>CM064508.1:2671968-2760917 GCA_032716605.1 Paralithodes platypus | reverse complement strand
CATCAGTCTCCTGGAGCAGGAGTGCACCTAAACCCACCATACTTGCATCCGTACGAAGAGAAAATGGTTTAGTCATGTCAGGCAACCGGAGAATGGGAGAAGCTGTGAGCGTCCCCCGCAAAGCCTGGAAGTTCCGCTGCAAACCCTCAGTCCTTCTGATTTGGTTAGGGCACCCTTTCCTCAGCAAGTCTGTCAAAGGTGCAGCCAGTTCTTCAAAACCAGGGATGAATTGCCTGTAGAAGTTCATCGTCCCCATGAAATACCTAAGTTGAGATTTAGTCTGTGAGAGAGACAATTCCTGAATAGCTTGAACTCTGTCCTCCAAAGGTTTTAACTCATTAGTTCCCAAAGTATAACCAAGGAACTTTATCTCACTTAACCCAGGAAACACTTCTTCGGACCTACCGTGAGATTATGTTTGCGTAACCTGAGAAGGGCATCACTGAGATGTTTCAAGTGAGAGTTCCAATCCTTACTATAGATCACTAAATTATCAAAATAGCAACTAGAGTTCGGGATATCTTTGGTTACCTTTCTCATCAATCTTATAAAGGTCGCACAGGCATTTTCAATCCAAAAGGCATGCGTGTAAACTGCATCAAACCATGGTCAGTAAGCTGTATACACTTTAGATTCTGGGTCCATAGGGATTTGCCAATAACCCTTACACAAATCCAGCTCTGAAATGAATTTAGCATCAACAAACTTATCCAGATTCTCCTCACGGGTTGGCATGGGTTCTGCATCAAATCCTGTTGTATCATTGAGAGCCCTGTAATCAATACACAATCTATAAGAGTCATCCTTCTTCACCAATACAACAGGGAAACAGTAAGGTGTATCTGAGGGTTCTAGGACACAAAGCTTAATCATATTGTCTACCTCTTCGTTGAACACTGTCTTCAAATGGTAAGGCACAGGGTAAGGTTTCTTATGAACTTGGGTATGGGAACTTAGTCTAATACTATGTACTACAGTATCAGTTTTATCAGGCAAACTAGATATTACATCGGGGAACTCCTCAGCTAGCTTCCTCAGGTCCTCCTTCTGCAAATCTGAAAGTGCCGGGTTAACATTTAGTTCAAATGTCTGCATAGTATCAAAGCACTGGATATCCCCTTCGATGCATGGCTCCTCTGTCTGTACAACACCTACCGAAACAGCATTGCAGAAGAACCCAGGAGGGGCTGCAGTAGCCAGTGATACTACAGCCTGGTCAGTTTCATCTTCACTCCTCCGATAATATTTGTTTTAACATATTGATACAACTTTGACTTTCCTCTAACATTGATTACATAGTCTACTTTATTCCTAACCTCAGTTACCTTATATGGACCCTTCCACTGCATCAGCAACTTATTATTATTAGTTGGTAACAACAATAACACCTCATCACCTATGGATAACCTCCTGAGTTTCTCCTTGTCGAAGTACTCCTTATGGCGCCCACTGCTGACTTCGGCAAGGGCGGCTGCTAACTCGGCTGACCTCTCCAACCTATTTCCGAGTTCTAGGACATGATGATAAGACAATCTCAAGTCATTATCTAGTTCCTCATTCGACCAGATCTAATGCAAAATAGTCAAAGGGCCCCGCACATTTCTACCATACAACTCCTCGAAGGGTGAAAACTTGAGAATCATTTGGAATCTCCCTGTATGCAAAAAACACTGCAGGAATGTAGCGATCCCACTCCTCAGGGTGATCAGCACAGGTCTTCTTAAGCATTGACTTCAGTGTACCGTTCAATCTTTCAACACATCCATTACTTTGACTATGATATGGACTAGAATGAACTGCCTTGATACTCAATAACTTATTTATCTCGGACATCAAATCTGACCTGAACTGACTACCATTGTCCGACAGGATTTCTTTGGGGATACCTACCCTAGAGAACACTTCTACCAGGTTTTCAGCAACAGAAATGGTATCAATATTCTTCAAAGGTATGGCCTCAGGAAAACATGTGGCACAGTCAATCAGGGTGAGCACAAACTTATGACCTCTCTTCGACCTAGGGGTGATGGGTCCAATAATGTCAATAGCTACTCTAGAGAAGGGTTCAGAGACAATGGGCATCATAGCTAAGGGTACAGGCTTTACTCTACGCCTATGAGTTACCTTCTGGCATACCTCGCAGGACCGGCAGAAGTTCTCTATGTCCTTCCCCACTCCCGGCCAGAAAAACCTCCGGTACACCTTTCCAGCTGTCTTGCGATGGGAGAAATGTCCGGCTAGTAACCCTTCTTGAGCCACATCCATCACCTTAGGCCTAAATTTCTTTTGTACAAGAAGCTGCTTGCTCCCGACCTCATCCTTGTTTTTGCTGTCCACACACACTCTGTAAAGCAATTTGTTAATAATCTCGTACTTCACATTTCGTCCTCTGAATGCAGTCTCCTTATTCTCATTTACCATATTCCAATAGGGGGTCAATGTCTTACAGGTTTCTTGGGCTTTCCTATAGGAATCAGCATCAGCGAATGTCTCCAAATCTGTAGTTAAAGGTTTTGGATTACTGTCTACATTCTCAGCCTGAGCCATAGATCTAGTAACCGCTGAAACAACAACAGGTTCCTTACTGTACCCATAACGTGCCTTGGAAGTATATTATTATTAAAATAGGCTTGGAAGTATATGCAGGAGCTTCAACACCTGGGATAGTGCCAAGAAGTACATCTGTGAACCTCACTGGAGCAACTAGAGCAAAGATCTTTCCACTAAAGAACTTACTCTTAATCTTTACCTGAACTCCTGGAAACTTATGAGCTATACCCAAGAAATCATACACTGTATACAAAGGTCCACTTGGAATTTTACCAGAGAAAAATCGGGGATGAACAATAACTGTATTGCACATAGAATCACAGGAAACTTCAGCTCTCCTCCCTCCAATTTCTCCAAAAGAATCAACTAGTACATGAGGAGGTTTCATATCAGCATGAAGACAAAATTCACGCTGAATGACTTACTGGAAGAGGATTCCTTTTGAGGGCAATTGTATTTGTAATGGTCATCTCCACCGCAAATAAAACACTTATCACGAACCTTGTAACTAGACTTCTTTGACTCAGTCTTCTCCTCAGTCTTGGGTTGTTTAGCTACCTCAGATTTGGCAGAAGGTTGACCCTGTTTAGAACGAGACTTGTAGGAATAATGAGCGTTTCTATACAAATCAGCAGACTTAGCAAGCTCTGCATTACTTCCCACACTACGTTCATTCAGATAAACGCGCACCTCAGGCAAGCAACTGGCTATAAACTGGTCCCTAATCATGAAATTAAAAAGTTGATCGTAGTCCTTCTTAACGTCAGACAAGACCAGCCAATGACTCGGCACTTGCTCCAACTTACCCAAAAAATGAACATAGGACTCTTCTTGCCCAGCTTTCATTCCTCTAAACTGCTTCCTATAGTTGATGTTGTTCCCCAAGCTGCCTGGCCGAACAGCCCCAAGGCCCCGAGCAAGGCCAAGGCCATAACCGTGCACCCCCACAGAACCCTCACTGCCGACCACAATAAAGCCTGGGTGACCGAAGCCACTCCATGGCGGGGAGCTGAGGAGGGTGCGAAAACGCCCGGGAAACCAAAGCCCCACCCAGGGCCCTGTGCCCCTCTGCAATTATGAAGAGAAAGTTGAGGGGCAAAGGAAAAAATGTGACGCTTTGGCTTCCAATCTAGGTAGACTGGGAGGTCAATCCACGGAAGAGACGCCGTCACTTGAGATCTAGAAAATATAAAAGTAAAAGGAACAGTCAGAGTAAGCTATGGGTATGGCAGAGATTGCTCAGTTCTCACTCTGATAGACCAGCCCATCACCAGCTTCCTATAGTTGTTAGCATCTATCTGAAAAGCCTGTAAAAGAGCCTTCTTCAAACTCTGATAGTCTTCAGAAACCTCAATCGATAACCCCACATAGACTTTCAAGGCCTTACCTTTCAGCAGAGTACCTAAATGAAACGGGTAGTCTTCAGCCTTCCAACCATAGAACTTTGCCACTTTCTCAAATCTGTTAAGGTATGAATCAATGTCATCGCCATCTGAGAAGGGGGGAATTTGAACTTTAATGTTGTTACCACTGATAGTACTAGTGTTAATCGAGGACTTCAAGTTTTAACACAGCCAATTCGTGTTCTCTTGCTTTCTCTCTTTCCACCAATTCATGCTCTCTTGCTTTCTCTCTTTCCACACTCTCCCTCTCAGCCTTCTCATGTTCACGGGCATGAGCTCTCTCATCTCGTTCATTAGCTAGAGAAACGAGTTTAAACAATTCATCCCCTGTTGTTTACTGTATATATGGATGGAGTTATGAAAGAAATACTATCAAGAGCAGTGGATGTTGGTGTATCGCTGAAAAGGGAGGGAATTGAGTGGAAGCTACCTATACTGCTGTTTGCGGATGATACAGTTCTGATGAGTGATAATGAATGGGAGTTGCAGGGTCTGGTAAATGAGTTTGGAACAGTGTGCGAAAAACGGAATTTGAAGGTAAATACGGGGAAGAGCAAGGTTATGGTCTTCGAAAGGGGTGAAGTCACAGAGTGTGAGGTGAAGCTGAACGGTCAGGCTATGGAGATCGTCAACTCTTTTAAGTATCTGGGCAGTGTGTTGAGTAAAGATGGGACTATGGATGAAGAGGTGCGGGAGAGGGTACAACAGGGGAAGAGGGTTGTAGGAACGCTAAAAGCAGTAACAAGAAATAGGGTGGTCAGTATGAAAGTGAAGAAGTCCTTGTATGACAGTGTGGTAATCCCGACACTGACTTACGGAAGCGAAGCATGGACGTTGGTTGAGAGACTCAGACCAAGAGTGAGAGCAGTGGAAATGAATTACTTAAGGAGTGTGCGGAGTTACATGGAGGGATAGACAGACTAATGAGGAAGTAAGAAGGAGGTGTGGTGTGGAGGTAGATGTGCTGGAAAGTGTGAAAAGGAACAACTTGAGATGGTTCGGCCATATGGAAAGTATGGAAAGCGAGAGAATGACTAAGAGGGTGTACGAGAGCGAGGTGGAGGGACAGAGGGGGAGAGTTAGACCGAATATGAGGTGGAAGGATGGAGTGAGGAACTACATGAACGAAGGCGGTGCTGGTTGGGGGGAGGGGTGTCGACTGACTGGGGACAGAGGTGCATGGGGGCGGTTCGTTCGTGGCCACCCCTTCGGGGATCACGGCGTCAGGCAATAGATAGATAGATCCCCTGACACTCCTAAGGATTTTGCCTCCCTTATAATACTTGCTGTGTCACTCATGGTGAGAAAATAATATATTCTTCCCTCCACCAAGTAGACAAGCCGCCAGCAACACAGAAGACAGAA
Source organism: Paralithodes platypus (assembly GCA_032716605.1). Taxonomy (NCBI): domain Eukaryota; kingdom Metazoa; phylum Arthropoda; class Malacostraca; order Decapoda; family Lithodidae; genus Paralithodes; species Paralithodes platypus. The sequence goes on along the minus strand of CM064508.1, from coordinate 2,755,599 downwards.
ATCATCCAGGGAAAAATCTGAGGAAACACAATTAAGAGTTCAGAGCAGTTGTACGTACTTAGTCCATAATTTAGATAAGAAGGGGCATCAAAGAATATCCTACTTACTTCGCCAGATGTCAGGGAACTAGCACCGCTACTAATTTAAAGTAGGTTCTAGTGTGGCTATGAAGCTATTCTTATTTATATAATTTGAATCTCCAAGATACCCTTTCTAACCAATAGGACAATATATAAACTTAGTCATAAGAATGCTAGTATATTTACATATATTTACAAAGGAACAAAGATGATGACTGCATAGGTTAGGATTCTGATACGTAGCCCAATCAAAGCAGCTTATGAAAGACCTATCCAAGGTAACACTAAATAATATAAATGGGCACTTAGCACAACTCCACACCAATACTCTGATAACTCTACTGGTCCTTGTATCACCACAATTCTTCACAGGACCATGGGATTAATAGAAGTCTGTATGGGTCTTCCAAGATAGAGTGATCGGTCAGGACACGCAGATAACTACACGACGGTATCACCACTGGCCACCACAGAGGACCACGGGCCACCTTGGGAAGATCACCAGCCACCACAGAAGACCAGGGGCCACCACGGGAAGATCACTGGCCACAGTCACAGTCCATCACTGGCCACCACAGAGGACCAGGGGCCATCACGGTAAGATCACTGGCCACAGTCACTGTCCATCACAGAGGATCAGGGGCCATCACGGGAAGATCACTGGCCACAGTCACAGTCACCAGTCCCGGACCCAAAACCCAGCGTCCACATCGCCAACCTAGTACTGTAAACGCACTTGTTACACAGAATCCCCACACCTAATGCCTAAAATAAAAATAGGTACTAATGATTATGACTGTACAGTACACCGGTTCAATACAATGCTCTATCCAATGACAAGATATTAATTCCCACGACTGTACAGTACCATGAAACAAAACGATTCACTCAGTCACTCCACTGTATAGTACAACAATACAATGGTAATGGTACTAACGTAAATTAACAAGTTTACCCAGTGGTACAGTACAAATGCTCTAAATCAATATTATCACTAAGAAATAGAATATATAATTACTGTACATCAAATCAATGATACGACTAATTTACCTTACTGTACGGTATAAATGGACTAAATCAATATTTACTATCACTAAGGAATAGATAGTATAATATTTAACCGAGCAGCAAACCAATAATAAACTTAAACAATAAACTTAAACAATAAACTTAAACTCACCACTGGGGTACTGAGGTGTTGCCTGCTGTGCTGCTGGGGGACAAATGCAACTTGGTGACCTCTCGGGCCTGAAACTTAAACTACGGAACCGAAAAAAAAGCTTCATTCATTCATTCCGCCTATCTTGACTCGGTACAGTCAATCAGGCACTATCACTAGCTCACCCTCTCTCGACCCGCTCACATTCCCGAAGCACCAGCTCACTCAGCCTCACACGTAATATAAGTTTACTGAGGTGAACGAAAATATAACAAAAGAGTAATTCTTTTCCCTGACGTAGCCCCTCACCAACTATGTTTCCAAAACATAGCAAGACACAGGAAAAATAATTCTCCAGAAACCACCTATGGCCTGCTCAGGAGATCTGCAATGACATTGTCCTTACCTCGTAAATATTCTATCATGAAGTCGTAGGATTGGAGTATCAACGCCCACCTCATCAAGCGGCCATTGTCATTCTGCATGTTCTTGATGTACGTCAATGGCTGATGATCAGTTTGGAGAACAAACTTTGTACCAAACAAATACCTACGGAAGTGCTGAATCCCCCACAGGACTGCAAGACCTTCACGTTCAATAGTAGAGTAGTTTTTCTCACGGTCCAGAAGTTTTCTACTAGCATAACTCACAGGTAAAAGGACACTATCAGTCTCCTGGAGAAGGAGTGCACCTAAACCCACCATACTTGCATCCGTACGAAGAGAAAATGGTTTAGTCATGTCAGGCAACCGGAGAATGGGAGAAGCTGTGAGTGTCCCCCGCAAAGCCTGGAAGTTCCGCTGCAAACCCTCAGTCCATCTGATTTGGTTAGGGCACCCTTTCCTCAGCAAGTCTGTCAAAGGTGCAGCCAGTTCTGCAAAACCAGGGATGAATTGCCTGTAGAAGTTCATCGTCCCCATGAAAGACCTAAGTTGAGATTTAGTCTGTGAGAGAGACAATTCCTGAATAGCTTGAACTCTGTCCTCCAAAGGTTTTAACTCATTAGTTCCTAAAGTATAACCAAGGAACTTTATCTCACTGTAACCCAGGAAACACTTCTTCGGACCTACCGTGAGATTATGTTTGCGTAACCTGAGAAGGGCATCACCGAGATGTTTCAAGTGAGAGTTCCAATCCTTACTATAGATCACTAAATTATCAAAATAGCAACTAGAGTTAGGGAGATCTTTGGTTACCTTTCTCATCAATCTTATAAAGGTCGCACAGGCATTTTCAATCCAAAAGGCATGCGTGTAAACTGCATCAAACCATGGTCAGTAGCAAAAGCTGTATACACTTTAGATTCTGGGTCCATAGGGATTTGCCAATAACCCTTACACAAATCCAGCTCTGAAATGAATTTAGCATCAACAAACTTATCCATATTCTCCTCACGGGTTGGCATGGGTTCTGCATCAAATACTGTTGTATCATTGAGAGCCCTGTAATCAATACACAATCTATAAGAGTCATCCTTCTTCACCAATACAACAGGGGAACAGTAAGGTGAATCTGAGGGTTCTAGGACACAAAGCTTAATCATATTGTCTACCTCTTCGTTGAACACTGTCTTCAAATGGTAAGGCACAGGGTAAGGTTTCTTATGAACTTGGGTATGGGAACTTAGTCTAATACTATGTACTACAGTATCAGTTTTATCAGGCAAACTAGATATTACATCGGGGAACTCCTCAGCTAGCTTCCTCAGGTCCTCCTTCTGCAAATCTGAAAGTGCCGGGTTAACATTTTGTTCAAATGTCTGCATAGTATCAAAGCACTGGATATCCCCTTCGATGCATGGCTCCTCTGTCTGTACAACACCTACCGAAACAGCATTGCAGAAGAACCCAGGAGGGGCTGCAGTAGCCAGTGATACTACAGCCTGGTCAGTTTCATCTTCACTCCTCCGATAATATTTGTTTTTAACATATTGATACAACTTTGACTTTCCTCTAACATTGATTACATAGTCTACTTTATTCCTAACCTCAGTTACCTTATATGGACCCTTCCACTGCATCAGCAACTTATTATTATTAGTTGGTAACAACAATAACACCTCATCACCTATGGATAACTTCCTGAGGTTCTCCTTCTTGTCGAAGTACTCCTTATAGCGCCCACTGCTGACTTCGGCAAGGGCGGCTGCTAACTCGGCTGACCTCTCCAACCTATTTCTGAGTTCTAGGACATGATGATAAGACAATCTCAAGTCATTATCTAGTTCCTCATTCGACCAGATCTAATGCAAAATAGTCATAGGGCCCCGCACATTTCTACCATACAACAACTCGAAGGGTGAAAACTTGAGAATCATTTGGAATATCCCTGTATGCAAAAAACACTGCAGGAATGTAGCGATCCCACTCCTCAGGGTGATCAGCACAGGTCTTCTTAAGCATTGACTTCAGTGTACCGTTCAATCTTTCAACACATCCATTACTTTGACTATGATATGGACTAGAATGAACTGCCTTGATACTCAACAACTTATTTATCTCGGACATCAAATCTGACCTGAACTGACTACCATTGTCCGACAGGATTTCTTTGGGGATACCTACCCTAGAGAACACTTCTACCAGGTTTTCAGCAACAGAAATGGTATCAATATTCTTCAAAGGTATGGCCTCAGGAAAACGTGTGGCACAGTCAATCAGGGTGAGCACAAACTTATGACCTCTCTTCGACCTAGGGGTGATGGGTCCAATAATGTCAATAGCTACTCTAGAGAAGGGTTCAGAGACAATGGGCATCTTAGCTAAGGGTACAGGCTTTACTCTACGTCTATGAGTTACCTTCTGGCATACCTCGCAGGACCGGCAGAAGTTCTCTATGTCCTTCCCCACTCCCGGCCAGAAAAACCTCCGGTACACCTTTCCAGCTGTCTTGCGATGGGAGAAATGTCCGGCTAGTAACCCTTCTTGAGCCACATCCATCACCTTAGACCTAAATTTCTTTTGTACAAGAAGCTGCTTGCTCCCGACCTCATCCTTGTTTTTGCTGTCCACACACACTCTGTAAAGCAATTTGTTAATAATCTCTTACTTCACATTTCGTCCTCTGAATGCAGTCTCCTTATTCTCATTTACCATATTCCAATAGGGGGTCAATGTCTTACAGGTTTCTTGGGCTTTCCTATAGGAATCAGCATCAGCGAATGTCTCCAAATCTGTAGTTAAAGGTTTTGGATTACTGTCTACATTCTCAGCCTGAGCCATAGATCTAGTAACCGCTGAAACAACAACAGGTTCCTTACTGTACCCATCACGTGCCTTGGAAGTATATTATTATTATTAAAATAGGCTGGGAAGTATATGCAGGAGCTTCAACACCTGGGATAGTGCCAAGAAGTACATCTGTGAACCTCACTGGAGCAACTAGAGCAAAGACCTTTCCACTAAAGAACTTACTCTTAATCTTTACCTGAACTCCTGGAAACTTATGAGCTATACCCAAGAAATCATACACTGTATACAAAGGTCCACTTGGAATTTTACCAGAGACAAATCGGGGATGAACACTAACTGTATTGCACATAGAATCAAAGGAAACTTCAGCTCTCCTCCCTCCAATTTCTCCAAAAGAATCAACTAGTACATGAGGAGGTTTCATATCAGCATTGAAGACAAAATTAACGCTGAATGACTTACTGGAAGAGGATTCCTTTTGAGGGCAATTGTATTTGTAATGGTCATCTCCACCGCAAATAAAATACTTATCACGAACCTTGTAACTAGACTTCTTTGACTCGGTCTTCTCCTCAGTCTTGGGTTGTTTAGCTACCTCAGATTTGGCAGAAGGTAGACCCTGTTTAGAACGAGACTTGTAGGAATAATGAGCGTTTCTATACATATCAGCAGACTTAGCAAGCTCTACATTACTTCCCATACTACGTTCATTCAGATAAACGCGAACCTCAGGCAAGCAACTGGCTATAAACTGTCCCTAATCATGAAATTAAAAAGTCGATCGTAGTCCTTCTTAACGTCAGACAAGACCAGCCAATGACTCGGCACTTGCTCCAACTTACCCAAAAAATGAACATAGGACTTTTCTTGCCCAGCTTTCATTCCTCTAAACTGCTTCCTATAGTTGTTGTTGTTGTTGTTGTTGTTCCCCAAGCTGCCTAGCCGAACAGCCCCAAGGCCCCGAGCAAGGCCAAGGCCATAACCGTGCGCCCCCACAGAACCCTCACTGCCGACCACAATAAAGCCTGGGTGACCGAAGCCACTCCATGGCGGGGAGCTGAGGAGGGTGCGGAAACGCCCGGGAAACCAAAGCCACACCCAGGGCCCTGTGCCCCTCTGCAATTATGAAGAGAAAGTTGAGGGGCAAAGGAAAAAATGTGACGCTTTGGCTTCCAATCTAGGTAGACTGGGAGGTCAATCCACGGAAGAGACGCCGTCACTTGAGATCTAGAAAATATAAAAGTAAAAAGGCAGTCAGAGTAAGCTATGGGTATGGCAGAGATTGCTCAGTTCTCACTCTGATAGACCAGCCCATCACCAGCTTCCTATAGTTGTTAGCATCTATCTGAAAAGCCTGTAAAAGAGCCTTCTTCAAACTCTGATAGTCTTCAGAAACCTCAATCGATAACCCCACTTAGACTTTCAAGGCCTTACCTTTCAGCAGAGTACCTAAATGAAACGGGTAGTCTTCAGCCTTCCAACCATAGAACTTTGCCACTTTCTCAAATCTGTTAATGTATGAATCAATGTCATCGCCATCTGAGAAGGGGGGAATTGGAACTTTAATGTTGTTACCACTGATAGTACTAGTGTTATTCGAGGACTTAAGTTTTAACACAGCCAATTCGTGTTCTCTTGCTTTCTCTCTTTCCACCAATTCGTGTTCTCTTGCTTTCTCTCTTTCCACACTCTCCCTCTCAGCCTTCTCATGTTCACGGGCATGAGCTCTCTCATCTCGTTCATTAGCTAGAGAAAAGAGTTTAAACAATTCATCCCCTGACACTCCCAAGGATTTTGCCTCCCTTATAATACTTGCTGTGTCACTCATGGTGAGAAAATAATATATTCTGCCCTCCACCAAGTAGACAATCCGCCAGCAACACAGAAGACAGAAATCATCCAGGGAAAAATCTGAGGAAACACAATTAAGAGTTCAGAGCAGTTGTACGTACTTAGTCCATAATTTAGATAAGAAGGGGCATCAAAGAATATCCTACTTACTTCGCCAGATGTCAGGGAACTAGCACCGCTACTAATTTAAAGTAGGTTCTAGTGCGGCTATGAAGCTATTCTTATTTATATAATTTGAATCTCCAAGATACCCTTTCTAACCAATAGGACAATATATAAACTTAGTCATAAGAATGCTAGTATATTTACATATATTTACAAAGGAACAAAGATGATGACTGCATAGGTTAGGATTCTGATACGTAGCCCAATCAAAGCAGCTTATGAAAGACCTATCCAAGGTAACACTAAATAATATAAATGGGCGCTTAGCACAACTCCACACCAATACTCTGATAACTCTACTGGTCCTTGTATCACCACATTTCTTCACGGGACCATGGGATTAATAGAAGTCTGTATGGGTCTTCCAAGATAGAGTGGTCGGTCAGGACACGCAGATAACTACACGACGGTATCACCACTGGCCACCACAGAGGACCACGGGCCACCTTGGGAAGATCACCAGCCACCACAGAAGACCAGGGGCCACCACGGGAAGATCACTGGCCACGGTCACAGTCCATCACTGGCCACCACAGAGGACCAGGGGCCATCATGGGAAGATCACTGTCCATCACTGGCCACCACAGAGGACCAGGGGCCATCACGGTAATATCACTGGCCACAGTCACTGTCCATCACAGAGGATCAGGGCCCATCACAGGAAGATCACTGGCCACAGTCACAGTCACCAGTCCCGGACCCAAAACCCAGCGTCCACATCGCCAACCTAGTACTATAAACGCACTTGTTACACAGAATCCCCACACCTAATGCCTGAAATAAAAATAGGTACTAATGATTATGACTGTACAGTACACCGGTTCAATACAATGCTCTATCCAATGACAAGATATTAATTCCCACGACTGTACAGTACCATGAAACAAAACGATTCACTCAGTCACTCCACTGTATAGTACAACAATACAATGGTAATGGTACTAACGCAAATTAACAAGTTTACCCAGAGGTACAGTACAAATGCTCTAAATCAATATTATCACTAAGAAATAGAATATATAATTACTGTACATCAAACCAATGATACGACTAATTTACCTTACTGTACGGTATAAATGGACTAAATCAATATTTACTATCACTAAGGAATAGATAGTATAATACTTAACCGAACAGCAAACCAATAATAAACTTAAACAATAAACTTAAACAATAAACTTGTAAGTAGCAAATGGAAGGAATGTGTAAGAGAGTATGGGTCTGTGGGTTCAAGGATTGTGTGGGTGAGAATGAAAGTAGGAATACAAACGTGGGTGATTGTATGCGTGTATGCCCCGACAGAGGATATACTTGAAAGAAAGAAAGAAAGAGGAGTTCTGGATGAATGTGGAGGCGTGCCTGGAGAAGTTTGACAAGAATGAAAGAATATTTCTGATTGGGGATATGAATGGTAAGGTGGGTGATAGGAAAGTTGAGGGAGTGGTGGGAGGGTGGGGGGTACCATCAGAGGTGAATGGGAATGGTAGTGCACTTGTGGACGTATGTGTGGGGAGGAGGCTGTGGATAGCCAACACCTTCTTCCGACACAGAATGATCCACAGGTACACGTGGAAACGGATGTTGACGATGAAGGATAAGACAGTGGTGGAACGAAAGTCATTGATTGATTATGTATGTGTGGATGAACGAATGAAGAAATCTGTGATGGATGCTAGGGTGTATAGGGGTATTGGAGGGGGTCTGTCTGATCATTATGTAGTGGTAGCTAAGGTTAGGATACAAAAGAAGTGGGTGAGGAGAGCGGGAGGGAGGCGAGAGGAGGATGGAATGGTGAGGAGGGTGGAGAGGTTGCAGGAGGAGGAAGTCAGGGAGGAGTACAGGAGAGCAGTGGAAAGACGACTAGGTGGGTTCGACCTGGAAGTTATGGAGGAAGTGGAGGAGATGAGCAAGGTGTTTAAGGATGAGATCTGTGCAGCATGTGAGGAGGTGTGTGGAGTGAGGAGAAGAGGGAGGGGAGTGAAAGGTACAGCATGGTGGACAGAAGAGGTAAGAATAGCTGTGGAAGAAAAGAAGAAAGCATATAGAGAGTGGTTGGGTAGTAGAGGGAATGAAGATTCCGAGAGACAGAAACGAGCGAGGTACGTGGAGAGTAAGAGGGTGGTGAAGAGAGTAGTGAAGGAAAGTAAGAGAAGAGTAGATGAGGAATTTGGAAGGAATCGGAGTGTAAAATGGAGGGAGAGTAAGAAACTGTTCTGGAAAGAAGTCAAGACAGTTAGGGAAGGTAGCAAGGGAAACAGTAAGGGTGTGAAAGATAAGAATGGGAGAATGCTAGCCGAGAAGCAAGAGAGAGTCGAAAGATGGAGGGAGTACTTCAGGGAGTTGCTAAATGAAAGGAATGAAGAGCCAGCAAACATAGCTGGATATGGTATGGGAGGGAGAAGAAGAGAAGTAGTGGAGGAGGAGGTGGGGATCAGGAGGTCAGAAGTGTGGGAAGCCATGAAAAGAGTGAAGTTGGGGAAAGCACCAGGAACAGATGGAGTGTGTGGGGAAATGTTGAGGTATGGTGGTGAGATAGTGATAGAATGGGTATGGAAAATGTGCAAACTAGCATGGGAGAAGGGGAGTGCACCCGATGACTGGAAGACTGGCATAATAGTCCCCCTATATAAGGGCAAAGGGGAAAGAGGAGTGTGTGGTACTGCCCCCCCCCCCCCCCCCTACCTTTAAAAAAAAAAAAGGAGTGTGTGGTAACCACCGAGGAATATGTCTTCTAAGCGTAGTAGGGAAGGTATACAGTAGGGTAGTGAATGAGAGAGTGAGAGTGAGAACGGAGAAATGGATAGGCGACGAGCAGGGAGGTTTTAGGAAGGGAAGAGGATGTGTAGATCAGATTTTTACCCTGAATTGTGTTGTGGAGAAGTATCTGGAGAAGAAACAAAAGGTGTATGTTGCCTTTATGGACTTGGAGAAGGCCTATGACAGAGTGGATAGAGAAGGTTTGTGGAAAGTACTTAGAATATACGGAGTAGAGGGCAAGTTGCTGAAAGCAGTGAAGAGCATGTATGAGGGTGCAAAGGCGGCAGTACGTGTGGAGAGTGAGCAGAGCGAGTTCTTTGACCTGAATGTTGGTTTGAAACAGGGGTGTGTGATGTCCCCGTGGTTGTTTACTGTATATATGGATGGAGTTATGAAAGAAATACTATCAAGAGCAGTGGATGTTGGTGTATCGCTGAAAAGGGAGGGAATTGAGTGGAAGCTACCTATACTGCTGTTTGCGGATGATACAGTTCTGATGAGTGATAATGAATGGGAGTTGCAGGGTCTGGTAAATGAGTTTGGAACAGTGTGCGAAAAACGGAATTTGAAGGTAAATACGGGGAAGAGCAAGGTTATGGTCTTCGAAAGGGGTGAAGTCACAGAGTGTGAGGTGAAGCTGAACGGTCAGGCTATGGAGATCGTCAACTCTTTTAAGTATCTGGGCAGTGTGTTGAGTAAAGATGGGACTATGGATGAAGAGGTGCGGGAGAGGGTACAACAGGGGAAGAGGGTTGTAGGAACGCTAAAAGCAGTAACAAGAAATAGGGTGGTCAGTATGGAAGTGAAGAAGTCCTTGCACGACAGTGTGGTAATCCCGACACTGACTTACGGAAGCGAAGCATGGACGTTGGTTGAGAGACTCAGACCAAGAGTGAGAGCAGTGGAAATTAATTACTTAAGGAGTGCGTGCTGAGTTACATGGAGGGATAGACAGACTAATGAGGAAGTAAGGAGGTGTGGTGTGGAGGTAGATGTGCTGGAAAGTGTGAAAAGGAACAACTTGAGATGGTTCGGCCATATGGAACGTATGGAAAGCGAGAGAATGACTAAGAGGGTGTACGAGAGCGAGGTGGAGGGACAGAGGGGGAGAGGTAGACCGAATATGAGGTGGAAGGATGGAGTGAGGAACTACATGAACGAAGGCGGTGCTGGTTGGGGGGAGGGGCGTCGACTGACTGGGGACAGAGGTGCATGGGGGCGGTTCGTTCGTGGCCACCCCTTCGGGGATCACGGCGTCAGGCAATAGATAGATAGATAGAATAAACTTAAACTCACCACTGGGGTACTGAGGTGCTGCCTGCTGTGCTGCTGGGGGACAAATGCAACTTGGTGGAGAGGCAGGCCTGAAACTTTAACTACGGAACCGAAACAAAAAATTCATTCATTCATTCAGCCTATCTCGACTCGGTACAATTAATCAGGCGGCACTATCACTAGCTCACCCTCTCTCGACCCGCTCACATTCCCGAAGCACCAGCTCACTCAGCCTCACACGTAATATAAGTTTACTGAGGTGAACGAAAATATAACAAAATAGTAATTCTTTTCCCTGACAGTCCACCACTTTCTTTCTCACAATCTAAACAGCAATTCGACCTATTTTTAGATTTAATTGAAAAATAACGCACAACGCAACTTTCTGTCACACACTATCTAAACAGCAATCCTACCTATGGTTTGAATTGATTGACAAAAAAAATACACAAACAAGTGCGCGGGAAACCTTCATTAGTAATTAAAGTTGGAGGATACAAATTGGTCGTCTGTATTGTGGGCAGGTATAATGAGTGATTATGTGTCGCTTGATAGGATGGTGAGTGCTTTTGGGTGGTATGGGTGGATATAGTGAGTTATCTCGCATCTGAAGATGCTGGTTAGGGTACAGTAGGCTAAGTTAGCTTGTGCTAGGTTAGGTTAGTTTATATTATATTATATTAAGTTAAGTTAGCCCCACGGTTACTGCTGCTGTTCTAGTTATACTAGGCATTCTTGAGAATTATGATAATCTTGCTACCCTTCCCTCCATCTCTCATATTAGTTCACTGTCAATAAACAGAAAAAAACGACATGCAAACTGGTTATCGACATTAACAATAAGAACGAAATATATTTGCTACCAGTACCTCTCTCTCTCTCTCACACACTCACGCTCTTTAAACATGTGTTCACTGTCAATATAAGAAATTAAGTACAAACTGATTAATAATGTCATTAAATGATAAAAGTCACATATTATATTATACGTTTTATTCAACATTGTTTGACGAGAGAGAGAGAGAGGGAGAGAGAGAGAGAGAGAGAGAGAGAGAGAGAGAGAGAGAGAGAGAGAGAGAGAGAGAGAGAGAGATATATATAGATTGTTGTTATCCCCTTATTTTGATACCAGCATTATTAATATGTCATTTACAGCATATTGTTTATGGTAATGTACTGACCTATCAACTTGGACACAGTCTTCGAAAATATCGTTTCGAACTGATTATCAAATGGGAGATTTCTTCTCTCTCTCTCTCTCTGTCTCTCTCTCTCTCTTTCTCCTCATCTTCTACATTCGTTTCATATATTTTCTTACTCTACCATTTACCTCCTTCGTCTTTCTATCACCCACGGGGAGGGACGTGAACCAATAGTCGTTAACAAGTCCATCTCATCACCAACATACCCTGATAGATTACGTTCCCAACTTTCTATCACCCACGGGGAGGGACGTGAACCAACAGTCGTTAACAAGTCCATCTCATCACCAACATACCCTGATAGATTACGTTCCCAACTTTCTATCACCCACGGGGAGGGACGTGAACCAATAGTCGTTAACAAGTCCATCTCATCACCAACATACCCTGATAGATTACGTTCCCAACTTTCTATCACCCACGGGGAGGGACGTGAACCAACAGTCGTTAACAAGTCCATCTCATCACCAACATACCCTGATAGATTACGTTCCCAACTTTCTATCACCCACGGGGAGGGACGTGAACCAACAGTCGTTAACAAGTCCATCTCATCACCAACATACCCTGATAGATTACGTTCCCAATTTCAATGTTTGTTCTAAACGTTTGTGAAATTATGGTCTATAAAAGGTAATGTTTACGGGATATTAAAGATGAGGGATGGTGTACCTTAGGCTTCAAGATGGTCACGAGTGTACTACCAAATACGATAGTAAGCTGAATACCTTGATACAAATTTGTTTGGAATTTAGACCACAACAACAAGGGCGTTATAAACCCCTTTTGTACCGGTGGCGTCTTTTGTATAATTTTTATTCAAGCTAGTTTTAGACGATTTTGTGCTTCCACAACACGCCTTCCAACACACACCTTCCAAAACAAACCTTCCAACACACTCCTTCCAACACACTCCTTCCAAAACAAACCTTCCAACACACTCCTTCCAGAACACACTCCTTCCACTACACACCTTCCAACACACTCCCACAACACACCTTCCAACACACTCCTTCCACAACATACCTTCCAACACACTCCTTCCATAACACACCTTTCAACACACTCCTTCCATAACACACCTTCCAACACACTCCTTCCACAACACACCTTTCAACACACTCCTTCCATAACACACCTTCCAACACACTCCTTCCACAACACACCTTCCAACACACTCCTTCCACAACACACCTTCCAACACACTCCTTCCATAACACACCTTCCAACACACTTGCCAGCTCCTCCCTCCTTCCGTCTCTCTTAGAATATTTACGACAAGTTGCTTCTCCTCCCCTTCCCAGATTGTAACGTTGGGGATAAAAAGAAAAACAATCTTCAGTCCGGTCCAGCCAACAAAGACCACTGATGCTGCCTCTTACCCGCTACATTGGTGGATCATAAACACTATATATTGCCCCTCATACTGTTACAGGTTCTGTACTTATGCTGCCTCTTACCCGCTACATTGGTGGATCATAAACACTATATATTGCCCCTCATACTGTTACAGGTTCTGTACTTATGCTGCCTCTTACCCGCTACATTGGTGGATCATAAACACTATATATTGCCCCTCATACTGTTACAGGTACTGTACTGATGCTGCCTCTTACCCGCTACATTGGTGGATCATAAACACTATATATTGCCCCTCATACTGTTACAGGTACTGTACTTATGCTGCCTCTTACCCGCTACATTGGTGGATCATAAACACTATATATTGCCCCTCATACTGTTACAGGTTCTGTACTTATGCTGCCTCTTACCCGCTACATTGGTGGATCATAAACACTATATATTGCCCCTCATACTGTTACAGGTTCTGTACTTATGCTGCCTCTTACCCGCTACATTGGTGGATCATAAACACTATATATTGCCCCTCATACTGTTACAGGTACTGTACTTATGCTGCCTCTTACCCGCTACATTGGTGGATCATAAACACTATATATTGCCCCTCATACTGTTACAGGTTCTGTACTTATGCTGCCTCTTACCCGCTACATTGGTGGATCATAAACACTTTATATTGCCCCTCATACTGTTACAGGTTCTGTACTTATGTTATTATATATTTTGTTACTCTTATGCTGTTATGTTTAGGTTTACATTATTTACTTGAAATACCATTTCGATTTCCCAAAATGTTACATATTGATTTTCACTTTGCAAAATTTCACCCTGAAGCAGCATGCCTTTGTAGATATTTGTAGACTCGAATCCGGCCTTATTTTGCCCTCTGTATGTAGCCTTTGTTGACCTAATTCCTAACACTCTATGTTGCGAACTATTTTCGTGAAGGAAAACGTCATTTACTACACTTAGAAGGGACGATTGAAGTTTCGTTCTCCGCAATATACTCCTTGAATGAGCTCCGAATAATGTCAATATTCTCATGCTTGCATGTGATCTAGAATAGGAGTTTGGTCTTCAAAGAGAGAGATAGATAGAGAGAGAGAGAGTGTGTGTCACTTGATATCCATCACCACACAATGCCTCAGGCCGTCACATAACACAAAGACGCCGAAATTGATTCTGACCATGTTTGTGTGTGTGTTTGTGTAAGTGGGTGTGCCTTTGATTTAGATAAATATAGTATTAACATTATTGGTCATTATTATTCTCATACTATTATATATGCACAAGAATGAAAGATGTTCATAAATTTCATAATGGTTATATTGCATCGAAGTGAGAACATTAGCATTTTAAGGTTTGTATATTGCAGTTATTAATTGTTGTTGTGCAAGAAAAGTTATTATTTGATTCGTGTTATAATTGTAGGTCACAGTGGATCCCCTGAACTACAACGGCGATTATTGGCACATTTTACTTGCGTAGTTGTGCACATATACATTTATATAGCAAATTATACAAAGTGGTCGTAGCAATGGAGAAATGAATACACATGAAAATAAGAAACAACATATATATTTATCCTTACGAGGGTTCTTATATCTACCCCATGTTGTGAGAACAGGACAACACAGCATGAAGGGATGCTATTCATCTCTAAGTGCAGTTAATTGGAGGTAGCGAGTGAGAAAGGAAACCTTCTTACGTGAAATTATTTCTGGTATTTCTCGGGTATATAATATTGACAGTCAATCAGTTGTTATTTCTTAGTTCATATATATTATCATGAGCCCTCAAACGTGCTATAGAATTACACATACTTGTGCCGGTAGGCTAGTAATACATGAATATCCCTCCAAAAATCAAAATAGATACTGATCGCGCAAGTACGCGTCTATAGGCTCATGGCTATCTACAGTGACATTTTGCTTTCATTATATGCGTCATTTCCCACCATAGAATACAGTAAAGTTTGAAGGGATGAGATGAATAACGAAATGGTAAAACAACTTACCTGTGAACAAGGTAGACATACACTAGAAAAGAGAGAGAAAATTACTGTACATTGCAATTGTGATGTAATCAAAATTCTTCTTGGCGGATATTGGTAAAACTGCTTTGCTTTCCAATAACAGGAGCTTCGGATATCTGCTTGAATATTACAGATGTTTATTAACTAATATTGATTTTGTTCAGAAGGGAGGTAATCAGGCAAAGTAGGTATGTAGTCCAATGACAACAGACGAAAAGCACATTTTGTGAACTACTTTTGCCAACAATTTTGAATTGAGATGTATCATTATATACCTTAAAATGTATGTGATTATTGTAATTGTGATTTACATTCTAGGAAATAAAAAGCAAAAACATAGGTGTTATTAATATGATGTTCAAGTTCTAAGTTGCACTGCTAGCCAAAATCAACAAAACAAATAAATTATAATATCCCAATGTTCTACTACTCATCCCAACAACTTGTTTGTTGTATCATCTGGAACACATTTTGGACAAATTGGTGATGCATATTGAATGTATTACAGTAGAACCTTCCTAAGCTGTGTTTTAAATAGTTTCTTCTAATGTGTACCAGTACTAGTGTTTATATAATCCAAGTGTTCTATATGGCACACATAATTGTTGAACATGAGTTGTGAGTTGTAATGTGAGTGACTCTTGCACTGGATGTCTAGGGTTTGCCTCCACATGGGTGCCCACTAGGTTTATTGGCAAGAGGGTATGGACTTTACCATTGCTCAATGCAATGACGGACATTAGAGGTGAGGCAGGCAAGTGTTTTAATGGGCAATTGGGCTAGCAACCCTTCCCACAAAACAAGTTCAGGATTTGACTAACAAAATGGAGGTTTTTCGTTGTGGACCAAAGCGTCTGTCATGGACTGACAGACGTGTGTTGGCATGTGTTCTTTACCAGTGAACAAATCCTAAAGTGTTATCTGGTGTTGGTGTTAGACTGACCGGATGTTGGATGGTGTTGGTGTTGGATTGACTGGGTGTTGGTTGGTGTTGGCGTTAGACTGACTGGGTGTTGGTTGGTGTTGGACTGCCCTGGTGGTGCTTGGTGTTGGAGTTGGACTAACCGGATGTTGGTTGGTGTTGTACTAAACGGGTGTTGGACTAACCGGGTGTTGGTTGGTGTTGGACTGACTGGGTGTTGGTTGGTGTTGGACTGACCGGGTGTTGGTTGGTGTTGGACTGACCGGGTGTTGGTTGGTGCTGGACTGACCGGGTGTTGGTTGGTGTTGGACTGACTGGGTGTTGGTTGGTGTTAGACTGACTGGGTGTTGGATGGTGTTGGTGTTGGACTGACTGGGAGTTGGTTGGTGTTAGACTGACTGGGTGTTGGTTGGTGCTGGACTGACTGGGTGTTGGATGGTGTTGGACTGACCGGGTGTTGGTTGGTGTTGAATTGACTGGGTGTTGGTTGGTGTTGGACTGACCGGGTGTTGGTTGGTGTTGGACTGACTGGGTGTTGGTTGGTGTTAGACTGACTGGGTGTTGGATGGTGTTGGTGTTGGACTGACTGGGAGTTGGTTGGTGTTAGACTGACTGGGTGTTGGTTGGTGTTGGACTGACTGGGTGTTGGATGGTGATGGACTGACAGGGTGTTGGTTGGTGTTGAATTGACTGGGTCTTGCTTGGTGTTGGACTGACCGAGTGTTGGTTGGTGTTAGACTGACTGGGTGTTGGTTGGTTGGTGTTGGACTGACTGGGTGTTGGTTGTTGTTGTTGTTGGACTGACTGGATGTTGGTTGGTGTAGGACTGACTGGGTGTTGCTTGGTTTGGTGTTAGACTGACTGGGTGTTGGTTGGTTGGTGTTGGACTGACTGGGTGTTGGTTGGTGTTGTTGTTGGACTGACTGGATGTTGGTTGGTGTTGGTGTTGGACTGACTGGGTGTTGGTTGGTGTTGGACTGACTGGGTGTTGGTTTGTGTTGGTGTTGGACTGACAGGGAGTTGGTTGGTTAGTGTTGGACTGACCGGGTGTTGGTTGGTGTTGGACTGACTGGATGTTGGTTGGTGTTGGACTGACTGGGTGTTGGTTGGTGTTGGTGTTGGACTGACTGGGTGTTGGTTGGTGTTGGACTGACTGGGTGTTGGTTGGTGTTGGTGTTGGACTGACAGGGAGTTGGTTGGTTAGTGTTGGACTGACTGGGTGTTGGTTGGTGTTGGACTGACTGGGTGTTGGTTGGTGTTGGACTGACTGGGTGTTGGTTGGTGTTCGACTGACTGGGTCTTGGATGGTTGGTGTTGGACTGACTGGGTGTTGGTTGGTGTTGGACTGACTGGGTGTTGGTTGGTGTTGGTGTTGGACTGACTGGGTGTTGGTTGGTGTTGGACTGACTGGGTGTTGGTTGGTTGGTGTTGGACTGACTGGGTGTTGGTTGGTGTTGGACTGACTGGGTGTTAGTTGGTGTTGGACTGACCGGGTGTTGGTTGGTGTTGGTGTTGGACTGCCTGGGTGTTGGTTGGTTGGTGTTGGAATGACCGGGTGTTGGTTGGTGTTGGACTGACCGGGTGTTGGTTGGTTGGTGTTGGTTGGTGTTGGACTGACTGGGTGTTGGTTGGTGTTCGACTGACTGGGTGTTGGTTGGTGTTGGTGTTGGACTGACTGGGTGTTGGTTGGTGTTGGTGTTGGACTGACTGGGTGTTGGTTGGTGTTGGTGTTGGACTGACTGGGTGTTGGTTGGTGTTGGACTGACCGGGTATTGGTTGGTGTTGGACAGACTGGGTGTTGGTTGGTGTTGGACTGACTGGGTGTTGGTTGGTGTTGGACTGACCGGGTATTGGTTGGTGTTGGACTGACTGGGTGTTGGTTGGTGTTGGACTGACTGGGTGTTGGTTGGTGTTGGACTGACTGGGTGTTGGACTGACTGGGTGTTGGTTGGTGTTGGACTGGCTGGGTGTTGGTTGGTGTTGGACTGACTGGGTGTTGGTTGGTGTTGGTGTTGGACTGACTGGGTGTTGGTTGGTGTTCGTGTTGGACTGACTGGGTTTTGGTTGGTGATGGTGTTGGACTGGCTGGGTGTTGGTTGGTGTTGGACTGACTGGGTGTTGGTTGGTGTTGGTGTTGGACTGACTGGGTGTTGGTTGGTGTTGGACTGACTGGGTGTTGGTTGGTGTTGGACTGACTGGGTGTTGGTTGGTGTTGGACTGACTGGGTTTTGGTTGGTGTTGGTGTTGGACTGACTGAGTGTTGGTTGGTGTTGGACTGACTGGGTGTTGGTTGGTGTTAGTGTTGGACAGACTGGGTGTTGGTTGGTGTTGGACTGACTGGGTGTTGGTTGGTGTTGGTGTTGGACTGACTGGGTGTTGGTTGGTGTTGGTGTTGGATTGACTGGGTGTTGGTTGGTGTTGGTGTTGGACTGACTGGGTGTTGGTTGGTGTAGGTATTGGACTGACTGGACGTTGGTTGGTGTTGGACTGACTGGATGCTGGTTGGTGTTAGTGTTGGACTTACTGGGTGTTGGTTGGTGTTGGTGTTGGACTGAGCGGGTGTTGGACTGACAGGGTGTTGGTAGGTGTTGGTGTTGGACTGACTGGGTGTTAGTTGGTGTTGGACTGACTGGGTGTTGGGTTGGTGTTGGACTGACTGGGTGTTGGTTGGTGTTGGACTGACTGGGTGTTGGTTTGGTGTTGGACTGACTGGGTGTTGGTTGGTGTTGGACTGACCGGGTGTTGGTTGGTGTTGGACTGACTGGGCGTTGGTTGGTGTTGGACTGACTGGGTGTTGGTTGGTGTTGGACTGACTGGGTGTTGGTTGGTGTTGGACTGACTGGGTGTTGGTTGGTGTTGGACTGACTGGATGTTGGATGGTGTTGGACTGACTGGGTGTTGGTTGGTGTTGGTGTTGGACTGACTGGGTGTTGGTTGGTGTTCGTGTTGGACTGACTGGGTTTTGGTTGGTGTTGGTGTTGGACTGACTGTGTGTT
This sequence comes from Paralithodes platypus, assembly GCA_032716605.1. Lineage (NCBI taxonomy): Eukaryota > Metazoa > Arthropoda > Malacostraca > Decapoda > Lithodidae > Paralithodes > Paralithodes platypus. Next base: position 2,736,604 of record CM064508.1, on the reverse strand, counting down.
GGTTGGTGTTGGTGTTGGACTGACTGGGTTTTGGTTGGTGTTGATGGACTGACTGGATGCTGGTTGGTGTTGGTGTTGGATTGACTGGGTGTTGGTTGGTGTTGGTGTTGGACTGACTGGGTGTTGGTTGGTGTTGGTGTTGGACTGACTGGACGTTGGTTGGTGTTGGACTGACTGGGTGTTAGTGTTGGACAGACTGGGTGTTGGTTGGTGTTGGTGTTGGACTGACTGGGTGTTGGTTGGTGTTGGTGTTGGACTGACTGGGTGTTGGATGGTGTTGGTGTTGGATTGACTGGGTGTTGGTTGGTGTTGGTGTTGGACTGACTGGCTGTTGGTTGGTGTAGGTATTGGCCTGACTGGACGTTGGTTGGTGTTGGACTGACTGGATGTTGGTTGGTGTTAGTGTTGGACTGACTGGGTGTTGGTTGGTGTTGGTGTTGGACTGAGCGGGTGTTGGACTGACAGGGTGTTGGTAGGTATTGGTGTTGGACTGACTGGGTGTTGGTTGGTGTTGGACTGACTGGGTGTTGGTTGGTGTTGGACTGACTGGATGTTGGATGGTGTTGGACTGACCGGGTGTTGGTTGGTGTTGGTCTTGGACTGACTGGGTGTTGGTTGGTGTTCGTGTTGGACTGACTGGGTTTTGGTTGGTGTTGGACTGACTGGGTGTTGGTTGGTGTTGGTGTTGGACTGACTGGGTTTTGGTTGGTGTTGATGGACTGACTGGATGATGGTTGGTGTTGGTGTTGGATTGACTGGGTGTTGGTTGGTGTTGGTGTTGGACTGACTGGGTGTTGGTTGGTGTTGGTGTTGGACTGACTGGACGTTGGTTGGTGTTGGACTGACTGGATGTTGGTTGGTGTTAGTGTTGGACTGACTGGGTGTTGGTTGGTGTTGGTGTTGGACTGAGCGGGTGTTGGACTGACAGGCTATTGATTGGTGTTGGTGGTGTTGGACTGACTGGGTGTTAGTTTGTGTTGGACTGACTGGGTGTTGGTTTGGTGTTGGACTGACTGGGTGTTGGTTGGTGTTGGACTGACTAGGTGTTGGTTTGGTGTTGGACTGACTGGGTGTTGGTTGGTGTTGGACTGACCGGGTGTTGGTTGGTGTTGGACTGACTGGGCGTTGGTTGGTGTTGGACTGACTGGGTGTTGGTTGGTGTTGGACTGACTGGGTGTTGGTTGGTGTTGGACTGACTGGGTGTTGGTTGGTGTTGACTGACTGGGTGTTGGTTGGTGTTGAACTGACCGGGTGTTGGTTGGTGTTGGACTGACCGGGTGTTGATTGGTGTTGGACTGACTGGGCATTGGTTGGTGTTGGACTGACTGGGTGTTGGTTGGTGTTGGACTGACCGGGTGTTGGTTGGTGTTGGACTGACTGGGCGTTGGTTGGTGTTGGACTGACTGGGTGTTGGTTGGTGTTGGACTGACTGGATGTTGGTTGGTGTTGGACTGACTGGGTGTTGGTTGGTGTTGGACTGACTGGGTGTTGGTTGGTGTTGGACTGACTGGGTGTTGGTTGGTGTTGGACTGACTGGATGTTGGTTGGTGTTGGACTGACTGGGTGTTGGTTGGTGTTAGTGTTGGACTGACTGGGTGTTGGTTGGTGTTGGACTGACTGGGTGTTGGTTGGTGTTGGTGTTGGACTGACTGGGTGTTGGTTGGAATTAGTGTTGGACTGAATGGGTGTTGGTTAGTGTTGGTGTTGGACTGACTGGGTGTTGGTGGGTGTTGGTGTTGGACTGATTGGGTGTTGGTTGGTGTTGGTGTTGGACTGACCGGGTGTTGGTTGGTGTTGGTGTTGGACTGACTGGGTGTTGGTTGGTGTTGGACTGACCGGGTGTTGGTTGGTGTTGGACTGACTGGGCGTTGGTTGGTGTTGGACTGACTGGATGTTGGTTGGTGTTGGACTGACTGGGTGTTGGTTGGTGTTGGACTAACTGGGTGTTAGTTGGTGTTGGACTGACTGGGTGTTGGTTGGTGTTGGACTGACTGGATGTTGGTTGGTGTTGGACTGACTGGGTGTTGGTTGGTGTTAGTGTTGGACTGACTGGGTGTTGGTTGGTGTTGGACTGACTGGGTGTTGGTTGGTGTTGGACTGACTGGGTGTTGGTTGGAATTAGTGTTGGACTGACTGGGTGTTGGTTAGTGTTGGTGTTGGACTGACTGGGTGTGGGTTGGTGTTGGTGTTGGACTGACTGGGTGTTGGTTGGTGTTGGTGTTGGACTGACTGTGTTTTGGTTGGTGTTGATGTTGGACTGACTGGATGTTGGTGGGTGTTGGACTGACAGGGTGTTGGTTGGTGTTGGACTGACTGGATGTTGGTTGGTGTTGGACTGACTGGATTTTGGTTGGTGTTGGTGATGGACTGACTGGGTGTTGGTTGTTGGTGTTGGACTGACTGGACCTTGGTTGGTGTTGGACTGACTGTGTGTTGGTTGGTGTTAGTGTTGGACTGACTGAGTGTTGGTTGGTGTTGGTGTTGGACTGACTGGGTGTTGGTTGGTGTTGGACTGACTGGGTTTTGGTTGGTGTTGGACTGAAGGGGGTGTTGGTTGGTGTTGGTGTTGGACTGACCGGGTGTTGGTTGGTGTTGGACTGACTGGGTGTTGGACTGACTGGTGTTGTTGGTTGGTGTTGGACTGACTGGGGTGTTGGTGTTGGTGTTGGACTGACTGGGTTTTGGTTGGTGTTGATGGACTGACTGAATCCTGGTTGGTGTTGATGTTGGACTGACTGGGAGTTGGTTGGTTAGTGTTGAACTTACCGGGTGTTGGTTGGTGTTGGTGTTGGACTGACTGGGTGTTGGTTGGTGTTGGTGTTGGATTGACTGGGTGTTGGTTGGTGTTGGTGTTGGACTGACTGGGTGTTGGTTGGTGTTGGTGTTGGACTGACTGGACGTTGGTTGGTTAGTGTTGGAGTGACCGGGTGTTGGTTGGTTGGTGTTGGACTGACTGGGTGTTGGTTGGTGTTGGTGTTGGATTGACTGGGTGTTGGTTGGTGTTGGTGTTGGACTGACGGGGTGTTGGTTGGTGTTGGTGTTGGACTGACTGGACGTTCGTTGGTGTTGGACTGACTGGGTGTTGGTTGCTGTTAGTGTTGGACTGACTGGGTGTTGGCTGGTGTTGGACTGACTGGGTGTTGGTTGGTGTTGGTGTTGGACTGACTGGGTGTTGGTTGGTGTTGGTGTTGGATTGTCTGGGTATTGGTTGGTGTTGGTGTTGGACTGACTGGGTGTTGGTTGGTGTTGGTGTTGGACTGATTGGACGTTGGTTGGTGTTGGACTGACTGGGTGTTGGTTGGTGTTAGTGTTGGACTGACTGGGTGTTGGTTGGTATTGGTGTTGGACTGACCGGGTGTTGGTTGGTGTTGGACTGACAGGGTGTTGGTAGGTATTGGACTGACTGGGTGTTAGTTGGTGCTGGACTGACTGGGTGTTGGTGGGTGTTGGACTGACAGGGTGTTGGTAGGTGTTGGACTGACTGGGTGTTAGTTGGTGTTGGACTGACAGGGTGTTGGTTGGTGCTGCACTGACTGGGTTTTGGTTTGGTGTTGGACTGATTGGGTGTTGGTTGGTGTTGGACTGACCGGGTGTTGGTTTGTGTTGGACTGACTGGGCGTTGGTTGGTGTTGGACTGACTTGGTGTTGGTTTGTGTTGGACTGACTGGGTGTTGGTTGGTGTTGGACTGACCGGGTGTTGGTTGGTGCTGGACTGACTGGGCGTTGGTTGGTGTTGGACTGACTGGGTGTTGGTTGGTGTTGGACTGACCGGGTGTTGGTTGGTGTTGGACTGACCAGGTGTTGGTTGGTGATGGACTGACTGGGCGTTGGTTGGTGTTGGACTGACTGGGTGTTGGTTGGTGTTGGACTGACTGGGTGTTGGTTGGTGTTAGTGTTGGACTGACTGGGTTTTGGTTGGTGTTGGTGTTGGACTGACTGGATGTTGGTTGGTGTTGGTGTTGGACTCACTGGGTGTTGGTTGGTGTTGGAGTTGAACTGACTGGGTGTTGGTTGGTGTTGGTGTTGGACTGACTGGGTTTTGGTTGGTGTTGGTGTTGGACTGACTGGGTGTTGGTTGGTGTTGGTGTTGGACTGACTGGGTTTTGGTTGGTGTTGATGGACTGACTGGATGATGGTTGGTGTTGGTGTTGGATTGACTGGGTGTTGGTTGGTGTTGGTGTTGGACTGACTGGGTGTTGGTTGGTGTTGGTGTTGGACTGACTGGACGTTGGTTGGTGTTGGACTGACTGGATGTTGGTTGGTGTTAGTGTTGGACTGACTGGGTGTTGGTTGGTGTTGGTGTTGGACTGAGCGGGTGTTGGACTGACAGGGTGTTGGTTGGTGTTGGTGTTGGACTGACTGGGTGTTAGTTTGTGTTGGACTGACTGGGTGTTGGTTTGGTGTTGGACTGACTGGGTGTTGGTTGGTGTTGGACTGACTAGGTGTTGGTTTGGTGTTGGACTGACTGGGTGTTGGTTGGTGTTGGACTGACCGGGTGTTGGTTGGTGTTGGACTGACTGGGCGTTGGTTGGTGTTGGACTGACTGGGTGTTGGTTGGTGTTGGACTGACTGGGTGTTGGTTGGTGTTAGTGTTGGACTGACTGGGTGTTGGTTGGTGTTGGACTGACTGGGTGTTGGTTGGTGTTGGACTGACTGGGTGTTGGTTGGAATTAGTGTTGGACTGACTGGGTGTTGGTTAGTGTTGGTGTTGGACTGACTGGGTGTGGGTTGGTGTTGGTGTTGGACTGACTGGGTGTTGGTTGGTGTTGGTGTTGGACTGACTGTGTTTTGGTTGGTGTTGATGTTGGACTGACTGGATGTTGGTGGGTGTTGGACTGACAGGGTGTTGGTTGGTGTTGGACTGACTGGATGTTGGTTGGTGTTGTTGGACTGACTGGATTTTGGTTGGTGTTGGTGATGGACTGACTGGGTGTTGGTTGGTGTTGGTGTTGGACTGACTGGACGTTGGTTGGTGTTGGACTGACTGTGTGTTGGTTGGTGTTAGTGTTGGACTGACTGAGTGTTGGTTGGTGTTGGTGTTGGACTGACTGGGTGTTGGTTGGTGTTGGACTGACTGGGTTTTGGTTGGTGTTGGACTGAATGGGTGTTGGTTGGTGTTGGTGTTGGACAGACCGGGTGTTGGTTGGTGTTGGACTGACTGGGTGTTGGACTGACTGGGTGTTAGTTTGTGTTGTTGGACTGACTGGATGTTGGTTGGTGTTGGTGTTGGACTGACTGGGTGTTGGTTGGTGTTGGTGTTAGACTGACTTGGTGTTGGTTGGTGTTGGACTGACTGTATGTTGGATGGTGTTGGACTGACCGGGTGTTGGTTGGTGTTGGTGTTGGACTGACTGGGTATTGGTTGGTGTTTGTGTTGGACTGACTGGGTTTTGGTTGGTGTTGGTGTTGGACTGACTGGGTGTTGGTTGGTGTTGGTGTTGGACTGACTGGGTTTTGGTTGGTGTTGATGGACTGACTGAATCCTGGTTGGTGTTGATGTTGGACTGACTGGGAGTTGGTTGGTTAGTGTTGAACTTACCGGGTGTTGGTTGGTGTTGGTGTTGGACTGACTGGGTGTTGGTTGGTGTTGGTGTTGGATTGACTGGGTGTTGGTTGGTGTTGGTGTTGGACTGACTGGGTGTTGGTTGGTGTTGGTGTTGGACTGACTGGACGTTGGTTGGTTAGTGTTGGAGTGACCGGGTGTTGGTTGGTTGTGTTGGATTGACTGGGTGTTGGTTGGTGTTGGTGTTGGATTGACTGGGTGTTGGTTGGTGTTGGTGTTGGACTGACGGGGTGTTGGTTGGTGTTGGTGTTGGACTGACTGGACGTTCGTTGGTGTTGGACTGACTGGGTGGTTGGTTGCTGTTAGTGTTGGACTGACTGGGTGTTGGCTGGTGTTGGACTGACTGGGTGTTGGTTGGTGTTGGTGTTGGACTGACTGGGTGTTGGTTGGTGTTGGTGTTGGATTGTCTGGGTATTGGTTGGTGTTGGTGTTGGACTGACTGGGTGTTGGTTGGTGTTGGTGTTGGACTGATTGGACGTTGGTTGGTGTTGGACTGACTGGGTGTTGGTTGGTGTTAGTGTTGGACTGACTGGGTGTTGGTTGGTGGTGTGGACTGACGGGTGTTGGTTGGTTGGTGTTGGACTGACAGGGTGTTGGTAGTGTATTGGACTGACTGGGTGTTAGTTGGTGCTGGACTGACTGGGTGTTGGTGGGTGTTGGACTGACAGGGTGTTGGTTGTGTTGGACTGACTGGGTGTTAGTTGGTTGTTGGACTGACAGGGTGTTGGTTGGACTGACTGGGTGTTGGTTGGTTTGGTGTTGACTGACTGGGTGTTGTTGGTTGGTGTTGGACTGACCAGGTGTTGCTTGCTGCTGGACTGACTGGGCGTTGGTTGGTGTTGGACTGACTGGGTGTTGGTTGGTGTTGGACTGACTGGGTGTTGGTTGGTGTTAGTGTTGGACTGACTGGGTTTTGGTTGGTGTTGGTGTTGGACTGACTGGATGTTGGTTGGTGTTGGTGTTGGACTCACTGGGTGTTGGTTGGTGTTGGAGTTGAACTGACTGGGTGTTGGTTGGTGTTGGTGTTGGACTGACTGGTTGTTGGTTGGTGTTGGTGTTGGACTGACTGGTTGTGGTTGGTGTTTGTGTTGGACTGACTGGGTGTTGGTTGGTGTTGGTCTGACAGGGTGTTGGTTGATGTCGGACTGACTGGGTGTTGGTTGGTGTTGATGTTGGACTGACCGGGTGGTGGTTAGTGTTGGTGTTGGACTGACTGGGTGTTGGTTGGTGTTGGTGTTAGACTGACTGGGTGTTGGTTGGTGTTGGTGTTGGGCTGACTGGGTGTGGGTTGGTGTTGGTGTTGGACTGACTGGGTGTTGGTGTTGGACTGACTGGATGTTGGTTGGTGTTGGTGTTGGACTGACAGGGTGGTGGTTGGTGTTGGTGTTGGACTGACTGAGTGTTGGTTGGTGTTTGACTGACAGGGTGTTGGTTGGTGTTTGACTGACCGGGTGTGTTGGACTGACTGGGTGTTGGTTGGTGTTTGACTGACTGGGTGTTGGTTGGTGTTGGACTGACTGGGTGTTGGTTGGTGTTGGTGTTGGACTGACTGGTTGTTAGTTGGTGTTTGACTGACTGGGTGTTGGTTGGTGATGGTGTTGGACTGACTGGGTGTTAGTTGGTGTTGGTGTTGGACTGACTGGGTGTTGGTTGGTGTTTGACTGACTGGGTGTTGGTTGGTATTGGTGTTGGTTGGTGTTTGTGTTGGACTAACCGGGTGTTGGTCGGTGTTGGTGTTGGTTACATTAGTAAGTGAATTGTGCAAATCTATGCATAAGAGACTTTGTTTCAGAAGAAGAGTATGTGGAGGCAAAATTCGAAAGAGGAGAGAGAGGTGGAAGAAAACTCTTAGGTTGGAAGGAGAGAGAAATGGTGGGAAGAAGGTGAGCCGAGATCAGTAGAGGAAATGGTTCAGGAAGGGCGGAAGGTAGTGGTCGAGAGAGAGATAGAGACCCCTGTGCATTGGTATTCTTGGCGTTGCTTCTCTCTTCACAAGAAAAGAAATAACGGCGAAGAAGAAAAGGGAGGTGTGTGTGTGTGTGTGTGTGGGAGGGGGGGGGGGGGGTGCAGGGTCTATATATCATGCACATTTAATCTGTGGAAGGGATCAACGTTTAGCAAAACTGAAAAACCGTAACCTGAAGATTTAAGCAAGTTTTACACAATATTTAAGGTACACTGTTTTAATGCCGTAATAATATGCTTGTACAGTACATGGTATTTAATACCATTCACTGCAGCACAACTTTGACTTTGTGACTCCGATGATTGACTCTGCAAGTGTATATTTAGAGTAAAATAATAATTAGAGAGAAATGCAATTAAGCCGATACATGTCACAATAAATGTAACTAGGTATAAACACACTGGTATTGTAGTATACGATGTAATTTTTGGGTTTTTTCCAATACAATATTCAATAGAACACACTCTTTCGGACAATGTTATATTACACCTGACAATTATTCCGTTGTCATAGTACTGAAAGCCTTCCAGTACTACCATTAACCCATTCAGTGCCGTTGACGTCTGTTTCATTATATTCTGAAAAATATACTATTTTCTTCTACTTAGGAAGGATGTTTACCTATGAAAACGCTACAACTATCTCAATTAACCCATTTAGCTATTATTTGCCCTTCCTAAGTTTCATAAAATCGTCTAAATGTAGCTGAAACCAAACTAAATTACGTCAACGGTACTAAAAGGGTTAATGCAGCTATGGTAAAGGTAACATAGAGAGATTGCGAGACTAATGATATGCCCATATATTTGCAAGGAGTTTGCCATCATCACCTATGGAAGGTTTAGAAAGCTGACGTCCTTTACATGAAGAATGTATGTTGACATAATTAGTCAACCTTAATTAATGCATCCCCAACAGTAGGGATAAATTTCCAATAAACTTAACATTTGGACTTTAATCTTGGGTGGAAAACGCACCTTGCATTAGCATTCCATAAGTTAAACATATTTAAATATTACTGTCAATAATGGTTAAATCTTATGTCCCTCCGTTTCTCATAAACACATACACTAAAACACACACGTGATATATGATAGTTTACGGTGGGAAGGATAAAGGACTATGTATATTGGAAGTAAATATAAATGTTTGTTCTATTTTAGTGAAGGAAACAAAAGGCATAACTGCCTGTGACAAGTTTCTCCCCCAGAGTTGAAAGAGTGACAGGGCAAAAATCAAGGGACGTTCGAGCCAAAATGCCTGGACACACAGAGTTTACATACATTTAAGTCATAGGAAGAGTGAAAGACTGATTCAGGGAGAAAGTTCCAGAGATCAGCTGTTCAATAGAAGAAAGATTAAGAATAACATTTCACTCTAGGGTTGGAGAGTTGCACAGAGAAGGTGTGTGATTGAGTTGCAAGACGAGTGCTATATGCTCTACGAAGAGGGGGTGGTATACAGTCAGAGAGCTCTGTAGAACACTAAATATTGTGATAACGGTAGAAATGTGAGAGAGATGCAACATTGCGGCGAAGAGAGAGATACTGTAGAACATTGGTGACTGGACGGGAGTTAATGAGACGGAAAGCTTTCTTTTCTACTTTGTCTAGAAGTGCTGTGTGAGAAGATCCTCCCCACATGTGTGAACAATATTCAATATATGGACGGACTGTGCCCCTGTACAGAGCAAGAAGCTGCGCAGGGGTAAAAAAAAAAACGGAGGCAGTAGAGTAGTGACATACACCCAGCTTCTGAGATGCTGTTTTAACAAGAGTGGTAAGAAAACGAGACACCAAGAATATTAAGAGAATATTAAGAGAATATTAAGAGAAGGTTAATTTGTATGATGTTGAAGAGTAAGTCATAGTTTTCTGGAATGAGGTGTTGAGTAGACAGATGGTGATAATGAATTTTGGAAGCCTTGAAAGTAACAAGGTTTTCTCTGCCCCATTTAGAGATAGTAGAGAGATCAGAAGATAGGTGCTTTAAGGTCTCCTTATGTGAGTTTTAGAGTTCCTGCTGTGAATGATTTTTTGGAAGGCTAGTTGAATAGTGTAATGTAGAGTTGTCAGCATATGAGTGTATGGGGCTGTAGGTGCAGTTGAGAAGGTCGTTAAGAAAGAAAATTGGAGATAGGACAGAATCCTGAGGAACGCCGGTGTTGATAGGTTGAGGAAGTGAACGGTGGCCATCCGCAACCACAACGGCCAGAAAGGAAATTAGAGACAAAGGCACAGTCGGGAGTATACAAACCGAAGTAGGGTAGTTTGAAAATGAGGGGTTTGTGCCAGACTCTATCTAAGGCCTTCGATATGTCTAGTGCAACAGAGAAAGTCTCACCGAAGTCCCGAATGGAGGATGACCAAGAGTTGGTAAGATAAGAAAGAAGATCAACAGTAGAGCGGCCCTTAAGGAAGCCATACTGGCGGACTGAGAGTAGGTTATGGTAAGATAAATGCTTAAGATATTTTGAATGTAAGAATAGTTTAACAAACTTTAAAGATGCAACAAAATTAGCGCAATTGGACAATAGTTGGAGGGTTGAGAGCAGTCACCCTTCTTTAGGACAAGTTGGATGAGAGTGAACCTCCAGCAAGAGGTGAGAAGTTAGAGGGGAGGCATAGACGGAAGAGTTTGCCTAGGCAGGGAGTCAGCATGGAAGCACAGTTTTTGAGTACAATAGGAGGAGCATCGTCAGGTCCGTACGCCTTCTTAGTATTAAGCCCAGAGAGGGTGGAAAGTACATCCTTGGAAGAGATTATGATATTAGGCATAAGTAAGAGAGAGGGGGGTGGAGAGGGAGGAATTGCACCGGAATCATCCAAAGTGAAATTTTGAGTGAAAGTGTTAGAACAATTGTTGGAGAGGTTTCTGGCTAGATGCCAGAAGGCTTGGGAAGAGCTAGAGTTGGATAGTTCAGTGCATTTATTATTGATGAGAGAATATTTGGCCAATCGATGAACAGATTTGGCTTGATTCCGGGCAGAAACATAGGAATATGAAATTCTTGAGTTTGAAGGCGACGGTAATGTTTGAATGCTTCCTCCTTATTGTGGACAGCAGTAGAGCAAGTGTGAATAAACCAAGATATTTTTGCATTAGTCCGAGAGAAGGAAAATGGAATGTATGATTCCATGCCTGAGAGGATTACCTCGGTAATGCGTTCAGCACCCTCTGAGGGTCCCCTGCCATGGAAGCAGAATTTATTCCATGGGAAATCAAAGAAGTACTACCGAAGAGCCTCCCAGTCTGCAGCGCCAAAGTGCCACAAGCTCCGCCGGCTAGGAGGATCGGGTGACCATACCGGAAAGATAGGACAGGTGAAAAAGATAAGTTTATGGTCTGAGGAGCCCAAAGGAGAGAACAGATTTACAATATAATTAGAAGGGATAGAGGCTAGAAATAAGTCAAGAATGTTGGGTCAATCTCCAAAGCGATCCGGGATACAGGTGGATTGCTGGACTAACTGCTCTAGGTCATTTAGGATAGACAAGATTTAGGCTTGTTCAACAGGTTGGTCAGTGGGTGAGGTGTTATTTTTGGTGGATGGAGAGAGAGAGAGAGAGTGCATATATTTGCAAGCTCTCTGGGTTATTGCAAATCTCCAAATACTAATGTTCCACTCCCATTTATCCATCAGTTATAAGTGGCAACTTTCACATTTCTCTCTCTCCCATTTGAATATGATATAATAATGTATATTAGTAGGAAGCATATACATATTTGTTTTTAGCCAGCTTGGAAGCATAATGCAAACCATCAATGTAATTGTTATAAGGCCATTCCTGGTATAATGAATGTTGATCTCGTTACTACAAACTATGAATCTCTCTCGTAATCGAACACTACAATAATTTATCAACATTGTCAGAACAATTAACTTCATATTAATCAATAATACATTATTTTCCCTCATAATGCCAACATTTTAATTGTGATAATTTGGCCATGATTAAAATATCTGTATTTTACAACATAAATGTTTATCATATGATTATGAAAATATAATATAATAGAAACCGTTGATCATACATAGGCTTAGACACTTATGGAGAAGTTTTTGGTATTTCTGGACCCCTTTCTCCTTCATGCTTAGCCTTATTATAGAGTAAATAGTGTGACGCTTGTTACGATCCAGGTTCTCAAAGACACAGGGCTCTTCAACATTGGACTAGATAATGGCAAAATGCAACAACGGTAACACTAGATCCAACCCCTGCCTTAAACACTGGAAAACAAAACACCATTACCGCCCTGAGTCGTGCCTGGACAACGAGGTATCCTCTGACTCGGTAACTGGTGCACACACACACTAGGCTGACGCTCGATGAAACAGCCTATTCTCAAACAGTAAAAGATTACTCGATTAGGTTACACAAAGAAAAGATAGTTAACGTGATTAATTAACGTTACGGTAGATACTCAAATAACTGGCACTCCTGTATTAAAGAAAGTGCAATGCTAGTCCTGCAACAACTGGAAACTTCTGAAATAAGTCTGATGCTGGGAAGATGTTCGTAAAGAATCTTGAACAATTATAATGCAGAATACGGGTCACAATAAATACTAGGACATATAGTAATAATAGGCAGACGAATAATAAAGACTGCGCAAAGGTAGTAATGCTCGACAACTAAAGAAATGCTTCGTGACACAACGCAACAGCCTACTAGGGTTGTGCAACTCAACAATAACCTCGACTCAAAAGTGCAGTGAATAATAATGTTGCATACTTATAATAATGGGGGCTTATCTCTAACCAGTGTCTGCTGCTCAGTTAATAAAGTCTAGCTGGGGTATCAAGGCAGGGCAACAATGGGTGAGCATGCGGCTCGTAGCCTAACGTTGTCCGAAGGTGGTATAATGAAGATTACGTTATATGACGGGGATGCTCTCTTGATAAATCTAGGTCTCTAGTACCTAGTTCTATCCTGGCGATCCCTCAGGAGTCAACACAAAGAGGCAGCACTATGTTGTGAGGGATAGGCTATGGCCCTCTCACACCACAGCGCTGTGCTCGCAAAGTAAACCCACCCGAAGACAACTTAGGCTCCCACAGTACCTGGCGATGTCGTGCAGGGCTTAGCTAACACTGCACACATCGGAGACAACGACACAGTAACCTTACCCCTAGTATAGCTTTAAATAACCAAGAAGAATCACTCAACACCTTGCCAGGGAGACATATACCGGTCTACAACCTTCCCGAGAGAGGACACACAGGGAAAAGTCCTTCTCTCCAAACCTCATACATAGAAATATCTGAGAGCTTCGCGTACAATACGACTGGTCGACGGTGAACGTCTATGCTGAAACCAGAAGGGATGTTGAGTTTAATAAAGATTAGAGAATGAGAAAGGAGAAGTCGAGAGAGAGAAATAGTATGCAAAGTGGCGAGTATGGGGGACAGAATTGCAAAGGATGTAGACGATACGCGTGTCAGGCAAGCTCTGAGCTGGTAAAGAACACGCAGCCGCGATGGGAAGGGACTAGTTGACCACCCGGCCGCCAACGCCGTCAGCGCCCAAGCGAGCCGCGTCATAGCTCACCCCACTGCCAGGTGTACCCCCTCACCCTCTCTCGCTCGCCTCCCACACAAGCAACATTTATATTATAGCGAATATAAAATATAAGGCGCGGTCACAGACCAAAACAAAGACCATTTCTAGACTGTCTGTGGCAACATGACACTAATAAAATAAAGCAGAAAATTCTAGGACAACTGTAGCCCATCCCCCCATCCTGGCGAGCGCTAGCGAGCTGCAATGCCCCACGCAACCATTCTGTTAACGCCGGGAGGCGTCACACCCCCCCCCCAAGATATGGGACACTCAACCATGGGCCCATATCTGAACAGACAGAATGTCGCTAGAATCTGTCACTCCTAACCACTCTGCCACTCATGGAATGCAAGCTCAGTCCCCTCAAAAAAAATACAACAACATTTATATATAAAAACAAAATCTTATCACCCTTCCCAAACATAATACATTAATTCATAACATTGTGCTCCCAGAGCGAGCTTTAAGAAGCACAGCCTACTGAGGGAAAATCATCTGCACTCAGTACTCAGCTACAATATTATCTTAAAATTAATTATTAAAAGAAAGAGTTTTGATTTAATTTTTCATATTTTATTTTAATGTTGTTTTTGGTGGCTACTATAGATGTAGCCTAATTTTCGTCTAATCAAAGCCAACAACTCCTGCCCTGCGACCCTACGCTGATGCTACACACGCGAGCCAACAAGCACCAGCGCAAAAATACACCGCGAGCCAAGACAGGAGGCTATACCAACATACTGTGGTAGCCTACCCCGGATCCTCCACCCGCGACAAACAGTCCGCAATCACATTCTCACAACCGGCAATATGGCGAATGTTTAAGTTGTACTCTTGCAACATGAGCGACCATCTGGTCAGCCTCATATTCCGGTTGTGGAATTGATTGAGGAATTTAAGCGGGTGGTGGTCGGTATACACTACCACGACTGGCCCATAGGCAGGAACGTAGACCTCAAAGTGTCTGGGCGCTAACACGATTGCCAGCAGTTCCTTTTCAACAACCGAATAGTTTTTCTGTGCTGAATTAAATTTCTTTGAAAAGAAACTGACTGGATGCTCAAGACCTTCCTCGTCTGTCTGCAAAAGTACGGCACCAGCCCCTACTCCGCTGGCATCAGTCGCCAACTGAAATGGTCATTCAAAGTCCGGGGCCCTGAGGATAGGGTGAGTGCATAAAAGGTGTTTAACTACTCGAAACGCCTGCTCACACTCAGGTGCCCAGCGGAACTTTTTATCTTTGGCTAGTAGATCTGTCAAAGGAGCTAACACAGTAGAATAGCCTCTTATAAAGCGGGGGTAATACCCAATCATGCCCAAAAATCTCATGATCTGCCCCTTGGTGGTCGGCCTGGGGAACAAGTCGATAGCCTGTATCTTCTGTTGGGGCGGGCTCACCTGCCCTAACCCAACCACAAACCCCAGATACTGCACCGTGGCTTGCACAAAGTCACACTTGCCCAGATTAACCACCAAGCCTGCTTTACTAAGTTGACTAAATAAGGCTTCTATGTGCTCACAGTGACTTTGGAAATCGTTGTCATAAATGATCACGTCATCAAGGTAGACAGTACAGTTTGGAATGTATGCTATGATGTCGTTCATTAAGCTCTGGAAAGTGGCCGGTGCATTTTTCAGACCATATGGCATCACATTGCAACGGTAAGTACTGCCATCCACCACAAACCCACACACCTCTTTAGCCCGCTCAGACAGTGGTACTTGCCAGTAGCCTTTGACGAGGTCTACCTTGGTCAAGTACCTTGCTTTCCCGATCTTATCCACACTGTCATCCACCCGGGGAAGAGGATATGCATTGGTGGGGGTCAACCCGTTCAACCGCCTAAAGTCAATGCAGAACCGAACTTTTCCATCAGGTTTGGGCTGCAGAGTGACAGGAGAAGTCCACCGTACTGCCCCCTTCTCGATCAAGCCTCTCGCCAGCATATACTCCAGCTCATCCCTGAGCGCTGGGAGTTTAATGGGTGGCACCCGATAAGGTATCGACTTGAAGGGGGGTTGCTCTCCTACATCGACGTCATGCACCGCTTGAGTAGTGAGGCCGGGGTGCTCGGCAAATACAGTGGGGTATGAATCGAACAGGCGCTGCACTGCCACCTGCTGTTCCTCCGGCAGGTGCGCCAGAGCATAATGCGCACATTGGCTCGAATTCCCCGCCCACTGATCAGCCGAGACATGACAATCCCAGTTATCATCCACCTGATCATTGCTGCCCCCCTCTCCTTCTCCACCATGACCGCAGCAGGTGAACACAGGGACAGCTAGTGACTCAGGTGGGCGCCTCACATACTCCTTCAACAAATTAATGTGGCATAGTTGGTTACGCTTCTTCCGGTCTGGAGTGGCAACGAGGTAATCTAGATCGGAGATCTTTGAAACCACCCGATAAGGCCCAGCGTACTTGGCAGCCAGAGGATGACCTGCCAAAGGCAACAGGACCAACACCTCTTGACCTACCTGAAACTCCCGGAGTTTCGCCTTAGTATCGTACCTGTCTTTCATACGGGCCTACGAACTCACCAAATTACGCCGGGCCAGCTCCAGACTTCTAAGCATTCTCTCTCTGCTCTCGAGGACGTATCTCAACATAGAACATGGCTTAGCGGTACCCTCCCAAATCTCCTTCACCATGTGGAGAGGGCTCCTCACCTGATGCCCGAAAACAAGCTCATTCGGACTGAAACCGAGACTCTCTCCAGGTACTTCTCTTGCCGCGAACAAAACATACGGCAGACCAAGGTCCCAATCCTTTCCGTTCTCTGCGTAATAACATCGAAGCATGCTTTTCAGCATGGCGTGCCACCTCTCCAACACCCCTTGACTCTCCGGGTGATACGCAGAAGAGACGAAAGTGCTGATGCCATGCTGAATCATAGTTTGTTTGAACAGATTAGAGGTAAAATTAGAACCTTGGTCCGATTGCACCTCTTGCGGGTAACCATACTGCGAGCAATACAAGAGCAGGTTCCGGACAACAGTTTTCGCCGTGCCATTTCTCATTGGATATGCATCAGGATAACGAGTGGCCACATCCATGATAGTTAATAGAAATTTATTACCGGCACTAGTAGGGGTTAGGGGTCCGACCATATCAATGATGACCTTACTGAAGGGCGGTCCACTGACAGGAATGGGGTGCAACGGGGCTCTCGGAATTGTTTGGTTAGGTTTTCCAACCCTCTGGCACGTATGACACCTTGCTATCCAGGTTACCACCTGCCCCTTCAACCCCGGCCACCAAAACAATTTTTCTAAAGCCGCCACCGTTTTTCTCACCCCTAGATGTCCTGCCAGTGGTATGTCATGCGCCAACATCAGTAGGCTATCCCTGCACTCCCGTGGCACCACCAACTGGTCCACTACTCCGGACCCCTCTTGCCAACTACGTTTAGGGTCTTGAAAACGCCTATAGAGGATGCCTTCTAAATAAAAAAAATCTCCTGGCTGTGCATCACCGTCCTCGTCGAGCTCTACAGCTCCATTAGCACACGTT
This sequence comes from Paralithodes platypus, assembly GCA_032716605.1. Classification (NCBI taxonomy): domain Eukaryota; kingdom Metazoa; phylum Arthropoda; class Malacostraca; order Decapoda; family Lithodidae; genus Paralithodes; species Paralithodes platypus. Next base: position 2,719,997 of record CM064508.1, on the reverse strand, counting down.
TGGAGCTCAGGGTCCTCTAGTTGCAACCGACGTATATCTGAGGGTGCCAAGCGATCTAACTGCTCCCGGAGCAATGCATGACCTTCCCCGATACTGGGCTGCTCCCTCTGTCTCTCTAGATGTACATAACGTTGCTGTCGTGGAGACTCGTCATGCCCAGCCTCGTCACTCTCGATGACAGGCCCAGGGGCTACTCCAGAATTAAGTAATGGTGCTAATACTGAATCACCCAGGAGAGCCGCCGAGTCAAAACTCTTAAAACCAACTCCAGCTTTAGCCTCCTCCTGTTGATCGTTCCTCCGCTGGTCTGAAGACGGAGGACTAGGCTGTGACACTTTAGCTGCCTGAGCTCGGGTGACAACACACGCCATGGGTTGTGTCTGGCACCGCTCGACCCACTCTTGCTCTTCCCTACTCACGTCGGCCGGCCTCTTGGCAACGACTAAGGGTAGAACCTCAGAAGCGGGCATTGCAAAGTCGTTGCCGAGAAGAAGGTCGACGCCCTCCACTGGCAGTTTCTCCACAATCCCGACATCCAATTCACGTGCCACACCATCCACCTCCAACTCCAACCGCACCAGCGGGTATGACCGAGTTGCATTAATACCCTGCACCACCACCACCCGAGCCGCGTTTATAGGGTAGCCAGTCAAGTTTTTCATCAGAGTCTGGGAAGCACCTGTATTGCGCAAGACCTCTACTCCACATCACGCCCACATTACGCAACCCCGCCCTCTATGGTCGCAAAAAACATCCTGAGCAGGGTTCAAGCCTCCCAGGTGCTTCTGCATTGGCTGTGCCTCAGCCTCTGACGAACTGCCCCGGGCAAACTCAGATGACTTCGGAGACACACCAATGTTGCAGGCCAAAGACACAGCTGCTGTAGGTGGTTTGCTAGGACAGACTCTTGCAAAGTGCCCCTTTTTATGACAATGATAACACTCCAACTCCCCTTTGGGCTTCCCTTGGTACTGGGAAGGGCCCGGCCCCTTCTTAAATGGGACGGTGCTAGTCTTGTGGTCAGTCTTGGTATCATGGCTCTTGTACTTGTTTGCATAAGGTATATCACTAACTCGGGGGGGTGGGGCGTCACGCCCCTTGTTACCTGCCTCACTACGCTGGGCAGACCCGCACCCACGAATTAGTGATAGCTGGAGGTTAGCCATCTCAGCTGCTTCCTGTAGAGTTTTTGGTTGCTTTTCTTTAAGGTTTAACGTCAGGTCGCCGCCCGTGCATTTGAAAAACTGCTCTAAAAGCACCAACTGTTTAATGTCGTCAAACGTAGTAGCTTTCTCCGACCTCAGCCAATTCCCAAAAGCATCAGACAGCTCCCGGGCATGCTCCAAAAAGGTGCTCTCCCGACCCTTGGTAACACCCCGGAACTTCAACCTGTACGTCTCTGGTTGTAGTTCGTATGCTCTCAGGACAGCCTCCTTGAGTTCCTCATAGATAATACACGACTCTATCGGCAATGCATCATAAGCCCTGAGTCCCTTGCCCACAAGTCTAGAGGAAACAAGGGCTGCCCACTTCTCCCCAGGCCACTGGTGGATCTTGCACTTCTTCTCGAATCGTGTGAAAAATTCTGTTACACCACTCTCATCAAACACCGGAACCAGTTTCAATAAGTGCGAGAGAGACTGCTCATGAACACGGTTACCAGCCCCAAGTCGCTGTCCCGTTGTCTCTACTCGCGACTTCTCTACGTCCATGTCGGCACAGTACCTAGTCGACTCAGCTTGGATTTTTGCTTAACTGATAGTTTTTCTCTCTTCTATCCTGGCTAATTCTAATTGCTGCTGAAGCTCGCATGCCCTTTGTTGCTGCTGAAGCTTAGCTAATTCGAGCTGAAGCAATAATTCTGGAGTTAACCCTTGAGGAGGTGAAGGTGCTACAATGTTTGAAATTACCGGTGGTCCCCCCAGGGGCAACCCCCCCTGCCAGTCACCACCCAACTGTGGAAGCGTACCCGGGGTCGGCAAACTACTGGGATGGCTTGGAGTCGAGTGTAGGGGAAGCATGGCCGAAGGGCTCTGAGCACTCAACCCATCTCGCTCACCAGTCACCCTGCCCAGTACACACGTTATCAAGTTATCCCTGGTCATGCTGCTCGTAACCGCATGACCGATAGCTGTGGCCAGGCATTGAAGACCGTACCGATCCATACCCTCCAACCGCTCGGGAGTAACAGGCCATTGCAAAAATATCCTAGCATCCTCCTCACAGTTCACCCGATTAACCCTTTCATCATGCTGCTGTTCCTCAGTTTCGACATTACGTACTGTGTCTCCATTCTCCTCTGATCCGGTATAAGACATGATGCTCTCAAAAATTTCTCACCACAATATTCAGAAAAGAAGTACCCCAAACTCTTATGTAGCACTATTCACTTGCCAAAAATGTCTGAAGACTCTCAAGTGCTATACTACTTTGCCAAAAAAAAATTAACGTGCCCACTATATTCCTCAATAAAACAAATGACCACAACAATCCTGCAATTATCTCTTAGTTCACAAGGTCCTGAGCTAGGTCGCCATTTGTTACGATCCAGGTTCTCAAAGACACAGGGCTCTTCAACATTGGACTAGATAATGGCAAAATGCAACAACGGTAACACTAGATCCAACCCCTGCCTTAAACACTGGAAAACAAAACACCATTACCGCCCTGAGTCGTGCCTGGACAACGAGGTATCCTCTGACTCGGTAACTGGTGCACACACACACTAGGCTAACGCTCGATGAAACAGCCTATTCTCAAACAGTAAAAGATTACTCGATTAGGTTACACAAAGAAAAGATAGTTAACGTGATTAATTAACATTACGGTAGATACTCAAATAACTGGCACTCCTGTATTAAAGAAAGTGCAATGCTAGTCCTGCAACATCAACTGGAAACTTCTGAAATAAGTCTGATGCTGGGAAGATGTTCGTAAAGAATCTTGAACAATTATAATGCAGAATACGGGTCACAATAAATACTAGGACATTTAGTAATAATAGGCAGGCGAATAATAAAGACAGACGACGACGGACAACGACGACAGACAGGCTGGCTGGTGGTGCACAGTATACGTGCGGGATCTGTTTGCGCGATACCACTCTGCTTTGCAGAGTTGATAATAATAATAATAATAATAATACAATTAATATCAATAATACTAATAACAAGAACTGGGGCTATATATTGCTATAAGCGCCAGTTATTCAAATGAAGGGTAAGCAATAGCGCCTCACATTACATAACTATGTAAAAAAATGTAAGTGCATAGTGTTCATTTACAGTAAATTTCCCATTAACTACTAGTGGGAAGGTCTGGTCTGTTCTTTGTGTTCAACAAAGTTTGGAAAAAACAACATAACAACGAACTGTGTTTGGTATTTACTATGACCATCCAACTATAATAGAAAAAAACTTCCTGTTGAATCTATGACATAATCATTTGTTACATACTGGGTAAGGTTTTCGCAACAATCGTTCCTGTTTGACAAACCTTTTAGATTTCTTTGACGATATCCTAAATCTATATGATGAAAGTAAAGCTGTAGATATTATATATACCTCGATTTTCAAAAAGCCTTTGATAAAGTTCCACACAAACGTTTATTCATCAAATTAAAAGCGCACATCGTACAAGGTGTTGCCTTGAAATATTGATAGAACATTGGCTCAGTGAAAGATAACAAAGAGTAGTCATAAATGGGAAAGCATTAACCTGGACCAATGTAACTAGCGGAGTACCATAAAGATCACTAGTGGGGCCAATTCTGTTCTTAATCTACATACAGGTATATGACATAGATGAGGGCCTCACCTCCACAATCTAAAAGTTTGCAGGTGATACAAACATTGCAAATAGCATAATCTCAAAAGAACACGTTCAGGATATATAAAACAATCTCGATAAGTTGTCTCAATGAGCTAAAATATGGCAAATGTGTTCAATGAAGACAAATGTAAAGTACTTCACATTGGAAGCCGAAATGAGAAAGCAAACTATTCAATAAATGGCACCCAACTCAAGACTGTAGACAAGGAAACGGATATAGAAGTAACACTATCAATTAACCTCAAACCTAGTCAATAATGCAAGGATGTTGTTAAGAAAGCAAACAAATTTATTGGTTTCATAGGCAGGTCAGTTGAGCATAAATCCTCACTCTTTATAATTCCTTAGTTCGCCCAGTCATGGAATATTGCGTTCAGTCCTGGTGTCCTTACTATCAAAAGGATATAGACAAACTGGAATGTGTTCAATGCAGAGTCACTAAAATTATACCCAGTCAAGAGAACAAACCATATGAGGAACATCTCGAAGAATTACATCCGTTTCCCCTAACAGAACGTAGATTAAGAGGCGACCTAATTCAAGTCTTTAAGATCATCTGAGGCATCGACAATATGAACTGTAGTAAATAATTTACGGTTGACTAATCAAACTATACACGGGGAAATGGTTACAAAATAATTAGTAAATAATTTAACTCGCACAAATCCAAGAATTTCTTCTTCAATCGAGTCGTCAACTTGTGGAATGGACTTCCCTAAGATGTTATATACTGCAAAGTTCGCCTCGACAAGCACCTTGCTCTGAATCCAAGGTTGACTAAATTTGTAAATGAATACAATATTTCCTTAATTGTGCTATTTCATTAATATTGGCCCCCATCCCGGCCATGTTAATCCCCAGGGAGGTTTTTCCTGTTCACATTTGTATATCTCTGAAATACTGTTGGACACTAGAAACAACAGTATTTTTGAGGGCAAGTAACCCAGAGGGTTTGCTTGTTTCCCTTTGTACTCCTTTGTAATATGTAATCAGTGTTAATTAAAGGCCACTGGAGGATACTGTATAATTGGCCATATTAAGTTGTATACACTCCATGAATTTTTGTGTGGAAGATAATGACACAAAACATCCATTACAATATAAAGCCATCAGTCCACCGTATTACAGAGAGAAATGCCTTATTGGTGTAAAGATGAAGTATACTATTATCGCTGGTGGTGGTTCCCACACACAGACGTCATACATCATTGGGACCAACCTCCCGCCCTCACACCATACTATTATTAACCAAATGTGAGTTTCATTCTATAGTGTCCATTAAGTTGTAATCATCAATATATGGCAGCAATAGGAAAACAAAGTTGCAAGTTTGTGATTTTGATATAAATGTAGTGTACAGCTGTGAGCATTAATAAGGTTATACCCAGTTGAGTCATTTAATCATATAAAGCCAAATTCAGAAACATTTGCAATTTAACATAGCATTGTATGGTCTTTGTTGTGCTTAACTCATTCAGTACTGATAACGTCCTTTAAGTTTTTTTGTCTGGCAACTATTAGTCAATTGTATTCAGTTTAACAGGCATCGAAATATCTCACTTTACAATTTCTACTACCACAGATCCTGTTTATATTGCACACAATCGTCTAAATATATCTAGAATAACATTAAAATTATGTCGCAGGTACAGTAGGGGTTAACAGTGGTTCAAATTCATGTATAGCTATCAATACTAACGGATATATATGTGTGGAATATATGACAGGAAAGGTATTGATATTCACAAACAAATGGGTTGAAAGGTCTTAACAGCGTGTGACGCCTCCCGGCGTTAACAGAATGGTTGCGTGGGGCATTGCAGCTCGCTAGCGCTCGCCAGGATGGGGGGATGGGCTACAGTTGTCCTAGAATGATCTGCTTTATTTTATTAGTGTCGTGTTGCCACAGACAGTCTAGAAATGGTCTTTGTTTTGGTCTGTGACCGCGCCTTATATTTTATATTCGCTATAATATAAATGTTGCTTGTGTGGGAGGCGAGCGAGAGAGGGTGAGGGGGTACACCTGGCAGCGGGGTGAGCTATGACGCGGCTCGCTTGGGCGCTGACGGCCGGGTGGTCAACTAGTCCCTTCCCATCGCGGCCGCGTGTTCTTTACCAGCTCAGAGCTTGCCTGACACGCGTATCGTCTACATCCTTTGCAATTCTGTCCCCCATACTCGCCACTTTGCATACTATTTCTCTCTCTCGACTTCTCCTTTCTCATTCTCTAATCTTTATTAAACTCAACATCCCTTGTGGTTTCAGCATAGACGTTCACCGTCGACCAGTCGTATTGTACGCGAAGCTCTCAGATATTTCTATGTATTAGGTTTGGAGAGACGGACTTTTCCGTATGTGTCCTCTCTCGGGAAGGTTGTAGACCGGTATATGTCTCCCTGGCAAGGTGTTGAGTGATTCTGCTTGGTTATTTAAAGCTAGACTAGGGGTAAGGTTACTGTGTCGTTGTTTCCGATGTGTGCAGTGTTAGCTAAGCCCTGCACGACATCGACAGGTACTGTGGGAGCCTAAGTTGTCTTCGGGTTGGTTTACTTTGCGAGCACAGCGCTGTGGTGTGAGAGGGCCATAGCCTATCCCTCACAACATAGTGCTGCCTCTTTGTGTTGACTTCTGAGGGATCGCCAGGATAGAGCTAGGTATTAGAGACCTAGATTTATCAAGAGAGCATCCCCGTCATATAACGTAATCTTCATTATACCACCCTCGGACAACGTTAGGCTACGAGCCGCATGCTCGCCCATTGTTGCCCTGCCTTGATACCCATGCTAGACTTTATTAACTGAGCAGACACTGGTTAGAGATAAGCCCCATTATTATATGTATGCAGCATTATTATTCACTGCACTTTTGAGCCGAGGTTGTTGTTGAGTTGCACAACCCGAGTAGGCTGTTGCGTTGTGTCACGAAGCATTTCTTTAGTTGTCGAGCATTGCTACCTTTGCGCAGTCTTTATTATTCGCCTGCCTATTATTACTATATGTCGTAGCATTTATTGTGACCCGTATTCTGCATTATAATTGTTCAAGATTCTTTACGAACATCTTCCCAGCATCAGACATATTTCAGAAGTTTCCAGTTGATGTTGCAGGACTAGCATTGCACTTTCTTTAATACAGGAGTGCCAGTTATTTGAGTATCTACCGTAACGTTAATTAATCACGTTAACTATCTTTTCTTTGTGTAACATAATCGAGTAATCTTTTACTGTTTGAGAATAGGCTGTTTCATTGAGCGTCAGCCTAGTGTGTGTGCACCAGTTACCGAGTCATAGGATACCTCGTTGTCCAGGCACGACTCAGGGCGGTAATGGTTTTTTGTTTTCCAGTGTTTAAGGCAGGGGTTGGATCTAGTGTTACCGTTGTTGCTCTTTGCCATTATCTAGTCCAATGTTGAAGAGCCCCGGGTCTTTGAGAACCTGGATTGTAACACATTACGTTCAGTGCTTCGGTGACAACCAGGTGCCAGAGTAAGCTAGATTTGTGTGGGAAAGGAACCTGAGTCAATGGTTTTAAAAGGGGAAGTTACAAAGTCGGGCCCCGATCTTTAAGGGTTAAGAACAGACTTCGTCAAATAAAATATCTGCAAGACCTTCAACCTGATGAGACCCCCAAAGCTAGCCCACATCACATTGGAGGCCTCTTCATGATTGCACACCTGCCAGTCCCCTCCAAAATGAAACCGAGATTCAAAGGCCCCTTTGAAATCTTATCTATGCCCAACTGCTATCAAGTTACCATTAATTATTTTGGGGAACCACGCACGTTTCGTAACAGGCATGTACGTAGATTTCAACCGATCAATGACAATGATGTATTGCTCGCTAATCCAGATCAACATGACAGGTTACTCAATGACAATAATCCCAACTTAGAATCCACAGAGTCCACCCTTCCTGAGCTGCTTCCTCCTTCTTCTCCCTCTCGTCAATTCAAACATCCTCCTGATCTAACCAAAGTACATAAGCCTAGCCCACCCACCACTAGCCCCTTGCAACATACTCCAGTTCCTACACCTGCACCCCCTATTCCCACCCGCACTGTCTCTGCCCCTCCAGTACTCTCTACTAGGACCACTATCCCTGCTCCCACTGCACCTTCCCACCCTTCAACTGCCCAGCCATCACCTTCTATAACCCTACCTTCATTCTCTCAATCATCAGGTACTCAACCAACCACTCCTGTCACTATCAATCTGCCTTCAACTTCTCAACCCCAGGCTACTCCTTCTCCTCCTCCTGTTGTATCTCCTCAGATTACTTTACCTACCCCTCTTACCCCTGTCATAACTAAACCAACTTATGCCTCCAAACTAAAAACTACTTCACCCCACCTCAACACTAGCTCTTAATCCTCTCCTTTGATCAGACCGACCCCACAAAAACTAAATCGGCCTCCTCTCTCTCACAGCTCAGCTTCTTCCCCCTCCCCTCAACCTCGTGTACATCAACCTGTCCTAACACCCTCTAAATCCTCAGTATGTACGAGATCTGGCCGGCGTGCGACACCATCTCAACGATGGGCCCCAACCTTCAAGCCCACCTATAAGAAAGCCACCCGACCAGCCCAACCACCCAAAGTTAGTGCGACTAGGCCCATCCACCAACACACAAATGACAAGGCCGTCACTACACCTCCAACCTCCACCAGGACCAGACCACCTACCAGTACTCCTGCAACCAGAGCAACTCAACCCAAAACCCCTCCTCCACAAACCAAAGAGGCCACTATGAAAATAATAAGAGTGGTTTTCCTAAAAGGCTATACGCCAGTCCCCATCACCACCACAAATACCCTGCTACAGCTCGCCAAGGAATCCAACGAAGACTGGCAAATCAGAATTACACTGGACCCCACTCAACCTACAGATGTCCCCTCGGCGGCTTGGTTCCTCATCCTAGGCTGTGCCCCAATCCTCACCACATCACCGACATCCAAGACCTACCTAATTAAATCGCGAGGTCGCGACTTTTTCCATAACGATGGTGGTGAGATGACGGGCCCTAAACCAACGATACACCGAGTGGCTGCATAACCACTCAGGCAACCTCAAAACCCCAGGGCAGACAACGAAGACATCTACCAGAGTCCCCCCTCCGAGTCCACCAGAATCTTCCTGAGTTGACCATGCCCAGCCGTCCATTTCCCAGTTCTCTTTCACGCCCACAGCCATCTAAGAAAACGGAACACTCTCTCAGCCAGTCACAAGCCGTATTCTGCCCTGGAACAGCCCATTAGAACCCTCCTTTTCAATAGCCTCCACCAGCAGTGACGCTCCCTGTATTGTTCCGCCAGATCTAGAATATGACGAACACTCCCTTATGCAATCTACTCACCAGCGCCCCGAATATTTCAGGAACCAATGGGCCTGATAACGCCTAACCACTCCATGCCCCCGAGGATAGAACTACAATCCTCTATGTGTATGTCTTACGGTAACTAGAAGACCTACAAGACAGTTGCTCCATTTTAAGCTCTAAGTGTTTTCTACTTTTCATAGCAGCCCTGGACCTTCCAGCTGCCCCCTTAAGTATTATAATATTACCTTGGAACCAGGCCCACATGATAATACCTGAGTTCCCAAGCAAGAATGTATATGTACCGCACAACAACCATTTGTCCTCTTTCCTGAACACCCCTTTTCCCCCCCGAGTTCATTGACACCTGAAGCAAGAAAATATTTGCATAGGTCCTCAGAAAAACCTGAGGAGAGTAAGCACCACCTCACCTAGTGACTAGGCTTGACCACCAGGAACGGGCTAGTTGGGACAGTGTTGCTACGGTTCGTGCCCCCCCCCCCCCCCCCCCCGCCCCCTTGCCCCCTGGATGACACCTCTCCCTCCTTCAGGATTACTGGAGGGCCACCTGTCTGTTGCCTGGTGCCCTGAACCAAGGACCCCTGCTCGATCCACGGACATAGGCCTGGACCTAGGACCCCTGCTCCATTACGTAAACAGGCCTGGACCTAGGACCCCTGTTCTAATTACGTGATCAGGCCTAAACCGAGAAACCGAGAATTTAAGTCCATCAAACCAGAACTGGATTGTTTTACGGACTGTATCAAGGGATCTAACTTATCAGAACCCGGCACAACAGTCGGTAATGTATTTGTCTTGTAACTGCCTGTACAAGGCTTAATTTTTTGTTTTTTGTTTTAGGTTTTTTTTAAGCCTTGGAAAAAAAATAGAGATCCAGTCTTGCCTCATCTATTGAGGTGAAAAGGTGGTCTCTCCTGCCATTTTCGCCACAGTGCTTGGGACTTTTGGGGACTTTTATTACTGTATCCTACGGTACTCAACGGGTTAAGGGTTAAGTTTGAACTCTTAATTAGGATGACTTAACCCTTCCCGCCTGGGCAGCATTTTAAAATGACACCGCGGCAGATGAGCAGGAGCCCGGGTGTCATTTTAAAATCTGTAAGCTTGAAAGCCTATTAAGCATGTGTTGAAAGCTGTGCATCCGACGTATGTAAACAAAGCCTGTCTATGCGTCACCGCACCTCCGAAAACAAGAAAAAGAGTCGGAGTTTGTTATTGTGTTGTCTGCAAGAACAGATTTAGTGTTAAAAGTGTCTGATTTTGCTAACATTACATCGAAACACTCTCCACGGAAATCGTCATAACAACTGAACCAGTTGACCTAGAGAGCTCTACTCAACGCCAGTCTACAGATATGAAACACACCTACGTTTAGAGATGTGTAGAAATTCTCTAGCAATTAAAATTACGAAGGTACGGGTAGCCTATTAAAGACCTTTTTCGGCCAGATCACCTGGATCTCAATGCTGTCATTAGGAAGGCGAGCCCGGGCGGGAAGGGTTAAGCCTTAACCCTTAACCGTTAAGGTGTCGATGTCCTCAGGAGTTAAATATTATGTTTTAATTATAGGTTGATTGTAGATTGAAGTGTAGGTTGATCTCAGCTCTCGTTCCTCTGCCAGTAGTTTGATAGATATATGATAGATATATTATACTATCTTTCTTTTCGTTAAAGTAAAGCTGCCACCACCAATTACCATATAAATATTAAGTTGATTACTTATAGGTAAAAGGATTAAAGGACTGTGGTTATCCAAAACCAACTTTGATATTTATTCAAGTAACAACTGAAATAGATATACAGATGTACTATTAATATAAGGGAGAATGTATTCTGTCAAGAGAGAATATCTCCCAGACCTCTTGGTATGACTGAGGCCTGTATCTATCTAACTGTCAAACTCTCTCCCCATCTCACCTCCACTGGTCACCTCGAAACACCTCTACAACACGTGATCGTCATTGGTCATACAATCAGTGTTTGGGTAACTACCAGGTGCCAGAGTAAGCTAGATTTGTGTGGGAATGGAACCTGAGTCAATGGTTTAAGAAGGGGAAGTTACAAAGAGTTACAAGGAATACCCCCTCAGAATGTATAGCTACCTGCATAAAGATCATTCATAGTATGTATAGTATCTTAACATTATATGAGAGATGGTTATAATGATTGCATAGCAAATAGTACAATCGTGAGATGTAATATGAATAAAACCGTCAAGTGATAAACCAGAATAAACTGTCAAAACGCGTCATGCTCCTCAGAGGGCTTAAGTGAACCAGAGATAATAAAGAATCACCAACATTGGTTCGATTTATCTTTAGCGTAAAATATCCATATATTAAAGATGTTTTCATAAAACATATGAAAGAACTTCAATACATAACATTATAAAGGATTATTAACAAATCTCTTGAATTCGAGAAATGAATGCTGACATTCTGATCTAACCAATACAAAGGTCTGTAAAGTACAACATCGTGATTATACCCTAATTACTATAATTTATATGGAGTTAGCATTTTTGTATTTTGAATAATTCACAAATCATTAACTTATGATTCCATTCCTGAAACAGGTCCAAATATACTCTTTGATATGTGTTGACATGAACATGCAACCCAACAGGAAGGTAACAGACTAATACTCTCCTACACATTCCTTCCATTTGCTACTTACAAACAAACACGCACCTTCTCTCGCTGTTCCTTCATTCACTCCAGCACGCACACCCATTCCACACTCCCACTCTCTCCCATCTGAACCTTTCCATTTGGTCTCTGTCATTCCACGTACATCCAGCATTCACTAGCACTTCCAGAACCTCTCTCTCTGTTGTGCCATCATTCATGCCACTAACATTCCATGTAGCCATTCTCAGAATGTCCGAAGGAATGTCCTTAGTCGGTCGTGGTTCGTCAATATAGGTTCCGTCCGCATCCGAGGCTGTTCGTTCGTTTTTCTTTGCTTAAGTATTTTTTTCCGGGTGGGTGTCGCAAGCCCACCGACCCAACCTCTTTAGTCGCCTCTTACGACACCCAGAAGGCACGTGGGGCATATTCTATTCCCTTACCCCCAGGGGACTCAGTTCCTTTCTTTAATTGTGTGTGTGTGTGTGTATGTGTGTGTGTCAGTGTTACGTTCCCTTGTCTTCCTTTACTATTGCCATGTTGTCTGGCCAATGTTACTGCCTTCAACATTATCCTCTCTCTCTCTCTCTCTCTACCATTATTTCATTATTTATTATTCTACTCCTTATTGTACTCTCTCTGTTCTACTTTTAGTAAATGTTCGCTACCTCCACATGAACTATCTTCCCTCTCCTTTATTATGATTTCATTCAGCTTTGGAAGAATCTGTGGTAGCTCAAAGGAATATATGAGCTAGGCTGTAACCTTTTCATTGTTGGAGGGCCTTCCTAAACTGAATATAATCGTCGACTAGTGTCCAGAGTATTATGGAAATGACGTGACCGGTACTGAAGGGGTTGATAATACATTTAGTTATACCGACCCATCCAAAAGCTATATGAGGATGGTGACACGCTACCATAGAAATGCCGGAATACGCAGAACACAATCCTTCATTATTTATAATATATAGGCCTATAGAAAGAGAAAGAGAGAGAGAGAGCAGTCGAGTGTTGCGTTGGTAGGGATTTAATGCGGATTATTCAATGGTTAACGGGATATATGTTTTGTATTCATCGTATGTGTGTGTGTGTATGTGGTTTGTACTGTATGTGTAATATGTGATTGTGTGTGTATGTATGTGTATATGTGATTGTGTGTTTGTATGTGTGTGTGCATGCATGTGTGTGTGTGCGCGCGGATGTGTGTTATGTACTATATGTGTAATATGTGATTATGCATGTATTTGTTATATGTTTCATATGTGTAGTGTGCTTGTTGAGTGTTGAGTATGTGAATATATAGGTGCACTACTACTATTTCCACTAACTACTATTACCAATAATAAACATATATATTTTTTAGTTTTGGAGCTACTAGAGATAGATCCCTTGTAAATCTTGACACTGACAAATTTAGCTACAATAAATTAGTATGATGGTAGCTCGAATAATAACAGAAAAAGTGTATATCTTCTGACTAAAAGGTTTGAAAATAATGTCGCCACAGTTCATCAGTATCCACGTTTACGACACCTCCCCCCCCCCCCCCCCTTCCCCTCCCTCACCAGCACCACCGTGTTAATTAACCATTAATTACCCCCATGGACCCCCAGCAGGGATTTATATTGTCCAGGTGAGATATTACCACAATAACAGGAATTGTGAAGGTGACCCCACGATATCTGGAGAGGTGTTCGACTGCTGATTATCTTTGTACAATGGATGTACAGTTGATCACGTACATTCCTATCCACTCGGAGTGTTAATTATTGGACATACAAAACAACATAACGGAATTACAATACTAGTTAATATTAAAACCGTTAATTGATCATATCAACTAACAACTATAAATAAGCTCCTCTTTACCTCAACCAGTCTATAGTTCCTTCCATACAAAAAATCCCCAAATGTATAAACATTCATGTGATCAACTGTACAAAGAATGCTAGGTTTAATTGCAGATTAAACATTGAGCGTTGATGGTGTTAACGAGTATTAAACATTGAGCGTTGATGGTGTTAACGAGTATTCTCCACCTAATATATAAATCAATAATATATTGTTGTCAGTTAGGAAATACATTGTGTGAATGAAACAGCTTATTCTAAGATAGCTTAAACGTAAGATCAGTAAAGTAGTCTAATGAAACCCACAATAACATACATTAAATAGAAGGGATTAATAATGATGCTTAAATGATTATGTTTAATGGAAAAGCTAATATGTTATAATTTTTAGTTGAACCGAAATAACTATCCCTATATTTTGAAGGGCCTTTAAGGAGAGAAATATAAACTCGAAAACAATAAAACTTAAACAAAAACATAAGAGTCCGATAGAAACGACCAGTACTTATTTAGATGCGCAAAAATGATAAACATACATTTATGTATATGTAGTGAGTTGCTTAAATGCACTTACTAGGAATTAAAATGGCACAGAGATTTCAACGTTACATTTTGACACACTTATATCTAAACAATTTATAAATCGATTAAAGCAACCTTAACATCTAAGCTTGTCTTGTGTTGACATAATAGTTTATAACTGTTGGTCACGATTCTACAACTTCCAACAAGCAACTCCAAATTTATACATTTTTTGTTCTCTCTCAGTTCTTGCTTGTCTGTCGCACACACACACACACACACACACACACACACAATGGATAACTTGGCTTAAATACAATATATATTGTTGACTGCTATATTTAAACGCTCCATATTCAATAGTTTTATGCAGGTTCGAGTAACAGCTTCTACTATATGTATATATACTCTGTTACTGCATTCTATAAATAAAACTTGGTTTCTTTGAAAACAGTAATTCGTGTTTTTGATATCTGACATGACATGAATGTTTTAATGTGATCTGAATATATGCGTTATTTCTACCGACTAAGTCCACCAATAGATAAATACATTATTTATATCTGCAGAATCTAGGTTGATAATCATATGAGCCCTGCATTCATGTACAGAAGGATGCCATAGTCTCAACCCCACTCATAAGAATTCGTGGACCCCCTATATGTTTAATTCGTGGACCCCCTATATGTTTAATTCGTGGACCCCCTATATGTTTAATTCGTGGACCCCCTATATGTTTAATTCGTGGACCCCCTATATGTTTAATTCGTGGACCCCCTATATGTTTAATTCGTGGACCCCCTATATGTTTAATTCGTGGACCCCCTATATGTTTAATTCGTGGACCCCCTATATGTTTAATTCGTGGGCCCCCTATATCTTTTAGTCGTGGACCCCCTATATGTTTAATTCGTGGACCCCCTATATGTTTAATTCGTGGACCCCCTATATGTTTAATTCGTGGACCCCCTATATGTTTAATTCGTGGACCCCCTATATGTTTAATTCGTGGACCCCCTATATGTTTAATTCGTGGACCCCCTATATGTTTAATTCGTGGACCCCCTATATGTTTAATTCGTGGACCCCCTATATGTTTAATTCGTGGACCCCCTATATGTTTAATTCGTGGACCCCCTATATGTTTAATTCGTGGACCCCCTATATGTTTAATTCGTGGACCCCCTATATGTTTAATTCGTGGACCCCCTATATGTTTAATTCGTGGACCCCCTATATGTTTAATTCGTGGACCCCCTATATGTTTAATTCGTGGACCCCCTATATGTTTAATTCGTGGACCCCCTATATGTTTAATTCGTGGACCCCCTATATGTTTAATTCGTGGACCCCCTATATGTTTAATTCGTGGACCCCCTATATGTTTCATTAAGGACTCATAACTATCTGGATGGATTATTGGATAGACCTTGCTTAGCAATAAATAGTAAACATATAGTTTTGCAGTTGATTTATAGAAAATAATATTCATGAATGCGTTACCAGATATACTTCCATTGTTACAAATAAGTGAAGTTCACACATATTTTCTGAGTGTGTTAGATATTATGACATCTGAGTGTATTTAAGGGTATAGCATGACATATTCACTGTAAAATGTGTGTTTATAATAGACTACATGACTATAACACAAGTGGTACCTATTGTAGGGGGAAAACTGGGAACAAATCCTAGAAAACATCAATAATTTGGTATTTCTTAGCGACCTAAATATAGATCACAAATGTGTTAAAGAAGCCGGAGAAATACAAAATGGATTTGTTTTAAACTATTATTTCATATTTATTATGCATATTATATTGTGTACGCTTGTGTTACATATTATATTGTGTACGCTTGTGTTACATATTATATTGTGTACGCTTGTGTTACATATTATATTGTGTACGCTTGTGTTACATATTATATTGTGTATGCTTGTGTTACATATTATATTGTGTACGCTTGTGTTACATATTATATTGTGTACGCTTGTGTTACATATTATATTGTGTACGCTTGTGTTACATATTATATTGTGTACGCTTGTGTTACATATTATATTGTGTACGCTTGTGTTACATATTATATTGTGTACGCTTGTGTTACATATTATATTGTGTACGCTTGTGTTACATATTATATTGTGTACGCTTGTGTTACATATTATATTGTGTACGCTTGTGTTACATATTATATTGTGTACGCTTGTGTTACATATTATATTGTGTACGCTTGTGTTACATATTATATTGTGTACGCTTGTGTTACATATTTCACACATGACTTTCACGGTTTAAGTACGGATGATTAGAAATGCAATTGGAACATATCATTACAATTTCATCTTGTTGTTTTCCATGCTGGTTGTCATTATGTGATTTTATTCAGTATAGGAATGACCGATGTGTTGCGTAAGAAATAGTGGGAATCCCAGGCTAAGTCACATGAATAATACTATATATATATATATATATATATATATATATATAAATATATATATATATATATATAATTATATATATACTGTATATATAATATATAGCTATATATAGATCATTACAATTATAATATTCCGTACTCGATAAGGAAAGTAATGTCAAATGAATATATGATAATATTGTATTAATACTAAAACCAATTAAGACCCACTTAAACTTTTCATAAACGCTTGAAAGCTGTCCATGAAATCATAAGTCCAATTATATTTAAGCCCTAGCAATTAGTCGTTAAGTAGGGATCACTCTACCCTCTCCAGTAACCTCTTATTGGTCCACGTTTTATATGAACAGTAATTGCATTTTCAGATTATGAAAAAGTGCTTGAAGGCTTATGTCATCCAACAAGACTACACACAAAAACCCACACATAAGAAACATGGTCACTGATTGAGTAATGCCTAAAATCGCAAGCTTTCTGTATTTCTCTCTATATATGCATCACTATTAATATCTCTCTCTCTCTCTCTCTCTCTCTCTCTCTCTCTCTCTCTCTATATATATATATATATATATATATAGTGTTACGTCCTTAGTTTCTCAGTATATATCAGAGTTACAGAACCGTCCTCTCTCTCCTTCACACAGACGTTTTAGCAGGCGTTTTTCCTAGCAAGTCTAGTATAGACGCTTTAAAATGTGGGTTGTATAAGATGTTAGCCAACTGTGAGAAAACAACGCAAGTACATTTGCTAATACCAATGAAAAATAATTCCATAATACTGATTGGAATATAGATGCTAATGCGTTTGAACTCGCTTCTGTCAAACTGGTGTATGTGTGTGTGTGTTCCTATCTACATCTACCTCTCATTCATTCTTGGATTATTTGTGTGTGTCTGTGGGTGGGTGTGCGTTAGAGTTATTGCCTATAGAGATATTATATCTGTATTTATTATCTCTCTCTCTCTCTCTCTCTCACACACACACACACACACACACACACACACACACACACACACACACACACACACAGACCCACCCACACACACACACACACACACTCATACCCTCTCTCTTTCAATTAGTCCGTCACCATCTCCCCTTTCTTACCCTTCTCCTTCCATTAACCTTGTTCTCCCAGCCGTCCACACTACACTCTCCCTTCATTAACCGTTTCTGTACCGGTGATATCCTTTTCATTATAGTCTGGCAAGTATTAGACGATTGTATTCAGCGTACGAAAGATGTGTACCCATTAAAAGGCTACAGACCACCTCAGTTAATCCTTTTAGCTACCATATTAAATGTAACTGATAAAAACACGTCGCCGGTACTGAACGGGTTAAAGAGAGTCACCGGACACCTCATCTAGTAGACTCTCTCAACCAATGCCAAAATAACCAATAGTGTTATAATATTAGGTTAAGGGTTAAATACTTTAGATTGGGTAGCTAACCTATCTAGCTGTACAATCGTTACTAAACAATTCAATATAATCAGACCTATATAGCTAATTCATTTGTTAAGCCTTTGTCTGCTCCTCTCTATACTAACAACAATCCTCTTTCTATAGATTGCTGAGATAAGTTTTTGGAATTAGAAGGATTATGCAGTTTATTCAATTGCTATTTCTACATTATAAAGTAGGTACTGTATATGCACATTAGAACACAAGATGACCCACATTGTAACAATATATATGAACCCATTTCATAGACATATTCCACCCATCACCACATATTATATCACCTCATAACTCATCACCAATATATATGAACACATTATATAGACATATTCCACCCATCACCACATATTATATCACCTTATAACTCATCACCAATATATATGAACACATTATATAGACATATTCCACCCATCACCACATATTATATCACCTTATAACTCATCACCAATATATATGAACACATTATATAGACATATTCCACCCATCACCACATATTATATCACCTTATAACTCATCACCAATATATGAACACATTATATAGACATATTCCACCCATCACCACATATTATATCACCTTATAACTCATCACCAATATATATGAACACATTATATAGACATATTCCAATCACCACATATTATATCACCTTATACATCACCAATATATATAGACATATTCCACCCATCACCACATATTATATCACCTTATAACTCATCAACAATATATATGAACACATTATATAAAGACATATTCCACCCATCACCACATATTATATCACCTTATAACTCATCAACAATATTTTTGAACACATTTTATAAAGACATATTCCACCCATCACCACATATTATATCACCTTATAACTCATCAACAATATATTTGAACACATTTTATAAAGACATATTCCACCCATCACCACATATTATATCACCTTATAACTCATCAACAGGCACCTCAAAACCAATCCCCTTCTCACCACTTCTTTCATTATTTATCAACTCACCTAATCAATCCTCGTCACCGCTCCATACTTCACTGTTTTATTCTTGTTTCATCACTTAACTACATTATCACCATACAAATAAATGTCTTCACCATTTGGCATATCTTCATCATTCATTACTTCATCATTTCACTACCTCATTCCTCTGTCATCACTATAAACAACTCATCACATCACCACTCCCCACCACCTCATTCATCTTTCATCACCATACAACTCATCATATCACCACCACTCACCACCTCATTCATTTATATTCACCATACAACTCTACCACATTAATAATCTTTATATCCAGAACAGTGGAACAAAAGTTAACCCATTCAATACGATTTGATTCAATTGTTCCTATAAATTCTGGCTAACATTAGGCAATTATATATATTGTAGTCTAAGAAGGCTTCATTGACAACGTTAACTAGTTTGATTCCTAAATATTCTTTTAGCCAAGTAAATATTTGTTTACATAGTCAATATAATTATATCATTAAATCGAGTAAACCATAATGAAGTTGATAAATAAAGTCTGCCAGAGGTCGTGTTCTCCCAGTGTGCATGCCTGTAGTTGTAAACCTTTTGTTTTGTTGTTGTTGTTATTGTTGTTGTTATTGTTGTTGTTGATGAAGCTGGCACGTGTTCGTTTGTAACACTTTTGTTACTCTGATATTCTGATGGCAAAGTGTTAAAGTGTTATATAGTGTCAATTTAAATAGAGAAACCAAACCGGAGCACGGCATTAATTTGTGTGTGTGTGTATATTATATATATATTTATTTATATATATTTATATATATATATATATATATATACAGTATATATAATTTGTATTATATATATATATATATATAGATATATATATATGGTGTTTTAAAACAACACTGCCACATTGATAAAAATATATGATACACATATTTCTATTCTATTTTTACCAAAAATATATTGTAACGGAGATAAATGATTATTTAGAAATGTAGCAAAACAGGGTTCTGAGCTCAACACAAAACATATGATACATAATATGAATGATTACCAAGTAAAAAAGGTAAAGAGGAGATATCTAATGACCTAATCACATAAGAATAATTACAACATCAAAGTAACATAAAATTGGTAATGATATTTTGCAATTAGAAGAAAACTGCAAAGTATTATAATCCAAGTAGCGTAAAAAGATATGCACCATTTGTAACGATGACCAATAGGTAAAATAATGAATCTCAAGTCTGGGTCAGGTATCCGAACACTGCTATATGTAATTTAATCGTTGGTGAAACTGTTTGAATGGGAAAACAAAAATCCTGCGCAATTTACTGTTTCAATAGAAATACCTCATTACGTTACTATTATCACAGAGTCCTAACGAAATATGTCTATCAGTTTTATGGTTGAAGTTTGACGATTTTACGTAGCTGTAGACATACAAGTCTACGGTGTAAACTAATGAATATTTAAAATCATCTAATGGTACCCAAAACAAACAATTTACGTCACTTGAACTTAACGAGTATAAAATAACAAAGGCAGAGACACACCTAAATAACGACAATCCATATTTATGTGATATTATAAGGTAAATAAAATCACTATGACAGAAGAAGATAGCACCATGACCGAGCAGATGATTAAACACATGAGAAGATTCGTTATGACTCCAAAGCTTCGAAGAAAAACTCGAACTGGGATGGGAGGCAAGAGGTAGGCTATTTGGGGGGGATGGGGGACACTAGCCCGTGTTCGGATTATAGCTCATACCTGGGTGTCACTAATTATTTTACTCTATGCGGTTTAAATCATTAATGGTATATTATTTTACACTTTGTCCTTAGATAATCTTCTTCGTTATTGTATTTACTAATTAGCAGATGAGGTCTGGCAGTGTTGTTTTAAAACACCCATATATATATATATTGTTATGTAATGTGATTTAAAATAATATATAAAATTAATAAGTGCAATTATGATAGGGTTAATGTGCGCATTTTGGAGAGTGTCATTTGATACGTAGGGTGAGTGAGATTGCGTCATTCATTCCACGTGTTCATATCTCGGGCGGGCGCTAGGTCTGTGAGCTCTCTCGATGCCTCGCGAGGCTTTTCGAATGTTCTCGTTTTCTTTGTGTATAATGCTGGGGTCACACATTCACGTATATCTCTCCCGACAGCTCCCGTCAGGCGTAATCGCCAATTTTGTGTTCTGACGGGCGTAGTCCGTCTGTGTACGCCCGTATAGACCAGGACTATTGCACTTCCCAACAGACGTACCATGACGGGGCCAGTGTTACGTCAGACGTAATGTAGTTGTATGGAACTACGTACGTGCTTGCGACTTGCGTAAGCATGTCCCCGTTAGTCCGCCTGGGCTGCCCGATTTGCGGGAACACAGGCCACGCCCATGGCCATGCCCCCACAAGACCTGCGTAGCTGAGGCCGTATGTCCTGGGACTTTTTAGGACTTACCTCCACCGTTTCCGGACAATCGTTGGCACACCCCGTCTGTCCAAACACAGACAAAGACAGTCTTTGTCAACCACGTAGGTCTGGGTTGGAATCTGGGAACTACAAAAGGGCAGGAATGGCCACACCATTCCCATTCCCAGTCCTTCATCGGCACCATGAACAACATCCCGGAGTTCATCCTGGAGGAGTTCAATTTTGTGAACTCCCTAATAAAACCGGAGAACAGGCATAACACGCGGCTAATGCAATGGATCCTTTCCTACATCGAAATCTTGGAACTACTTGCAATAGCAAACTTCATCTATCAAGAGGAACAAGAGAAGAAGGAAAGGAGCAAGAGGAGAGACCATTCATCCTTGTAACCTTTTTTTTTTTTTTTTTTGGCTAAATCTATCAAGTTGGGAGAGAAAGGAAGGATAATGGTAAAAAAAACACTCCCCTCGCCAGAAATCAGGTCCCCGATGGTCCCGAAAGTAGCTGAAAGGACACTATAGACTACAGAGACTTTTATGGTATCAGAATGTATGGGTTGGAGGGTGGTGGGAGGGTGGTTTTGGGGTTGGTGGGGGGAAGGTAGAAGGCTAATTGACTTGTGTTACACATATGAAGCCGATTGGTGAGGTAGTTTCACCACCACGGATTTTCCTTTTTTTCCTTTTCTTCGTACGGATACGCTAGAAGTGGGTGGTGGGAGGCGGTTGGGGGTGTAGTGGGAGGAAGGCAGAAGGGTAAGGGACTTGTCACACAAATATGGAACCGATTGGTGCAGTCGTTTCGCCGCCACAGATTTTCCTTTTTTTTCCTTCTGAAGGGACCGACAGTCAGCGAGTGGGTGGGAGGAGGGATTTGGGATATTTGTGGCCGGTATGGTGAGAGGTATGACTGTTGGCAGGGTGTCCCGCTGGTCCTTATATACCCCCCCCCCGTACATCGTTGCCGCGTCTTCCCGCCAGCCCACAGTGCGGCGTTGTTGCCGTATACTTCCCGACGAACGTAAACTTTCCCGTTTGACGGGAATATTTTACGATTGACGTGCGAGTGGCTACGTCTGACGGGGCTGCTCCCGTCATACGGCCGTGGTGGGCCGGACGGTCGTAAAAGTTCCCGACTTTTGACATCCGTGAGCGCGAGCCACGTATCTGATTACAATTTCAAAACATACCGGGCGGCATCGCCCGCACCAACCGCCTCCCCGACCCCCGTGGCTACTCCCGCCATGCGTACCAACCCCCCCGACTGTACACAATTTCATTTACGTTTTGCGTACTATGCCCTTACGTTTTACGTAATCGGTTGCCAACTACCAATAAACCTTCGTACGGGAGCATACGGGAGCATATACTGGAATGTGTGACCCCAGCATAAAGCTCGCCGCTCCCTGCCTCGGGGAACCAGACTCGACTCGACCCTTTAGCATCGCGCACCTCTCTGCCTGTATATAGTGTTTTTACCTTGTGAAGTGATACAATTATCTCTCCTGGCTACTGTCAACCGACTTTAAGCAACCTGCAAGCTGATTCCTGTGTTTGAGTGATGAGTATATAAGTGTGTCCTATATTATAGCCTATTATTGATATTGTGTCATCAGTTAATTAATTAGCATTTAGTATTCTGTAAATTCATATTATTTTGTTATTTCCTTTTGATTACATTTATTAATGTTATAAATCTAAAGAATTAATTAATTTGTGATTAGTTTCCAAGTTTGTGATTTTGATCAGATAAATTTAGTTACCCCTTATTGTATTGCTTGTATCATTATTGCATTTTTCAGAAGAAATATTTTCTCAAGTGTTACTATAGTTGTATTAATTACTTGTTTGGCTGTTATTAATATTGTGTGCATTTCCTTAAGTTATTAAACAGATATTAACCATTTCCTGTGATCTTAAGAAAATATTAATTCTTGTGATGTTACTATGTTTACCTTGCATTGCTCCAGTAAAAGGATATAGGTATTTATTTGTTCTATTGTAAATTTTATGTAAATCTGAGTGCATTATATATTCTTATTTTCTCGTCCTGAAGAGACTGATTTTATTCGTTACTTTATAATACTTCATTTTAATTAAAGTAAGAATTTTTAATCTAGTTTTCCTTGAACCTGGATATTTTGGAGAGGGTTTTGATATTAGTTTTGAATTTTCATGTTTGGCCATTTGTTTGTGTCATTTCACCTCGCCCATCAACATAATATTGGCGACCTTGGCTCAGGATCTTCAGGACTTGTTTAAGAATATATTGCATTATTTGCTTGTGATTGTAGGCTACTATTCAATTTTCATGATGTCTTCTTCAACTCTTTCTACCTTAGATGAAGCTACAGATGTTGTAGAGAGTGTTAAGACAGTTGTTGAGGTAGAAGGTACGAATAAAAATGAACTCAAAATTGTTGCACAATACCTGCAGATTGCTCATCCTTCAAGCGCTCATAAAGATCAAATTGTTGACATGATTAATCAGAAACTGTTTAATTTAACTCCTTCAGATGACATAAATATGAATGCACAAATTGAACTTGCAAAGATTCAAGCACAGGCTCGTGTTCAGGAAGCTGAAGCACAGGCTTGTGCTCAACAAGCAGAACAGGCACAAGTTGAAATTGCTAAGTTAGACCATGAGTACCGTATGAAACACGGGGTAAATAGGTCATCTAATCCTGATCATTTTGATGAGGCCAAATATGTTAGACTTGTCCCTGTCTTTAATGAATCTGATGAACTAAATACTTTCAATTGTTTGAGAAGGCAGCTAACGGTTTCAAATGGTCCAGGCAGTATTGGCCAATACTCCTTCAGAGTGTACTCGCTGGTAAAGCTCAAGTTACTTATGCATCTTTGTCTCAGGATCAGTATGATAATTATGATGTAGTTAAGAGCCTCATTCTTAGAGCCTATGAGGTTGTTCCTGAAGCCTACAGAGCTAAATTTAGGACCACTTACAAGCAGGATAAACAATCTCATGTTGAGTATGCCAAAATTAAAGAAGATTTGTTAGATCAATGGTTAAACTCTAAGAATGTAAATGCTGACTTTGATAACTTTAAGCACATTATCTTATTGTTTGACTTTAAAAGAT
The DNA here is from genome assembly GCA_032716605.1 of Paralithodes platypus. NCBI lineage: Eukaryota > Metazoa > Arthropoda > Malacostraca > Decapoda > Lithodidae > Paralithodes > Paralithodes platypus. The sequence goes on along the minus strand of CM064508.1, from coordinate 2,695,396 downwards.
GTGTCAGGAAGGATGTCAGTTTATATATTGATGAGAAAAAGGTAGACACTGTTTCTGATGCTGCAATTTTAGCTGATGAGTATGTTCTCACCCACAAACATTATACAGGTAATCAAACAAAGAGATATGAGAGTAAATATGTAGCCTCTTCTCAGAGTACAGGTGTAAAGAAGGAGAGTAAAAATAATGTTTATCAGGAAGGAAATGCTAGTTCCACTTCTAACTTTTCTAAGAAGAAATGTAATTATTGTGGTAAACTTGTTTTTGTTTTCTATGTGATTAAGTGAGGCAAAAGGCAGAACTGCCTATAGCGAGTGCCTCACCCATAGTTGAAAGAGTGACAGGGCCAAAATCAAGGGACATTCGAGCCAAAATGCCTGGACACACGGAGTTTGAAGCAATTTAAGTCATAGGAAGAGGGAAAGACTGATTCTGGGAGAGAGTTCCAGAGCTCAGCTGTTGAGTAGAAGAAAGTTTGAGAGTAACGTTTCACTCTTGGTTTGGAGTAGGGGTGGAATTGAGTTGCAAGACGGGTACCACGTGCCCTACGTAAAGGAGATGGTATACACTGGGAAAGCTCTGAGGAACACTGATTATTATAGTAGCGATAGAATAGAGAGAGAGAGAGATGCAACATTGCGGCGGAGAGAGAGAAATTGCAGAGAGTTGGTGAGTGGACGGGAGTTAATGATACGAAAGCCCTTCCTTTCAACTTTGTCTAGGAGAGCGGTGTGAGAGGAACCTCCCCACACATGTGAACAATACTCAATACAAGGACGCACTATGCCCCTGTACAGAGCAAGAAGCTGTGCAGGGGAAAAGAACCCCCTAAGGCGGTTGAGCACACCCAGCTTCTGGGAGGCTGCCTTAGCAAGACTGGTAATATGGTCCTTCCAAATGAGAGCAGAAGCAAAAGAGACACCAATAATATTGAGAGAAGATGAAGGATTGATTTTTGTATTGTTGAAGAATAAGGGATAGTACGCTGGGAGTGCTGGGAGTTCCTTACGGGTAGATAGGTGGAGAAATTGGGTTTTGGAACCATTAAAGGTAACGGTTTTCTCTGCCCCAATTGGAGATAGTATTTAGATCAAAATTTAAGAGTTCTATGGCTTCATTACGTTTGTCGTTGAGGGCTTGCTGGCTGGGGCATTCTGAAAAACTAATGGAGTAGTGTAAGGTTGAGTCGTTTGCGTATGAACGGATGGGAATTGAGGTACAGTTGAGGAGATCATTTATAAAAATTAGAAAGAGAATAGGAGATAGGACAGAGCCCTGAGGAACACCAGAGTTTATAGGGTGAGGAAGTGAACAATGGCCGTCCACAACCGCGGCTATGGAACGGCCGGAAAGGAAATTAGAGACAAAGGCACAGATGGAGGGATAGAAACCAAAGGAGGGTAGTTTTGAAATTAATGATTTGTGCCCGACTCTATCGAAGGTTTTCGATATGTCTAGTGCAATAGAAAAAGTTACCGAATTCCCGAAAGGAGGATGACCAAGAGTTAGTAAGATATGAAAGAGGATCACCAGTAGAGCGACCCTTAAGGAAGCCATACTGGCGATCTAAGTGCAGATTATGAGAAGAGAAATGCTTAAGATTTTGGAAGCAAGAATAGTTTCCAAAACTTTAGAAAGACAAGAGATGAGAGCAATTGGACGATAGTTGGTGGGTTGAGAGCGGTCACCCTTCTTTGGGACAGGTTGAATGTGAGCAAATTTCCAGCATGGAGGGAAGACGTTAGAGGATAGACAGAGACGAAAGAGTTTGCCTAGGCAGGGAGTCAGCACGGAACCACAGTTTTTGAGAACAACAGGAGGAACACCGTCCGGACCGTACGCCTTATTAGTATTAAGCTCAGAGAGGGTAGAAAGTACATCTTTAGAAGTGATTAGGATATTAGGCATAAGTAAGAGAGAGAAGGGTGGAGAGGGAGGAATAGCACCGGAATCATCCAAGGTGAAGTTTCTAGCAAAAGTATGAGCGAAGTGTTTAGCTTTGTCAGAGGAAGAAGTGATAGTTGTGCCATCAGAGTGGAAAAGGGGAGGGAAAGACGAGGAAGAGAAATTGTTGGAGAGGTTTTTGGCTAGATGCCAGAAAGCTTGGGAAGAGGTAGATGAAAGATTGTTTGGCAAGTCGAAGAACAGATTTGGCTTGATTCCGGGCAGAAACATAGGAAGAATGAGAGTCTTGAGTTTTAAGGCGTCGGTACCGTTTGAATGCTTTCTTCTTATTGCGGACAGCAGTAGAACAGGCGTGAGTAGACCAAGATTTTTTAGCATTAGTCTGAGAGAAAGAGAATGGAACGTATGCTTCCATGCCCGATAGGATTACCTCGGTAATGCGTTCAGCACTCTTCGAGGGTCCCCGGCCACGGAAGCAGAAATAATTCCATGGGAAGCAAAGAAGTACTGCCGGAGAGCCTCCAAGTCGGCAGCGCCGAAGTGCCAGAAGCGCTGCCGGCTAGGAGGATCGGGGGGCCGTACTGGAGAGATAGGAAGGTGACAGAGATAAGTTTATGGTCGGAGGAGCCCAAAGGAGAGAACAGATTGACAGTATAAGAAGAAGGGTTAGAAGTTAGAGACAAGTCAAGAATGTTGGGCCGATCTCCGATGCGATCCGGGATATGGGTGGGTTGCTGAACTAACTGCTCTAGGTCATTTAGGATAGAAAAGACGTAGGCTTGTTCACAGCTGGGTCAGTAGTGTGAGACGAGAGCCATTGGCGGTGGTGAACGTTGAAATCTCCTAAGATGGATATTTCTGAGAAAGGAGAAATGGATAGAATGTGTTCCAATGTAGAGTTTAAATAGTCAAAGAATTTGAGAAAGTTGGTAGAGTTAGGGGAAAGATAGACAGCACATAAATATTTAGTAAGAGAATGACAGGAAAGTTTGAGCCATATAGTTGAGAATTCAGAGGAGTCAAAATCGGGAACACGAGAGCAAGTGAGTTTGTTGTGCACGTATGCACAACATTCGCCTCTAGCTTTGAAACTAGGATAGAAATGTTTCAAGAAACAGCGTGATGCTAATAATAAACCTGCAAATGTTCAGTCAGTTGGTGTGGTGTCCACTCTTGAGAGTTCCCAATGTCTTATAAATGACACTGTTTCACCTGCTTTGAGTGCTTTGGAGAGTAACGTAAGCTCTATTGATAAAGTTCCTCCTTTGAGCAGTAATTCTGTTGTACCTGCTTTGATTGCTTTGAAGGGTAACATAAGCTCTATTGATAAAGCTCCTCTTTTGAGCAGTGATGTGGGTGACACTCTCAAGAGTTCCTATGCAAATTTCCTATCTGATGGTTTTGTCAGTTCAATTAATGGCAGTGACAGGAAATCTGTTAAAATTTTACGAGACACAGGTACTTGCCAATCCCTACTAGTGACTAGTGTTTTAGGCTCTAATAATTCCTCTGGTGAAACTGTAATGTTGCAGGGTTTAGGGAGTAATTATTGTTCTGTCCCTCTGTGCAGAGTGAATCTTGAGTCTGATTTTGTTCAAGGTCCAGTTATGGTAGGATTGGTTGAGACACTTCCTATGTCTGGTGTGACTTTTCTCCTTGGCAATGACATTGCTGGGGGTCGGGTTTGTCCAGCTCCTCGGTTGTCTAGTGAGCCGGTGGCTGGAGTTGAGGACGGCTCCTCTGATGTGTTTCCTGCATGTGCTGTCACTAGTGCAAAAGCTAAAGTTACTAGTGATTTAGAGGGTGATGAAGATGATGATGTTCTCTTGGCTGATACCTTCCTTGCTACTTTACACCATTCAGAGGATGAGGCAGTTCCCCGTAGTGTGGATAATTTGTCAAATCATTAGTTGGTAGAGTTGCAGCAGGCTGACCCAGAGTTGGAAGGTTTAGCTAGTACTGCTTGTAGTGAGGAAGAGTCAGCTAGTGCTTCTACTTGTTACTATTTTAGGTCAGGAGTATTAATGAGAAAGTGGAGACCCCCAACGTCATAAGCAGACTGTGAATGGGAGGTTGTGCATCAAGTTGTCATCCCTCGCATTTGTAGGCAGTATATCATAAGGGTGGCTCATGACTCCAGTTTGGCAGAACACATGGGTGTGAGGAAGACTGCAGCCCGTATTCTGAAGCATTTTTACTGGCCAGGTATTTTCAAGGATGTTTCCTGGTATTGAAAATCTTGTCACACCTGCCAAGTAGTGGGGTGTAATAAAAAAGAGAAAGTTGCACCACTCGCTCCCATTCCTCCCTTTGAGACACCATTCACTCGGGTGTTGGGCAATATTGTAGGACCTCTTCCCAAGACTTCTTCAGGGTTTTCCTATTTGCTGACACTTATTGATATGGCTATTCGTTATGCTGAAGCAATCCCTCTCAGAAATATTTCGGCGAAGAATGTAGTGAAAGAAATGCTTGGGTTCTTCACCAGATTTGGTTTGCCTAAGGAAGTACAGTCAGATCAAGGGAGCAACTTTATGTCCAATGTTTTTAAGCAGTCTTTGAAAGAGTTGGGCATCACACAGATCACGTCGTCTGCATATCATCCTCAAACACAGGGAGTTCTGGAGAGATATCACCAGACACTCAAATCTATGCTGAGGAAGTACTGCTTGGAACACCAGAAAGATTGGGATAAAGGTCTTCCTTTTGTGCGGTTTGCTTCAAGAGAGTCTCCAAATAAGTCACTAGGCTTCTCGCCTTTTGAACTACTCTTCGGGCATGAAGTTAGAGGTCCTATGAAATTGTTAAAGGAGTTTTGGCTGTCGGAATCAGATGTCATCAACCTGCTGGAATATGTGACGAACTTTAAGGAGCGGTTATCAACAGCGTTCCAGCTAGCTCGAGAGAATTTGGGAAGTGCACAGGAGAAGATGAAAACATGGTATGACAAGAACTCAAGAGTACGCCAGATTCAGCCAGGTGATCAAGTCCTAGTTCTGCTGCCAATACACGGACAACCACTTCAAGCCAAGTTTGGACCGTACACGGTGGAGAAGAAAGCCAGTGATGTGAACTACGTTATTGCCACGCCAGATCGTAGGAAGAGCAAACAACTTTGATACGTCAACATGCTGAAATTGTACCACAGTAGAGACCCTGATAAACCCGTCTGAACTGTAGCTGTTCCTCAAGACACCGAAAGTGAGGCACTCTCATGCAGTATGAACTTGAACGATATCCTGGGGCAGAATGTTGCTATCATGAGTGATCTCGAGACTAAGTTATCTCATCTAACCCCTCAGGAGAGGCAGGAATTCACGGCTCTACTCCAGAAGTACCATCAAGTGTTCCGAGATACTCCAGGAAGAACAACTATTTTGATGCACGATGTTGATGTTGGAGATGCGAAGCCAATTAATCTGCCAGCCTACCATGTGAATCCCTTGAAGGTTCCCCTGATCCAGAAGGAGATTGACTACCTACTCACCCACAAGATGATTGAGCCCTGCCAAAGTGAGTGGAGTTCTCCTGTCACCTTAGTTTCTAAACCAGGTGGATCACAACGGCTCTGTATTGACTATAGACGTGTTAACCAAATCACCAAAACAGACACCTACCCAATACCTCGCATGGAAGATTGTATAGAAGGGATTGGAAAGGCACAGTACATCAGTAAGTTTTACTTGTTAAAGGGATATTGGCAAGTACCTATGACTCAGCGTGCTAGGGAAATCTCATGTTTTGTAACTCTTGGTAACACTTTTGCATGTTCTGTGATGCCATATGGTATGAAAAATGCACCTGCGACATTTCAAAAACTCATGAACATTGTAACCGAGGGTTTGGAAGGAAGTGTTGTGTATATTGATGATGTATTGATCTTTAGTGACACCTGGAAAGATCACCTATGCCATGTCAGTAACTTTCTTGATCGTTTGTTTCAGGCTAATCTGGTTGAAAATCTATTAAAGTGTGAATTTGGTCAAGCTAAAGTACAGTATCTAGGTTATGTGATTGGTAATGGACAGGTTGTGCCACCAGGGGCAAAAGTACAGGTGATAAGTGATCTTCCCAGACCTAAGACTAGGAAAGAATTGCAAAGATTGCTTGGTATGTTAGGATACTACCGCAGGTTTGTTCTAAATTTCTAAATCCTTGTGTCACCACTCACAGATCTTCTGAAAAAGGGTGTTAAATTTGTGTGGAATGAAGCATGTGAATCCTCTGTCAACAAACTCAAAGCTATCCTGTTGAGTCAGCCAGTGCTTTCCACCTCTAACTTTGCTAAATCCTTTAAAATGGCTGTGGATGCTAGTGATACAGGAGCTGGGGCAGTTTTTGTTGCAGGAGGTTGACAAAGGTATTGAACATCCTGTATCTTATTACAGCAAGAAGTTCACTCCACCTCAAAATAATTATTCAACTATTGAGAAGGAACTTTTTGCTCTGATTTTGGGATTGCAAAATTTGTCTTTATATTTGTGTTCAGGCCCAGATCTTATTGTTATTTATACTGATCACAACCCACTGAAGTTTCTTAGTAAATTTAAAGATAAGAATCAGAGATTGACAAGGTGGAGTCTGCTTCTTCAAGAATATCCTTTAGACATAAGACATATTCAAGAGAAAGAAAATGTGATTTCAGATTGCTTGAATAGATTGTAGCCTAGTTGTTTTAAAGTAGTAGACATTTCCCCTGTGCATTTCTTTCTTTAGGGGGGAGGTGTTATGTAATGTGAATTAATTTAATATATAAAATTAATAAGTGCAATTATGATAGGGTTAATGTGTGCATTTTGGAGAATGACATTTGATACGTAGGGTGAGTGAGATTGCGTCATTCATTACACGTGCTCATATCTCGGGCGGGCGCTAGGCTGTGATCTCTCTCGGTGCCTCGCTAGGCTTTTCTAATGTTCTCGTTTTCTTTGCGAGTATATAAGCTCGCCGCTCCCTGCCTCGGGGAACCAGACTTGACTCGACCCCTTAGCATCGCGCACCTCTCTGCCCAGGACCGGATCCAGCTCAGGCTTAAGAGGGGGGCTGATATATACATGAGGGGCGCCATAACTTTATATGTATTGTATTTCAGATAAAATGCAGTATATATCAGATAAAAGGTCGCAATTTTGTTCACTAAGGGGGGGGGGGGGCCCCCCCCTGGATCCACCACTGTCTCTGCCTGTATATAATGTTTTTACCATGTGAAGTGATACAATTATCTCTCCTGGCTACTTTCAACCGACTTTAACCCTTCCTACCTGGGCAGCCTTTCTTAAGGATGGAGGCTGTATCCGGGCGATCTGGCTGAAAACACAACAAAAGTAAACTAAGGCTAATCTCGCTTAATATACTACCTACATTAATCAAACATATGTCAAAATGGGCGGCTTCCTTGCCGCGTAGAATGGCGTTGAGTAGAGCTTTCTAGCTCAAGTAGTTCCGGAGTTATGGTGATGGAAGTGGAGGTAACTTTTGCCGCGTATTTATCTCGCCGCGTCCGAACGCTCAACCGCGGCGCAGGCTACGACGAACGTTTTGACTCGTCGCTCTACCTTGAATTATGGCGGGAAGCGATTTTTTAGTGTTTTATTGTTTATTATGACATATATTATTGTTATTATGATATTTTCACTCAATAAATATATTTTTCTGAAGTAATTTGTGTCTCTGTCACTTATACTTAGTTTTATTGTTATAATTATAGTAGTTATGATTATTTATACTGGACTACGGTAATTGATAGTGCCATTTTCACTTCTTTATTGTTAGGAATATATATTTTAGTGTCACTTTCACTTGTTAATTTTGTTCTGAAGGCACTTATTATTACTTATGTGTCTCTTTCACTTATACTTAGTTTTATAGTCATCATTATAGTAGTTATGATTATTTATACTGAACTATGGTAATTGATAGTGTAATTTTCACTTCTTTATTGTTAGGAATATATATTTTATTGTCACTTTCACTTGTTCATGTTGTTATGAAGGCACTTATTATTATTTATGTGTCTCTTTCACTTATACTTAGTTATATTATTATTATTATTATTGAGTGTCACTATCACTGTCACTTACACTTCAATAGTTTGCCAGAGTGTGGAAATCATTGAAGCAGGTGCCAGCACACAGTCCCACCTGACAATCGAGGCATTGCCAAGTGGTTTTTGTGGGTTTGCTTGGTCGTCGAGTTGTGCGGGTGCACACATAGCACCTCTTCTGCATCCTTATTCGGCTGTTAGGACCCTGGAAAGGAAGGGCGACGAGCTGGTGCTTTCTCAAGAACTCGGCACACCCTATTCTGTCCATCATGCCTGGTCCTTGTAGTGGCCTCCCTGGTGTACCCGCATGTTTTACCAGGAGCTCATGTATCAGCTGCTTTTGGAAGGTCCGCAGGCTCTTGTACTTGATGACTGGATTCCTCAAACGGTAGATGTTGTACGCGTTGAGGACAGACATATCTACTGTATGCAGGACAAACTTCTTGTACCACCTGCAAGATGTTCGCAGGCAGTCTATGAAGCCCATCTGCATGTCGGACTTGTCGACGAGGCGCATGTTCAGGTTATAGTCCAGAACAGGAGCTGGTTTTGTGATAGGGTTCTTCGTTTTTCGGTCCACCTTCCCTGTGGGGACCATCTCTGCTTTGTGGCATGTGGTGAGGAGGTTGACCTTGCGCTGGTCATGCCAGTGGATGGAGAGGATGGGGCCACTCTTCTTATGGAAGATGTCCGTCTTCTTAGTTTTGGTTGGGTAGGCTGGCATGCCGTTCCTCTTCCCCTTCACTGTGCCGACAGTTCCGGTCTTGCGGTCATGGAGGTACTTGGCGAGGATAGGCGACGTGTAATAATTGTCGGTATAGAGGACGTGGTTGTCATGGAAGTACCTCTCCATCATCCTCTTTACCACAGCGCCGCCAAAACCAATGAGGAGGTCAATCTGCACCTCACCACCCTTGCCGCTGTAGACTATAAAGTCGAGCAAAAATTACAGTCGCAGAGGACGAAGAGCTTGATGCCGAAGAGGTGTCTCTTTGACAGGATATACTGTCGGAAGTGCAGCCTACCACGGAACAGGACCAGAGACTCATCGATGCACAGCTTCTGAAATGGAATCAGGTAGGTGGAAAACCGATGACGTATCATGTCATACAGTTGCCTGATCTTCCAGAGTGTGTCGGGCTCATGGACATGCATGTTATTTGTCAGGTGGAAATATGAGAGGATGTCGAAGTACCTATCCCTTGACATGAATTTGCCAAATGCTGGAGTCGTTGTGAGGTCGCCAGTTATCCAGTAGTCGGCCAGAACGTGCTACTTTATGTGTGTCATCAGCATTGTGAGTGCCAAGAACACATATAATTCTGCCACAGTGAGAGCTCTCCATGCCACCATCTAGGCACTGGTCTTCCTGCCAAGAAAGTTTGAACAGATAGCCTGGTGGTTATTTGTCTCTTTGACAAGGTATTCCATGACTTCATTGTCGTAGAAGCCACAGAAAAGTTCACTGGGGGTGGCATTTGGGCCACAGGGATATGCTGGTGACACCCCAGAACCCTGTTGTACCTCGTCAAAGGCAGGAAAATCTGGCACATAATCCGCCCCATCTGACCACACAAACATTTCAGCAGCACGAGGACGAGGACGTGGAGCTGCAGCAGGCACACGCCCTGGACGCCCTGGCACACGCCCATGGCCACGCGGATGCCCAGGCGGACGCCCTGCATGCCCACGCCCAGGCCCAGGCCCAGGGGCAGCGGCGTCAGCAGGCTGACCACGTCCACGACCTCGCCCTTTGACTCTTCTTGTCGGGACTCCCTCTTCCTCTTCCTCTTCGTTTTCCTCTTCCTCAGGCGACGTCAGGTCATCTGGGGCAATGTTTGGTTCGTCAGCATCCTCTTCAGGAGACAACTCTGGTGAAGAATAGACCGGGCGTCGGCGGCGTGGGGCTGCGGGAGGTTGAGCAATGGGAGCCTCGGCCTCGGGAGTTGGGCTCCTTTTGCGGCTACCCGTGGACTTTTCCGCAGGAAAAAAGGACCTACGATGCGGGGCCTGTGGTGACACACTGTGGGAGGCCAATGGCGCACTTGTAGAGGCCCTTTGGTCATCCTGAGGGACAGATGAAGCCGAGGGCTGTGGGTGGCCCTCCCGGCGTCCCGGGTCAAGGTGTCGGGACAAAGGAATGCGGGTGGTTGCTAGGCCTGAGTCGGCGTCATTCTCACTATCTACGCCTTCCCTCACTTTTTCTGCCTCCCTGCGTGCTTTCTTGGCTGCACTTTTCACTAAAGACTGTTTATAGAAGTATTTACCCACTTTCAAGGGCGTACGGGCAGGCAAAGGGGAAGGTCCTGGCGTAGGGCTAGGGCTAGGGCTAGGCCTAGGCCTACCCTGACCTACGAAACTAGGCAAAGGGGTTGGCTCTAGCACACTTGGTACTTCAATAGCACCTTCCTCCACCACTTCCACATCAGGATCATCACTACTATCACCCCCCTCAAATAAATCAACATTGTCATCAGCACCAAATCCCACAAAATCGTCAATTTCGCTCCCACTTCTACTCTGAATATAGAGGTTTTTGTCCACAGAGCTTTCACCACTGCTCAAATCCTGGTTGAAAAGTTCACATTGTATTGCACTATCACTTAGCAAACGTTTCACTTTCCTTAGTTTCTTTTTCTTCTCGGTTGGCAGAGGTGTAGATGTTGCAAGCGGGGTAGCACTGGGACGCGCGGGAGATTGCACAGTATCGGACGCGTCGGAATTCATTTTTTTGCTGTAGCTCGCAATGCCGGCAACGTAGGAACTGATAAGCATGGTAGTTGAGGCTTGGTGGCGCTACGATCGGGGCCGCAAAGTAAAATTTGCCCCCGCGAAATTTAAAGCACGCTTTAAAGCAAATGCCTTAGGTAAGGCATACCGGGTAGCGGCCCTTCAGCCGCGCTGTCCTTACCTAAGGCAGCCCGGGTAGGAAGGGTTAAGCAACCTGCATGCTGATTCCTGTGATTTGAGTGTTGAGTATATAAGTGCGTCCTATATTATAGCCTATTATTGATATAATAATATCAGTGTGATCAGTTAATAATTAATTATCAATGAGTTTTCTGTAAATACATATTATTTTGTTATTTCCCTTTGATTATATTTATTAATGTTATAAATGTAAAGAATTAATTAATTTGTGATTAGTTTCCAAGTTTGTGATTTGCATCAGATTAATTTAGTTACCCCTTATTGTATTGCTTGTATCATTATTGTATTTTTCTGAAGAAATATTTTCTCAAGTGTTACAGTTGTATTAATTACTTGTTTGGCTGTTATTAATATTGTGTGCATTTCCTTAAGTTATTAAACATATATTATCCATTTCCTGTGAGAAAATATTAATTCTTGTGATATAACTATTTTTACCTTGCATTGCTCCAGTAAAAGTATATAGATATTTATTTTTCTATTGTAAATTTTCTGTAAATCTTAGTGCATTATATATTCTTATTTTCTCGTCTTGAAGAGACTAATTTTATTCGTTACTTTATAATACTTCATTTTAATTAAAGTCAGAATTTGTAATCTAGTTTTCCTTGAACCTGGATATTTTGGAGAGGGTTTTGACATTAGTTTTGAATATCATGTTTGGCCTATTGTTTGTGTCATTTCACCTCGCCCATAAACATAACAATATACATATATATACATGTATATAACTATATATATATATATATATATATATATATATATATATATATATATATATATATATATACACACATTAATGCCATGCTCTGGTTTGGTTTCTCTATTTAAATTGACACTATATAACATATACATATACAGTATATATACAGTATATATACAGTATAGAATAAAAGAAAACCCAGTATAAAGACCGGGCGACAAACTGACTACGTTGATCACACGGCTTGAAACAGAAAAAGAAAGGGCGAATTGGAGGCGGAAGTTGGAGAGGACAAATGCCGTAGTTAGAATAAGTAGTGCTTGATTGCGTTTGTCTGTGTGTGTGTGTGTGTGTGTGTGTATATGAAAGAGAGAGAGAGAACTTCTAAGAGTATCAGAGGTTGAATGTGTCTAAGAGTGTATTACTGTTTGAGTGTGTGATTGTTGTGTTTAACAAAACATGATAGTTTTGCGTTATATAACATACGTCGGTGGTGGAGGCATGCATAACTAAAACACAAATATAAAATTAAAATCAACATCAAATGAATACACACTTAAATCAATAAATTCAATAAACATCACACACACACTATCCCCCTCTTTCTCCTATTTATCTATTTTCTATGGGAGTGAGGGAACCAAAGGCAGAAATGCCTGTGATGAGTGCCTTCTGCAGAGTTGAAAGTGTGCCAAGGCCAAAATCAAGAGACATTTGAGGTAAACTGCCTGGACACACGGAGTTTGAAGCAATTTAAGTTATAGGATGAGTGAAATACTGATTCTGGGAGAGAGTTCCAGAGCTCAGCTATTGTATCGGAGATTGAGAAAAAAGTTTCACTCTTGGGTTGGAAAGTTGCACAGAGTAGGGTGGGAATCTGTTTCAAGACGGGTGCTACATGCTCTACGAAGAGTGGGTTGCATACAGTGAGAATCTGAGGAACACAGATTATTGAAGTTGCGATAGAATAACGAGAGAGATGCAACATTGTGGCGAAGAAAGAGAGTTGGTGAGTGAACGGGAGTTAATGATAAGAAACCCTTTCCTTTCTACTTTGTCTTGGAGTGCAGTGTGAGAGAATCCTTCTCACACGTGTGAACAATACTCAATACAAGGACACACTGTGCCCCTGTACAGAGCAAGTAGCTGTGCAGGGGTAAAGAACCCCTGGAGGTGGTTGAGCACACCCAGCTTCTGGGAGGCTGCCTTATCATTACTTGTAACATGGTCCTCCCAAGTGGGAGTAGAAGAAAAAGACACTGAGAATATTGAGAGAAGATGAAGGATTGATTTTTGTATTGTTGAATATTAAACATTATAAAGTAATAAAAGGGTAGTATTGTTAGTAGGATAAAGGAAGGCTATTGTTGAGTAAAGGAGAAAGGAGGATAATATATTGAAGGAGAACAAGGAAGAATAAAAAAACATTATCTTCTCGGAGAGGGTATTTGGAGGGCATTTCCATAATTCATGCAAATTTAATTTGGCGAGTCGCTCGAAGCTTCGCATACCTGATGAACCGTGGCGATAAACTAAGGCTTAACAAAGCAGAAATAACAGATTTCTTGATAAAAACCTAATTATTATTATTATTATTTTTATTATTATTATTATTATTAGTAGTAGTAGTAGTAGCGTCATCTACGAACTAATCACATGCGAGATGATTTGGAAAAAGGCTCTTAGGACACAAGGCATGTGGAGGTCCATCAGGGCTGGATGTAAATGGTTGGAGAACAATCCTTAGCAGCGCAGTCTTCGGACCTGCAGCAAGAGACTTCTGTAGGGCACTGGCAGCTCTTGCAAGAAAGATGGCCGTCCTAAATTGTCAACACTTGGAGGCTTTCACAGCTTGTCGTCTAATACCATTGGACACAAAGCCAGGGTGCACACCAGTGGGGGTGGGTGAATTGCTAAGAAGAATCATTGGAAAGTTCGTAATGGATGTGGTGAAAGATGATATGCGGTCAGCGGCCAGAAATCTCCAATGTGTGCCGGCCACCAAGCAGGGGGTGAGACAGCAATTCATGCAATAAGAAACATTTATTAGCGAAAAGACTATGAAGCTGTGCTTCTAGTGGATGCATCAATGCCTTTAACACCATCAACAGAAGGACAGCAATACATATCAAGGTAAAGTGCCCCTGCTTTACCACCTATGTAGAGAACACCTATATAAACAGCCTGCCGACCTCTTCATAGTAAACAACCAGAACACACTACATGGATCGGCTCTGAAATCAATGGAAGGAACCACAAGGTAACCCCGTAGCAATAAATGTATGCATTAGGTCTCTCAGTGCTGCAAACCTAACAAGCCATAAGACAACGTAAGTCAATCAGGTTGCCTATGCAGACGATCTCATGGGAGTGGGAAAAGTCAACGATATCAAGCACTGGTGGGAACAAGTATCAAGTGTAGGCCCAGAAATAGGATACCATCCAAATACCAGTAAGTCTATACTGATAGTAAAACCAGAACATTATGAAAGTGCCATAGAAGCTTTCAGTGGTAGTGAAGTGGTCGTAACAAAGAACGGACAGCGTAATCTTGGGGCGGTGATGGGCACGGAAAGTTCAAGAAGCAATGCATAGAGGAGAAGGTCAGGGAGTGGCTAAAAGAAATGTCAAAAATTACTAATATTGCAAAGACGGAACCACAGGTTGCGTATTCGGCATTCACCATGGGGTCAAACATCGCTGGTCCTATTTGATGAGTACCGTTCCAAACGTGAGTGCATTACTTCAACGCTGGAAGATGCCGTCCCAGTGTGGCTAAAGTTCAACACCCGAAGTGCTACAGAGAGGGAGCTGCTCGCATTTCCTTCTAGGTTGGGAGGGCTTGGAATCATCATTTCGGTGAGGAGGGAGACAACGGAATGCCAGAACTCAGTATAGATAACAGGATCTCTCACTGACCGTATTGTAGCACAACGTGTGGACGGATAAGTAGACCAGCCATACATCTACAACATCAGAAGGACAATCATGTCAGAGAAGCACAACTCACAGAAAAATTACCTGGCACGACTGATGCAACAACTTTCCCAGAGACTAGTAAGAAAAATACATTTAGCACAAGAAACAGGTGCTTCAAATTGGCTGACAACACTACCAATCAAGGCAAAAGGCTTCAACCTCAAAAACAAGATTTTGTGTTATGCCATTGCACTAAGGTATGGTTGGCCTATTGAAGGACTGCTCAATCAATGCCTTTGTGTAGTCAACAACGATGCAGACCATTGCAGGGAGGGTTCATCAGCATCAGGCCCGATGAAGGGAGAGACTTAATGGAAAACATGCTCAGGTGTTATGATGTGGCGTGCGAACCATTAACCATATCCTTAGATGGAGCGGTCTTACAGCACATGACGGCCAACACATAAAATGAAGCACGGGTGGACGTTAGTGCAGGGAGTTTTGGGACAAGAGGACAGCGAGCGTTCTTCGACATAAGAATATTCGACCCAATGGCCCTTAGCTACAGCGAGCTGTCTCTGGAGCCTGCACACAAAGGAACGAACAAGAGAAGATTAGAGCATATGGCAAAAAAAATCCTAAATATCAAACAAGGCAGCTTCACCCCACTAGTATTCACTACATCTGTAGGAATGTGAACCAGGACCCAGTACTTCTATTCAAGGTTAGCAGAGATCGTCACAGAGAAGCAGCAACAGCCCAGGAGCCAAGGTATAGCCTGGATGAGGTGCCACCTATCTTTCTCGCTGCTCAGATCAGCACTACTAATTCTGCGGGGAACAAGACTGTCTGTACCAAAACCAATGGCAGTTGCAGACATACATGGACTACGAGGCATCACTAGCTGAGACGGGCATCAGGTTATGACTACATGGTATAGAGCTTTTTTTCTTTATATTGGTTTCTATATTCCAACTACGCCTTCTCGGGCATAGGCTGAGAGCCAGTACATTCAACCGTACATTGAACAGTGTGTGTGGTGTGTGTGTGTGGGGGGGGGGGGGGGGGGGGGGGGGGGGGGGGGGGGGGGGGGTGAATCATTTTTTGGATCTAAGATCATTACTATGGCACAAATTCAAAAGTCTGTTTTATTTACTGTCGCATTCACGCACCAAAGGTTCATGTGAAGTTTAGTGAAAATCCGTCGAACGGTCTAGGAGTTATCGGACAGACAGACAGACAGGCAGACAGACATTTCGGCCGGCATGTACCACTATGCGGGGGGCGATTTCACTCTGCTTACGCAGAGTTGGTAATATAATAAAGTAGACGTGCCGTTTCGCCCCATAAAAACGGCATACCCAATCTGCGAAGGGTTACCATCACTAATATTACCACCATTATTACTACTACTATCATCATCTATACAATTCTCACCATCATCACTAAAATTACCACCATCATCACTACTACTATCATCATCACTACAATTGTCACCTTCTAATGTCAACTAAACTAACTTAACCTAACAAATGCGGGCAAGTTTTTGTTTTCCCCCTGAACGATGGCGTTCTGTGTGAGTGTGCCCGTACGGGACACACACACACAGAACGCCATACATACATGCATACATACATACATCAAATTTTAAGACTGAGTGTTCCACACATAAGTGCAGTTTCAGTCTCTTGTCCTAATGGCGGCATTCCAGGCAACCCTGTTAAGGGCTGCTTCACTTGTCAAGTTCTTGGATTTGAGATCAGCGCGTATAGTCCGACCCCAGGTCTTCCTCGGTCCACCCCTTGGTGCAGCTCCCTCCACAATCACAGACCTGCATTTTTTCACCCAATGTTGTTCATCCATTCTCTCCACATGTCCATACCATCCCAGTCTACTTGTACGCATCACCTCACTAATACTCTTTATACCTAAACGTTTCTCAGCTCAACATTTGTTATTCTATCCTGTAGCCTGGACCCACACATCCATCTCACCATTCTCATCTCATTACGCTCCATTCTGTTGACATCCTCTACTTTAACGGCCCATGTTTCTGAGGCATACGTCATTGCACTTCTAACACATGAGGCATACACCTTTCCCTTCAGGGGGAGAGACTTCTTTTCATGGTCAAGATTGGCATCAATTCTCTGAACTTCCCCCAGCCACACCTAATTCTAGCAACAGTGGCAGCCTCGGCCCCACCACCGGCAGAGATGGTATCTCCTAGGTAACACAACTTGTTCACCAGCTCCAAAGACTCAATTCCAAAATTCACAGCCACAGAATCATCACTTAACACAAGCTCGCCTTTGCACACTACGCACTCAAATTTCTCTATTTCTGACTTATCCTTCGGCAGGGGCCCCTTTATTCTACTACAGCGATTACTCCCATGGTGTACCCAACATCGATAGATGCTACATTGAATTGAGTTAACGCCCACTCCCTTTCCACACACTGCACATGGGTATGCACCGCTCTTTTCCACATTGCCTTGTCTCAATCTACAATGCATAACCTTGGTTTTGTTAATATTGACTCTTAAACCCTTGCTCGCCATGCCCTCTCTCCACTCTCTGAATTTGGCCTCAGCATCTTGCATACTGTCAGCTATTAGGACTAAATAGTCTGCATAAAACAGTTCCATCGGGAGTCCGCCTCTAAAAAACTAGACAGTGCCTCCAAGACCATAATAAAGAGGAGGGGGCTTAACACTGAACCCTGATGGACTTCAACACGGACTGCGAACTCATCACTCAGTACACCCTTCACCCTCGCCGCACTTCGCGAATCCTCATACATCTTCATTATCACACGCACCAGCCACTCTTCCACACCAAGTTTCCTGATAGCCCACTGCACAACATCTCTAGGCAACCTATCAAAGGCCTTCTCCAGGTCTACAAACACAAAGTAAAGATCCCTGCCTTTTAGTAAGTATCTTTCCTGTATCTGCCTGACTATGAAGATAGCATCGGTTGTACCCCTTCCTGGCATAAAACCAAACTGCATATCATCAATAGAGATGCTTTGCCTGATCAAACCCTCAAGGACTCTCTCACAGACCTTCATGATTTGGTCAAGCATTTTCAGGCCCCTATAATTTCCTCTATCTAGCACATTCCCTTTTCCTTTGTATATATTTACTATTACACCTTTGAGCCAATCCTCTGGGATTTTCTCATCTTTAATAAGGGTGTTTATCAACTCAGTGACTAAGTTTACACCAATCTCTCCTGAGGTTTTTATCATCTCAGCGACAATGTCGGAGCAACCTGGAGCTTTACCGCCTTTCATTTTATTGATTGCATCGCTCACTACAGCTGGTGCTATCAAAGGAGGGGGCCCAGATATTGGTTTTTCGATACTAAGCTGTTCCTTATCCCATTCAAACTCTACATTTAGCAATCGTTCATAGTGTACCTTCCATGCTTCTCTGATTTCATTTTCTGCATACACAATCTTCCCATTATAATTTCTAACACACTGTTCACCTATAATATCCCTACTGTCATTTTTAACTCGCCTAGCTAGGTTGAAGATCCCATTGGGATTGTCAGTGTTACACACTTGTTCGAGGACCAGGTCCTTAATGCAATTTTTAGCATTGTAAATAACTCTTTTGGCAGTTCGTTTAGCTGCCTGGTATTCCTCCTTGCTGCCTCCTTTTTCCATGCTTTGAAGCATCTCCTTTTCTCTTTCACAGCATGTTCTACCTCATCGTTCCACCACCAGGAGGTCTTATTCCTGGGGTGACCCTTTGTTTTCCCACAGACTTTGTCAGTGGCAGCGATAAGGCTATGCTTAAGAAAGTTCCATTGACTATTTACATCGTTAGGCCTAGCTTCCTTATTTCTATTCATTTCCTCCAGTTCACTATGAAACCTATCCCTAACTTCCTTGTCCTTCAGCAACCACACTTTCCTTTTGGGTATGTAAACTTTCTTGCGCTTAGGATCTCTGTATAAGCTCATGTCGCACACAAGCAGCTTATTCTGGGGGATACATTCTTCGCTCGGGATGACCTTTACATCTCGAACTAGTTTCCAGTCTTTCCTGTTAACCAAGAAGTAATCTATCTGCCTACTGGAGACCCCAAAGTTATTATGTGATCAGGTGGCTCTGTCTTTTCTTGAACTTTGTGTTACACACAACCATGTTGAGTGCAACGCAGGACTCCAATATATATTTGCCTTCTAGATTTCTCCTTCCGTAACAACAGTGCTTGGGAATAGGTAGCCTACAGGGGGGGGGGGGGCCAAAACCATATTTTGGACCTAAAATAATAACTATTGCACAAATTCAACAAATATTTGTTTAATTACCGTCGCATTCACGCACCGAATGTCCGTGTGAAGTTTGGTGAAAATCCGTTGAACGGTCTAGGAGGAGTTATCGGACAGACAGACAGACAGACAGACATTTCGGCCAGCATGTACCACTATGCGGGGGGCGATACCACTCTGCTTACGCAGAGTTGATAAAGTAGACGTGCTGTTTTGCCCAAAATCAAAACAGCATACCCAACTCTGCGATGGGTTAACATCATCACTAGTAATACTATCACCATCAATCATACTATCACCATTTATCAGCACTACTACTATAATTATAATCATCACTGCTCATCTCACCATCATCAGTGATACTCTCATTATCACTACTACTGTCATCATCACTATAACTTTCACCATCATCACAAATACTGTCACCATCGTCACTGCCATCATCACTACTGTCACCATTATCACTACAAGTATCGTCATTACTAGACACCATCATCACTACTATTATGACCATCATCACTACTACTAGTAGTCACCATCATATATATTACAGTCATCATCATCACTACTGTCATCATCATTAACACTCAAAGAGCGGATGGTGGAGTATATTTGACTGTGCCGCCCAGCGGGGGGTTTTACCATAAACGAGCTTGTTTCCGTGCTCGTTTTCATGCATAAACAAGAGCCAGAGCGTAATACAAATATGTATCCCTGAAAGGGCGTTAATTCAGCTTTCCAATGACACCAGAACCATCCTTCTACGATCACTGGTTGTCTTGCAACGATCGTGCAACCGAAGGGCAAAATCGGTAAAATACAGTAATTTTCTTACATTATTACGTGTGAAACGAGTGAGAGAGGGTGGAGCACAAAGGAGTACATCTCAGTAGCTCCACGGCCACTGTGGCGAGCGGTCATGAGGTAACCTACGCTCCTCCCACCGCTCCACTCTCTCTCAGAGCACATTACGTGCTCAAAATTGCAATCGACAATAGCCGTGACCCACCACATAGGCCACATTTACTTCACTCGACAATAGCCGGGCGCCGCCAGTTAAGGGTTAAAACAACTACAACCATCACCACTACTATATCACCATCATCACTACTATCACCATCATCCCCACTATTACTACCATAATTTCAAATGTCAACTAAACTAACCTAACCTATCAAATGTGGGGCGAGATGTTTTCGCCCCCAGAATGATGGCCTTCTGTGTGTGTGGGGTACACACAATGAACGCCATCATCATTGTTGGGGGGGGGGGGGGAGGTGGGAGGGAGCAAAACCATTGTTTTAACCTAAAATCCAAATTATTGCACAAATTCAAAATATATTTTGTTAATTACCGTCTCATTCACGCACCAAATGTTCGTGTGAAGTTTGGTGAAAATCAGTCGAACGGTCTAGGAGTTTTCGGACACACAGACAGACATTTTGGCCGGCATGTACCACTATACGGGGGGCGATACCACTCTGCTTACGCAGAGTTGATACAGTAGATGTGCCGTTTTGCCCAAAATCAAAACGGCATACCCAACTCTGCGATGGGTTACCATCATCACTAATATTACCACCATTATTACTACTACTATCATCACTACAATTGTCACCATCATCACTACTACTACCATCATCACTAATATTACCACCATCATCACTACTAATATCATCATCACTACAATTGTCACCTTCTAATGTCAACTAAACTAATTTAACCTAACAAATGTGGGCGAGTTATTTTTCGCCCCCTTAATGATGGCGTTCTGTGTGAATGTGCCCCTACGAGGCACACACACACAGAATGCCATCATCATTGCCTGGGAATAGGTACAGGGTGGGGGGGGGGGGGTCCTGAGGGGGGGGGGGGGGGACCATATCTTGGACCTAAAATCATAACTATTGCACATATTCAAAAACATATTTTTTTAATTACTGTCGCATTCACGCACCAAATGTTTGTGTGAAGTTTGGTGAAAATCCGTCAAACGGTCTAGTAGGAGTTATCGGACAGACAGACAGACAGACATTTCGGCCGGCATGTGCCACTATACGGGGGGCAATACCACTCTGCTTACGCAGAGTTTATAATTCAGTAAATATACAATTTTGTTTTGTAAGCGCTGTTTTTCTATTAGAGTGAGGTGAACAATATGTACGAATATTCGGATGGAAACCAAACAATATGGCACAGTGAGGTTTACAATATGGCAGCCGTGTGTACCAAGTTGAGGGACCTGGAATGAGTGGTGATCAGAGAATGTTAAAGTGGATATTGGGCATTTACCAGCAGGCCCCACTGGGGATTAATAAGGTCTAGCAGTGATATGAGAGAGAGAGATTGTTACAATGAATAGGTCGTATCGCTGAGACCTTGCGATCCAATCCTAGAAGATACTCGAGGTGGAAGGAGAGATACTGTTTAGTGCACTACACTCACTACAGAATATGCAATATACAATCTACTCTCTTCTTGAACTGCTCTATTATGAGACATCATAATAGTCCTTATAAGTAAATATCGACACGGCCACCTATATTAATAGAATCCATAGCAACATATAGTGGCCGAGGTCATTATTTACACTGTGACCAGACCCAATATTGGTATAGATACCACTACCATGCGAAGGGAAACTATCCATTATTGTAATGACCTACATAGTAAATAAATGTTATCACCATACAGTAATATCCCACTTTGAATCTTTGTTATCCTACCTATTTTGGCTAGAACGTCCCTTGATTTTGGCCCTATCACTCTTTCAACTCTGGGAGAGGCATTCGCTAAATGCAGTTCTGCCTTGTGTCTCCCTCACTCACATACAGAAAAAAAAGAAGAAGAAAAAAAAAATATATATATATATATATATATATATATATATATATATTTTCTTTAAGGCAGGCGAGGTTGAAGGAAATACATGTATCAGCATTAATTATTTTATTATTAAGACTTTCAATAGAACGAACAGCAATAGAACGGTGAGCAAAATTCATGATGATCCGATGCATTTCGATAGACAACTATCATCTTCAGGGAAAGGAGGTGCCATCGCCATCAACGCTAAAACTGAAGGGGTACACATGAAAAAACTCATCGGGGAATTTTCCCCTGGTTACGCCTATGGTACTGTAAAAACACACAAACCAGGAAACCCCCTCCGCCCAATCATCTCCCAGATACCTACGGCCACCTACCAGATTGCCAAGACCCTCAACAACCTCCTCACCCCCTACATACCTCGACAATATAACCTAAACTCCGCTAATGATTTCCTAGAAATTTTACGAGACGCCCCCCGAACTAACGACCACATCACCGCCTCTCTCGACGTGGAGAGCCTATTCACCAACGTACCTGTGGACAGGACCATCAACTTAATCCTGCAAAAAGTTTACCATTGCCTGACACACCCAATCTTGACATACCGGAGAAGGCACTGAAGACGCTGTTGGAGCTCTGCACCAAAGAGGCGCCTTTCCTCTGCCCCCGTGGAAACATGTACCAGCAAATAGATGGGATAGCGATGGGTAGCCCCCTGGGGGTCCTGTTCGCAAATGTAAAGCAAATTAACTAATAGCCTAGCCGACAGCGCTGAACTACCCTGCAACACACACGCTCTTAATATCTGACTCAAACACCAAGACACGCAGGTTCTCTAGGAAAAGTGGTTATGTTCCTCTTTGCTCTAATAAAGCAGTACTACAAGGAGACACACAAATATCTACTGTCTCCGAGTCTGGTTGATAGTGCTGTTAGTATGCAAGATAACTTCTACTGTTATTCTAAACTGCACAAAACAGTGGTAACTAACATGCTGTTAGACTCCCAGAACAAACCACATAATGCCCAATCACTAAGGAATTGAGAATCATATGAACATTAACCATTGGAAAGTCCAATGCAATAACCTCTGTGCCAAGCCTATTATCCCTACCTAATGCCCTAATAATACACCGAGTGGCTCTCTTCAGCACAGCACGGCGGTGGTGTTGTAAGGGATAAATAACTTAAATAACTTATCTCTTACAAAATCATCTGGGGTTAGCTCAATACACCTGAGTGCAATGGGGACACCACACCTGTTAACGGTCTCCACCCCTTTGTCCCAAACTGCACCAGATGTACTGTTGCTAAAAACTACACAAGGAACAAGGGTTGATATCTTGGGAGGTTGGAGACTGGCTGCCACCCATAAAGGGTTGGATATGACCCAAGTTAAAGGATGTTGTGTGGTGGAAAAAATTGCCTTAACCTACTATGGCACACACCCAGCAACCTCGGTCCACAAAGGCCTGACAAAAAATAGATGTAAACAGTCCAGTCACCCAATCCCCCAGAGACATCAACCATGAATAATATGCACATATAAAAATTATAAACAATGCAGCAGAATAAAGGAAGACAATGGTGTGAAGATTAAAATTGAGAATGCCAGGGAAAAAGAGTGCAGTAAATGTCCTAAGATAAACAAAAATAAACTCCAGTAACTCAGACTAATAAGGCTAAGACAAAAATGGTAGCTTAAAATGACTCCCTCCTACTGTCCATAAGGAAACATAATAGTATAGGTGGTATTTATTTAATTAAGGGAAAACAATGGCTCAATCCTAACAACTCCAAGCAGTG
>CM064508.1:2603189-2671868 GCA_032716605.1 Paralithodes platypus | reverse complement strand
GCAATCCCTCTCAGAAATATTTCGGCGAAGAATGTAGTGAAAGAAATGCTTTTGGGTTCTTCACCAGATTTAGTTTGCCTAAGGAAGTACAGTCAGATCAAGGGAGCAACTTTATGTCAATGTTTTTAAGCAGTCTTTTCGAAAGAGTTGCGGCATCACACAGATCACGTCGTCTGCATATCATTCCTCACAACACAGGGATTTCTGGAGAGATATCCCCAGACACTTCAAATCTATCGGGCTGAGGAAGTACTGCTTGGAACACCAGAAAGATTGGGATAAAGGTCTGCCTTTTGTGCGGTTTGCTTCAAGAGAGTCTCCAAATAAGTCACTATTCTTCTCGCCTTTTGAACTACTCTTCGGGCATGAAGTTAGAGGTCCTATGAAATTGTTAAAGGAGTTTTGGCTGTCGGAATCAGATGTCATCAACCTGCTGGAATATGTGACGAACTTTAAGGAGCGGTTATCAACAGCGTTCCAGCTAGCTCGAGAGAATTTGGGAAGTGCACAGGAGAAGATGAAAACATGGTATGACAAGAACTCAAGAGTACGCCATATTCAGCCAGGTGATCAAGTCCTAGTTCTGCTGCCAATACACGGACAACCACTTCAAGCCAAGTTTGGACCGTACACGGTGGAGAAGAAAGCCAGTGATGTGAACTACGTTATTGCCACGCCAGATCGTAGGAAGAGCAAACAACTTTGATACGTCAACATGCTGAAATTGTACCACAGTAGAGACCCTGATAACCCGTCTGAACTGTACTGTTCCTCAAGACACCGAAAGTGAGGCACTCTCATGCAGTATGAACTTGAACGATATCCTGGGGAAGAATGTTGCTATCATGAGTGATCTGGAGACTAAGATATCTCATCTAACCCCTCAGGAGAGGCAGGAATTCACGGCTGTACTCCAGAAGTACCATCAAGTGTTCCGAGATACTCCAGGAAGGACAACCATTTTGATGCATGATGTTGATGTTGGAGATGCGAAGCCAATTAATCTGCAAGCCTACCATGTGAATCCCTTGAAGGTTCCCCTGCTCCAGAAGGAGATTGACTACCTACTCACCCACAAGATGAGTGAGCCCTGCCAAAGTGAGTGAGTTCTCCTGTCACCTTAGTATCTAAACCAGGTGGACCACAACGGCTCTGTATTGACTATCGACGTGTTAACCAAATCACCAAAACAGACACCTACCCAATACCTCGCATGGAAGATTGTATAGAGGGGATTGGCAGGCACAGTAATCAGTAAGTTTTACTTGTTAAAGGGATATTGGCAAGTACCTATGACTCAGCGTGCTAGGGAAATCTCATGTTTTGTAACTCTTGGTAACACTTTTGCATGTTCTGTGATGCCATATGGTATGAAAAATGCACCTGCGACATTTCAAAAACTCATGAACATTGTAACCGAGGGTTTGGAAGGAAGTGTTGTGTATATTGATGATGTATTGATCTTTAGTGACACCTGGAAAGATCACCTATGCCATGTCAGTAGCTTTCTTGATCGTTTGGTTCAGGCTAATCTGGTTGCAAATCTATCAAAATGTGAATTTGGTCAAGCTAAAGTTCAGTATCTTGGTTATGTGATATGTAATGGACAAGTTGTGCCACCAGGGGCAAAAGTACAGGTGATAAGTGATCTTCCCAGACCTAAGACTAGGAAAGAATTGCAAAGATCTCTTGGTATGGTAGGATACTACCGCAGGTTTGTTCTAAATTTCTCAATCCTTGTGTCACCACTTACAGATCTTCTGAAAAAGGGAATTTTTAAATTTAATTGGAATGAAGAGTGTGAATCCTCTTTTAAAACACTAAAAGCTATCCTGTTGAACCAGCCAATGCTTTCCACCCGTAACTGTGTTAAATAATTATAGATGGCTGTTGATGCTAGTGATGCAGGAGCTGCAGCAGCTTTGTTGCAAGAGGATGATCAAGGTATTGAACATCCTGTATCCTATTACAGTAGGAACTTCCTCCACCTCAAAATAATTATTCAACTATTGAGAAGGAACTTTTTGCTCTGATTTTGGGATTGCAAAATTTGTCTTTATATTTGTGTTCAGGCCCAGATCTATTGTTATTTACACTGATCATAATCCACTTAAGTTTCTTAGTATATTTTAAGATAGTAATCAGAGACTGACAAGGTGGAGTCTGCTTCTTTTTCAAGAATATCCTTTAGACATAGACATATTCAAGAGAAAGAAAATGTGATTTCAGATTGCTTGAATAGATGTAGCCTAGTTGTTTTAAAGTAGTAGACATTTCCCCTGTGCATTTCTTTCTTTAGGGGGGAGGTGTTATGTAATGTGAATTAATTTAATATATAAAATTAATAAGTGCAATTATGATAGGGTTAATGTGTGCATTTTGGAGAATGACATTTGATACGTAGGGTGAGTGAGATTGCGTCATTCATTACACGTGCTCATATCTCGGGCGGGCGCTAGGCTGTGATCTCTCTCGGTGCCTCGCTAGGCTTTTCTAATGTTCTCGTTTTCTTTGCGAGTATATAAGCTCGCCGCTCCCTGCCTCGGGGAACCAGACTTGACTCGACCCCTTAGCATCGCGCACCTCTCTGCCCAGGACCGGATCCAGCTCAGGCTTAAGAGGGGGGCTGATATATATACATGAGGGGCGCCATAACTTTATATGTATTGTATTTCAGATAAAATGCAGTATATATCAGATAAAAGGTCGCAATTTTGTTCACTAAGGGGGGGGGGGGGGCCCCCCCCTGGATCCACCACTGTCTCTGCCTGTATATAATGTTTTTACCATGTGAAGTGATACAATTATCTCTCCTGGCTACTTTCAACCGACTTTAACCCTTCCTACCTGGGCAGCCTTTCTTAAGGATGGAGGCTGTATCCGGGCGATCTGGCTGAAAACACAACAAAAGTAAACTAAGGCTAATCTCGCTTAATATACTACCTACATTAATCAAACATATGTCAAAATGGGCGGCTTCCTTGCCGCGTAGAATGGCGTTGAGTAGAGCTTTCTAGCTCAAGTAGTTCCGGAGTTATGGTGATGGAAGTGGAGGTAACTTTTGCCGCGTATTATCTCGCCGCGTCCGAACGCCCAACCGCAGCGCAGGCTACGACGAACGTTTTGACTCGTCGCTCTACCTTGAATTATGGCGGGAAGCGATTTTTTTAGTGTTTTATTGTTTATTATGACCTATATTATTGTTATTATGATATTTTCACTCAATAAATATATTTTTTCTGAAGTAATTTGTGTCTCTGTCACTTATACTTAGTTTTATTGTTATAATTATAGTAGTTATGATTATTTATACTGGACTATGGTAATTGATAGTGCCATTTTCACTTCTTTATTGTTAGGAAAAAATATTTGAGTGTCACTTTCACTTGTTAATTTTGTTCTGAAGGCACTTATTATTACTTATGTGTCTCTTTCACTTATACTTAGTTTTATAGTCATCATTATAGTAGTTATGATTATTTATACTGAACTATGGTAATTGATAGTAATTTTCACTTCTTTATTGTTATGAATATATATTTTATTGTCAATCTTTCACTTGTTCATGTTGTTATGAAGGCACTTATTATTATTTATGTGTCTCTTTCACTTATACTTAGTTATATTATTATTATTATTATTGCGTGTCACTATCACTGTCACTTACACTCAATAGTTTGCCAGAGTGTGGAAATCATTGAAGCAGGTGCCAGCACACAGTCCCACCTGACAATCGAGGCATGCCAAGTGGTTTTTGTGGGTTTGCTTGGTCGTCGAGTTGTGCGGGTGCACACATAGCACCTCTTCTGCATCCTTATTCGGCTGTTAGGACCCTGGAAAGGAAGGGCGACGAGCTGGTGCTTTCTCAAGAACTCGGCACACCCTATTCTGTCCATCATGCCTGGTCCTTGTAGTGCGCTCCCTGGTGTACCCGCATGTTTTACCAGGAGCTCATGTATCAGCTGCTTTTGGAAGGTCCGCAGGCTCTTGTACTTGATGACTGGATTCCTCAAAAACGGTAGATGTTGTACGCGTTGAGGACAGACATATCTACTGTATGCAGGACAAACTTCTTGTACCACCTGCAAGATGTTCGCAGGCAGTCTATGAAGCCCATCTGCATGTCGGACTTGTCGACGAGGCGCATGTTCAGGTTATAGTCCAGAACAGGAGCTGGTTTTGTGATAGGGTTCTTCGTTTTTCGGTCCACCTTCCCTGTGGGGACCATCTCTGCTTTGTGGCATGTGGTGAGGAGGTTGACCTTGCGCTGGTCATGCCAGTGGATGGAGAGGATGGGGCCACTCTTCTTATGGAAGATGTCCGTCTTCTTAGTTTTGGTTGGGTAGGCTGGCATGGCGTTCCTCTTCCCCTTCACTGTGCCGACAGTTCCGGTCTTGCGGTCATGGAGGTACTTGGCGAGGATAGGCGACGTGTAATAATTGTCGGTATAGAGGACGTGGTTGTCATGGAAGTACCTCCATCATCCTCTTTACCACAGCGCCGCCAAAACCAATGAGGTGGACAATCTGCACCTCACCACCCTTGCCGCTGTAGACTATAAAGTCGAGCAAAATTACAGTCGCAGAGGACGAAGAGCTTGATGCCGAGAGGTGTCTCTTTGACAGGATATACTGTCGGAAGTGCAGCCTACCACGGAACAGGACCAGAGACTCATCGATGCACAGCTTCTGAAATGGAATCAGGTAGGTGGAAAACCGATGACGTATCATGTCATACAGTTGCCTGATCTTCCAGAGTGTGTCGGGCTCATGGACATGCATTTTATTTGTCAGGTGGAAATATGAGAGGATGTCGAAGTACCTATCCCTTGACATGAATTTGCCAAATGCTGGAGTCGTTGTGAGGTCGCCAGTTATCCAGTAGTCGGCCAGAACGTGCTACTTTATGTGTGTCATCAGCATTGTGAGTGCCAAGAACACATATAATTCTGCCACAGTGAGAGCTCTCCATGCCACCATCTAGGCACTGGTCTTCCTGCCAAGAAGTTTGAAACAGATAGCCTGGTGGTTATTTGTCTCTTTGACAAGGTATTCCATGACTTCATTGTCGTAGAAGCCACAGAAAAGTTCACTGGGGGTGGCATTTGGGCCACAGGGATATGCTGGTGACACCCCAGAACCCTGTTGTACCTCGTCAAGGCAGGAAAATTCTGGCACATAATCCGCCCCATCTGACCACACAAACATTTCAGCAGCACGAGGACGAGGACGTGGAGCTGCAGCAGGCACACGCCCTGACGCGCCTGGCACACGCCCTTGGCCACGCGGATGCCCAGGCGGACGCCCTGCATGCCCCAGCCCAGGCCCAGGCCCAGGGGCAGCGGCGTCGGCAGTCTGACCACTTCCACGACCTCGCCCTTTGACTCTTCTTGTCGGGACTCCCTCTTCCTCTTCCTCTTCGTTTTCCTCTTCCCTCAGGCGACGTCAGGGTCATCTGGGGCAATGTTGGGGTCGTCAGCATCCTCTTCAGGAGACAACTCTGGTGAAGAATAGACCGGGCGTCGGCGGCGTGGGGCTGCGGGAGGTTGAGCAATGGGAGCCTCGGCCTCGGGAGTTGGGCTCCTTTTGCGGCTAGCCGTGGACTTTTCCGCAGGAAATAAGGACCTACGATGCGGGGCCTGTGGTGACACACTGTGGGAGGCCAATGGCGCACTTGTAGAGGCCCTTTGGTCATCCTGAGGGACAGATGAAGCCACGGGTTGTGGGTGTCCCTCCCGGCGTCCCGGGTCAAGGCGTCGGGACAAAGGAATGCGGATGGTTGCTAGGCTTGGGTCGGCGTCACTCTCACTATCTACGCCTTCCCTCACTTTTTCTGCCTCCCTGCGTGCTTTCTTGGCTGCACTTTTCACTAAAGACTGTTTATAGAAGTATTTACCCACTTTCAAGGGCGTACGGGCAGGCAAAGGGGAAGGTCCTGGCGTAGGGCTAGGGCTAGGCCTAGGCCTAGGCCTACCCTGACCTACAAAACTAGGCGAAGGGGTTGCCTCTAGCACACTTGGTACTTCAATAGTACCTTCCTCCTCCCCTTCCACATCAGGATCATCACTACTATCACCCCCCTCAAATAAATCAACATTGTCATCAGCACCAAATCCCACAAAATCGTCAATTTCGCTCCCACTTCTACTCTGAATATAGAGGTTTTTGTCCACAGAGCTTTCACCACTGCTCAAATCCTGGTTGAAAAGTTCACATTGTATTGCACTATCACTTAGCAAACGTTTCACTTTCCTTAGTTTCTTTTTCTTCTCGGTTGGCAGAGGTGTAGATGTTGCAAGCGGGGTAGCACTGGGACGCGCGGGAGATTGCACAGTATCGGACGCGTCGGAATTCATTTTTTTGCTGTAGCTCGCAATGCCGGCAACGTAGGAACTGATAAGCATGGTAGTTGAGGCTTGGTGGCGCTACGATCGGGGCCGCAAAGTAAAATTTGCCCCCGCGAAATTTAAAGCACGCTTTAAAGCAAATGCCTTAGGTAAGGCATACCGGGTAGCGGCCCTTCAGCCGCGCTGTCTTACCTAAGGCAGCCCGGGTAGGAAGGGATAAGCAACCTGCATGCTGATTCCTGTGATTTGAGTGTGGAGTATATAAGTGCGTCCTATATATAGCCTATTATTGATATAATAATATCAGTGTGATCATTAATTATTATCAATGAGTTTTCTGTAAATACATATTATTTTGTTATTTCCCTTTGATTATATTTATTAATGTTATAATGTAAAGAATTAATAACTTTGTGATTAGTTTCCAAGTTTGTGATTTGCATCAGATTAATTTAGTTACCCCTTATTGTATTGCTTGTATCATTATTGTATTTTTCTGAAGAAATATTTTCTCAAGTGTTACAGTTGTATTAATTACTTGTTTGGCTGTTATTAATATTGTGTGCATTTCCTAAGTTATTAAACATATATTACCATTTCCTGTGAGAAAATATTAATTCTTGTGATATAACTATTTTTACCTTGCATTGCTCCAGTAAAAGTATAGAGATATTTATTTTTTCTATTGTAAATTTTCTGTAAATCTTAGTGCATTATATATTCTTATTTTCTCGTCTTGAAGAGACTAATTTTATTCGTTACTTATAATACTTCATTTTAATTAAAGTCAGAATTTGTAATCTAGTTTTCCTTGAACCTGGATATTTTGGAGAGGTTTGACATTAGTTTTGAATATCATGTTTGGCCTATGTTTGTGTCATTTCACCCTCGCCCATAAACATAACAATATACATATATATATACATGTATATAACTATATATATATATATTATATATATATATATATATATATTATATATTATATATAATATATATCGTATATATATATATATATACACACATTATCCCATGCTCTGGTTTGGTTTCTCTAATTAAATTGACACTATATAACATATACATATACAGTATATATACAGTATATATACAGTTTAGATAAAAGAAACCCAGTAAAGACCGGGCGACAACTGACTACGTTGATCCCGGCTTGAAACAGAAAAAGAAAGGGCGAATTGGAGGCGGAAGTTGGAGAGGACAAATGCCGTAGTTAGAATAAGTAGTGCTTGATTGCGTTTGTCTGTGTGTGTGTGTGTGTGGTGTTATGAAAGAGAGAGAGAGAACTTCTAAGAGTATCAGAGGTTGAATGTGTCTAAGAGTGTAATACTGTTTGAGTGTGTGATTGTTGTGTTTAACAAAACATGATAGTTTTGCGTTATATAACATACGTCGGTGGTGGAGGCATGCATAACTAAAACACAAATATAAAATTAAAATCAACATCAAATGAATACACACTTAAATCAATAAATTCAATAAACATCACACACACACTATCCCCCTCTTTCTCCTATTTATCTATTTTCTATGGGAGTGAGGGAACCAAAGGCAGAAATGCCTGTGATGAGTGCCTTCTGCAGAGTTGAAAGTGTGCCAAGGCCAAAATCAAGAGACATTTGAGGTAAACTGCCTGGACACACGGAGTTTGAAGCAATTTAAGTTATAGGATGAGTGAAATACTGATTCTGGGAGAGAGTTCCAGAGCTCAGCTATTGTATCGGAGATTGAGAAAAAAGTTTCACTCTTGGGTTGGAAAGTTGCACAGAGTAGGGTGGGAATCTGTTTCAAGACGGGTGCTACATGCTCTACGAAGAGTGGGTTGCATACAGTGAGAATCTGAGGAACACAGATTATTGAAGTTGCGATAGAATAACGAGAGAGATGCAACATTGTGGCGAAGAAAGAGAGTTGGTGAGTGAACGGGAGTTAATGATAAGAAACCCTTTCCTTTCTACTTTGTCTTGGAGTGCAGTGTGAGAGAATCCTTCTCACACGTGTGAACAATACTCGATACATGGACACACTGTGCCCCACTACAGAGCAAGAAGCTGTGCAGGGGTAAGACCCCCGGAAGTGGTTGAGCACACCCAGCATCTGGGAAGCTGCCTTATCATTACTTGTAATGGTCCTCCAGTGGGAGTAGAAGAAAAGACACTGAGAATATTGAGAGAAGATGAAGGATTGATTTTTGTATTGTTGAATATTAAACATTATAAAGTAATAAAAGGGTAGTATTGTTAGTAGGATAAAGGAAGGCTATTGTTGAGTAAAGGAGAAAGGAGGATAATATATTGAAGGAGAACAAGGAAGAATAAAAAAACATTATCTTCTCGGAGAGGGTATTTGGAGGGCATTTCCATAATTCATGCAAATTTAATTTGGCGAGTCGCTCGAAGCTTCGCATACCTGATGAACCGTGGCGATAAACTAAGGCTTAACAAAGCAGAAATAACAGATTTCTTGATAAAAACCTAATTATTATTATTATTATTTTTATTATTATTATTATTATTGTAGTAGTAGTAGTAGCGTCATCTACGAACTAATCACATGCGAGATGATTTGGAAAAAGGCTCTTAGGACACAAGGCATGTGGAGGTCCATCAGGGCTGGATGTAAATGGTTGGAGAACAATCCTTAGCAGCGCAGTCTTCGGACCTGCAGCAAGAGACTTCTGTAGGGCACTGGCAGCTCTTGCAAGAAAGATGGCCGTCCTAAATTGTCAACACTTGGAGGCTTTCACAGCTTGTCGTCTAATACCATTGGACACAAAGCCAGGGTGCACACCAGTGGGGGTGGGTGAATTGCTAAGAAGAATCATTGGAAAGTTCGTAATGGATGTGGTGAAAGATGATATGCGGTCAGCGGCCAGAAATCTCCAATGTGTGCCGGCCACCAAGCAGGGGGTGAGACAGCAATTCATGCAATAAGAAACATTTATTAGCGAAAAGACTATGAAGCTGTGCTTCTAGTGGATGCATCAATGCCTTTAACACCATCAACAGAAGGACAGCAATACATAATATCAAGGTAAAGTGCCCCTGCTTTACCACCTATGTAGAGAACACCTATAAACAGCCTGCCGACCTCTTCATAGTAAACAACCAGAACACACTACATGGATCGGCTCTGAAATCAATGGAAGGAACCACACAAGGTAACCCCGTAGCAATAAATGTATGCATTAGGTCTCTCAGTGCTGCAAACCTTAACAAGCCATAAGACAACGTAAGTCAATCAGGTTGCCTATGCAGACGATCTCATGGGAGTGGGAAAAGTCAACGATATCAAGCACTGGTGGGAACAAGTATCAAGTGTAGGCCCAGAAATAGGATACCATCCAAATACCAGTAAGTCTATACTGATAGTAAAACCAGAACATTATGAAAGTGCCATAGAAGCTTTCAGTGGTAGTGAAGTGGTCGTAACAAAGAACGGACAGCGTAATCTTGGGGCGGTGATGGGCACGGAAGAGTTCAAGAAGCAATGCATAGAGGAGAAGGTCAGGGAGTGGCTAAAAGAAATGTCAAAAATTACTAATATTGCAAAGACGGAACCACAGGTTGCGTATTCGGCATTCACACATGGGGTCAAACATCGCTGGTCCTATTTGATGAGTACCGTTCCAAACGTGAGTGCATTACTTCAACCGCTGGAAGATGCCGTCCCAGTGTGGCTAAAGTTCAACACCCGAAGTGCTACAGAGAGGGAGCTGCTCGCATTTCCTTCTAGGTTGGGAGGGCTTGGAATCATCATTTCGGTGAGGAGGGAGACAACGGAATGCCAGAACTCAGTATAGATAACAGGATCTCTCACTGACCGTATTGTAGCACAACGTGTGGACGGGTAAGTAGACCAGGCATACATCTACAACATCAGAAGGACAATCATGTCAGAGAAGCACAACTCACAGAAAAATTACCTGGCACGACTGATGCAACAACTTTCCCAGAGACTAGTAAGAAAAATACATTTAGCACAAGAAACAGGTGCTTCAAATTGGCTGACAACACTACCAATCAAGGCAAAAGGCTTCAACCTCAAAAACAAGATTTTGTGTTATGCCATTGCACTAAGGTATGGTTGGCCTATTGAAGGACTGCTCAATCAATGCCTTTGTGTAGTCAACAACGATGCAGACCATTGCAGGGAGGGTTCATCAGCATCAGGCCCGATGAAGGGAGAGACTTAATGGAAAACATGCTCAGGTGTTATGATGTGGCGTGCGAACCATTAACCATATCCTTAGATGGAGCGGTCTTACAGCACATGACGGCCAACACATAAAATGAAGCACGGGTGGACGTTAGTGCAGGGAGTTTTGGGACAAGAGGACAGCGAGCGTTCTTCGACATAAGAATATTCGACCCAATGGCCCTTAGCTACAGCGAGCTGTCTCTGGAGCCTGCACACAAAAGGAACGAACAAGAGAAGATTAGAGCATATGGCAAAAAAATCCTAAATATCAAACAAGGCAGCTTCACCCCACTAGTATTCACTACATCTGTAGGAATGTGAACCAGGACCCAGTACTTCTATTCAAGGTTAGCAGAGATCGTCACAGAGAAGCAGCAACAGCCCAGGAGCCAAGGTATAGCCTGGATGAGGTGCCACCTATCTTTCTCGCTGCTCAGATCAGCACTACTAATTCTGCGGGGAACAAGACTGTCTGTACCAAAACCAATGGCAGTTGCAGACATACATGGACTACGAGGCATCACTAGCTGAGACGGGCATCAGGTTATGACTACATGGTATAGAGCTTTTTTTCTTTATATTGGTTTCTATATTCCAACTACGCCTTCTCGGGCATAGGCTGAGAGCCAGTACATTCAACCGTACATTGAACAGTGTGTGTGTGTGTGTGTGTGGGGGGGGGGGGGGGGGGGGGGGGGGGGGGGGGGGGGGGGTGCAAACCATATTTTGGACCTAAAATCATAACTATTGCACAAATTCAAAAAGTCTGTTTTATTTACTGTCGCATTCACGCACCAAAGGTTCATGTGAAGTTTAGTGAAAATCCGTCGAACGGTCTAGGAGTTATCGGACAGACAGACAGACAGACAGACAGACATTTCGGCCGGCATGTACCACTATACGGGGGGCGATTTCACTCTGCTTACGCAGAGTTGATAATAATAATAAAGTAGACGTGCCGTTTCGCCCAAAATCAAAACGGCATACCCAACTCTGCGAAGGGTTACCATCATCACTAATATTACCACCATTATTACTACTACTATCATCATCAATACAATTCTCACCATCATCACTAAAATTACCACCATCATCACTACTACTATCATCATCACTACAATTGTCACCTTCTAATGTCAACTAAACTAACTTAACCTAACAAATGCGGGCAAGTTTTTGTTTTCCCCCTGAACGATGGCGTTCTGTGTGAGTGTGCCCGTACGGGACACACACACACAGAACGCCATACATACATGCATACATACATACATCAAATTTTAAGACTGAGTGTTCCACACATAAGTGCAGTTTCAGTCTCTTGTCCTAATGGCGGCATTCCAGGCAACCCTGTTAAGGGCTGCTTCACTTGTCAAGTTCTTGGATTTGAGATCAGCGCGTATAGTCCGACCCCAGGTCTTCCTCGGTCCACCCCTTGGTGCAGCTCCCTCCACAATCACAGACCTGCATTTTTTCACCCAATTTTGTTCATCCATTCTCTCCACATGTCCATACCATCCCAGTCTACTTGTACGCATCACCTCACTAATACTCTTTATACCTAAACGTTTCCTCAGCTCAACATTTGTTATTCTATCCTGTAGCCTGGACCCACACATCCATCTCACCATTCTCATCTCATTACGCTCCATTCTGTTGACATCCTCTACTTTAACGGCCCATGTTTCTGAGGCATACGTCATTGCACTTCTAACACATGAGGCATACACCTTTCCCTTCAGGGGGAGAGACATTCTTTTCATGGTCAAGATTGGCATCAATTCTCTGAACTTCCCCCAGCCACACCTAATTCTAGCAACAGTGGCAGCCTCGGCCCCACCACCGGCAGAGATGGTATCTCCTAGGTAACACAACTTGTTCACCAGCTCCAAAGACTCAATTCCAAAATTCACAGCCACAGAATCATCACTTAACACAAGCTCGCCTTTGCACACTACGCACTCAAATTTCTCTATTTCTGACTTATCCTTCGGCAGGGGCCCCTTTATTCTACTACAGCGATTACTCCCATGGTGTACCCAACATCGATAGATGCTACATTGAATTGAGTTAACGCCCACTCCCTTTCCACACACTGCACATGGGTATGCACCGCTCTTTTCCACATTGCCTTGTCTCAATCTACAATGCATAACCTTGGTGTTGTTAATATTGACTCTTAAACCCTTGCTCGCCATGCCCTCTCTCCACTCTCTGAATTTGGCCTCAGCATCTTGCATACTGTCAGCTATTAGGACTAAATAGTCTGCATAAAACAGTTCCAACGGGAGTCCGCCTCTAAAATCTCTAGACAGGGCCTCCAAGACCATAATAAAGAGGAGGGGGCTTAACACTGAACCCTGATGGACTTCAACACGGACTGCGAACTCATCACTCAGTACACCCTTCACCCTCGCCGCACTTCGCGAATCCTCATACATCTTCATTATCACACGCACCAGCCACTCTTCCACACCAAGTTTCCTGATAGCCCACTGCACAACATCTCTAGGCACCCTATCAAAGGCCTTCTCCAGGTCTACAAACACAAAGTAAAGATCCCTGCCTTTTAGTAAGTATCTTTCCTGTATCTGCCTGACTATGAAGATAGCATCGGTTGTACCCCTTCCTGGCATAAAACCAAACTGCATATCATCAATAGAGATGCTTTGCCTGATCAAAACCCTCAAGGACTCTCTCACAGACCTTCATGATTTGGTCAAGCATTTTCAGGCCCCTATAATTTCCTCTATCTAGCACATTCCCTTTTCCTTTGTATATATTTACTATTACACTTTTGAGCCAATCCTCTGGGATTTTCTCATCTTTAATAAGGGTGTTTATCAACTCAGTGACTAAGTTTACACCAATCTCTCCTGAGGTTTTTATCATCTCAGCGACAATGTCGGAGCAACCTGGAGCTTTACCGCCTTTCATTTTATTGATTGCATCGCTCACTACAGCTGGTGCTATCAAAGGAGGGGGCCCAGATATTGGTTTTTCGATACTAAGCTGTTCCTTATCCCATTCAAACTCTACATTTAGCAATCGTTCATAGTGTACCTTCCATGCTTCTCTGATTTCATTTTCTGCATACACAATCTTCCCATTATAATTTCTAACACACTGTTCACCTATAATATCCCTACTGTCATTTTTAACTCGCCTAGCTAGGTTGAAGATCCCATTGGGATTGTCAGTGTTTACACACTTGTTCGAGGACCAGGTCCTTAATGCAATTTTTAGCATTGTAAATAACTCTTTTGGCAGTTCGTTTAGCTGCCTGGTATTCCTCCTTGCTGCCTCCTTTTTCCATGCTTTGAAGCATCTCCTTTTCTCTTTCACAGCATGTTCTACCTCATCGTTCCACCACCAGGAGGTCTTATTCCTGGGGTAACCCTTTGTTTTCCCACAGACTTTGTCAGTGGCAGCGATAAGGCTATGCTTAAGAAAGTTCCATTGACTATTTACATCGTTAGGCCTAGCTTCCTTATTTCTATTCATTTCCTCCAGTTCACTATGAAACCTATCCCTAACTTCCTTGTCCTTCAGCAACCACACTTTCCTTTTGGGTATGTAAACTTTCTTGCGCTTAGGATCTCTGTATAAGCTCATGTCGCACACAAGCAGCTTATTCTGGGGGATACATTCTTCGCTCGGGATGACCTTTACATCTCGAACTAGTTTCCAGTCTTTCCTGTTAACCAAGAAGTAATCTATCTGCCTACTGGAGACCCCAAAGTTATTATGTGATCAGGTGGCTCTGTCTTTTCTTGAACTTTGTGTTACACACAACCATGTTGAGTGCAACGCAGGACTCCAATATATATTTGCCTTCTAGATTTCTCCTTCCGTAACAACAGTGCTTGGGAATAGGTAGCCTACAGGGGGGGGGGGGGGGGCCAAAACCATATTTTGGACCTAAAATAATAACTATTGCACAAATTCAACAAATATTTGTTTAACACCTTACGAGCGGCCTATGCGGTTTATTATATGTACCGCACAGCGGGGTGTTTTTAGCCAAATAGGGCCTACGTGATCATTTTCATGCCTAAATAAGACCCAGAACGTAAAACAAGTACCTATCCCTGAAAGGGCATAAACAGAGCTTTCGAATGACACCATAACGATCCTTGTATGATGGATAGTTTTCTTGCAATAACCGTGCAACGCGAGTGCAAAAAGCAGGTAATTCGGTAGTTTCGGTACATAATTGAGTAGCGAGTGAGAGAGGGAGGAGGGAGCTGAGATTTGTGTCAGTAGGTTCGCCGCGGTGGTCTGGAGCAGTCATACGCTCGCTAGTCTCCTGCCACCACTTGTCTCTCTCTCAGCCACATTACGTGCTGAAATTGCCACTCGACCTATGTCGAGCGCCGCCACATAGTCCAGCTTTTTTTAACTCGACTTATGTTGCTCGCCGCTAATTAAGGGTTAATTACCGTCGCATTCACGCACCGAATGTCCGTGTGAAGTTTGGTGAAAATCCGTTGAACGGTCTAGGAGGAGTTATCGGACAGACAGACAGACAGACAGACATTTCGGCCAGCATGTACCACTATGCGGGGGGCGATACCACTCTGCTTACGCAGAGTTGATAAAGTAGACGTGCTGTTTTGCCCAAAATCAAAACAGCATACCCAACTCTGCGATGGGTTAACATCATCACTAGTAATACTATCACCATCAATCATACTATCACCATTTATCAGCACTACTACTATAATTATAATCATCACTGCTCATCTCACCATCATCAGTGATACTCTCATTATCACTACTACTGTCATCATCACTATAACTTTCACCATCATCACAAATACTGTCACCATCGTCACTGCCATCATCACTACTGTCACCATTATCACTACAAGTATCGTCATTACTAGACACCATCATCACTACTATTATGACCATCATCACTACTACTAGTAGTCACCATCATATATATTACAGTCATCATCATCACTACTGTCATCATCATTAACACTCAAGAGCGGATGGTGGAGTAATTTGACTGTGCCGCCCAGCGGGGGGTTTTACCATAACCGAGCTTGTTTCCGTGCTCGTTTTCATGCATAAACAAGAGCCAGAGCGTAATACAAATATGTATCCTGAAAGGGCGTTAATTCACTTTCCAATGACACCAGAACCATCCTTCTACGATCACTGGTTGTCTTGCAACGATCGTGCAACCGAAGGGCAAAATCGGTAAAATACAGTAATTTCTTACATATTACGTGTGAAACGAGGAGAGAGGGTGGAGCACAAAGGAGTACATCTCAGTAGCTCCACGGCCACTGTGGCGAGCGGTCATGAGGTAACCTACGCTCCTCCCACCGCTCCACTCTCTCTCAGAGCACATTACGTGCTCAAAATTGCAATCGACAATAGCCGTGACCCACCACATAGGCCACATTTACTTCACTCGACAATAGCCGGGCGCCGCCAGTTAAGGGTTAAAACAACTACAACCATCACCACTACTATATCACCATCATCACTACTATCACCATCATCCCCACTATTACTACCATAATTTCAAATGTCAACTAAACTAACCTAACCTATCAAATGTGGGGCGAGATGTTTTCGCCCCCAGAATGATGGCCTTCTGTGTGTGTGGGTACACACAATGAACGCCATCATCATTGGGGGGGGGGGAGGGAGGGAGCAAAACCATTGTTTTAACCTAAAATCCAAATTATTGCACAAATTCAAAATATATTTTGTTAATTACCGTCTCATTCACGCACCAAATGTTCGTGTGAAGTTTGGTGAAAATCAGTCGAACGGTCTAGGAGTTTTCGGACACACAGACAGACATTTTGGCCGGCATGTACCACTATACGGGGGGCGATACCACTCTGCTTACGCAGAGTTGATACAGTAGATGTGCCGTTTTGCCCAAAATCAAAACGGCATACCCAACTCTGCGATGGGTTACCATCATCACTAATATTACCACCATTATTACTACTACTATCATCATCACTACAATTGTCACCATCATCACTACTACTACCATCATCACTAATATTACCACCATCATCACTACTAATATCATCATCACTACAATTGTCACCTTCTAATGTCAACTAAACTAATTTAACCTAACAAATGTGGGCGAGTTATTTTTCGCCCCCTTAATGATGGCGTTCTGTGTGAATGTGCCCCTACGAGGCACACACACACAGAATGCCATCATCATTGCCTGGGAATAGGTACAGGGTGGGGGGGGGGGGTCCTGAGGGGGGGGGGGGGGGACCATATCTTGAACCTAAAATCATAACAATAGCCCATATTCAAACATATTTTTAATTACTGTCGCATTCACGCACCAAATGTTTGTGTGAAGTTTGGTGAAAATCCGTCAAACGGTCTAGTAGGAGTTATCGGACAGACAGACAGACAGACATTTCGGCCGGCATGTGCCACTATACGGGGGGCAATACCACTCTGCTTACGCAGAGTTTATAATTCAGTAAATATACAATTTTGTTTGTAAGCGCTGTTTTTCTATTAGAGTGAGGTGAACAATATGTACGAATATTCGGATGGAAACCAAACAATATGGCACAGTGAGGTTTACAATATGGCAGCCGTGTGTACCAAGTTGAGGGACCTGGAATGAGTGGTGATCAGAGAATGTTAAAGTGGATATTGGGCATTTACCAGCAGGCCCCACTGGGGATTAATAAGGTCTAGCAGTGATATGAGAGAGAGAGATTGTTACAATGAATAGGTCGTATCGCTGAGACCTTGCGATCCAATCCTAGAAGATACTCGAGGTGGAAGGAGAGATACTGTTTAGTGCACTACACTCACTACAGAATATGCAATATACAATCTACTCTCTTCTTGAACTGCTCTATTATGAGACATCATAATAGTCCTTATAAGTAAATATCGACACGGCCACCTATATTAATAGAATCCATAGCAACATATAGTGGCCGAGGTCATTATTTACACTGTGACCAGACCCAATATTGGTATAGATACCACTACCATGCGAAGGGAAACTATCCATTATTGTAATGACCTACATAGTAAATAAATGTTATCACCATACAGTAATATCCCACTTTGAATCTTTGTTATCCTACCTATTTTGGCTAGAACGTCCCTTGATTTTGGCCCTATCACTCTTTCAACTCTGGGAGAGGCATTCGCTAAATGCAGTTCTGCCTTGTGTCTCCCTCACTCACATACAGAAAAAAAAGAAGAAGAAAAAAAAAAAATATATATATATATATATATATATATATATATATATTTTCTTTAAGGCAGGCGAGGTTGAAGGAAATACATGTATCAGCATTAATTATTTTATTATTAAGACTTTCAATAGAACGAACAGCAATTCTCAGCTGTTCTGGGAGATTGTGCAAAAGGTGAGCAAAATTCATGATGATCCGATGCATTTCGATAGACAACTATCATCTTCAGGGAAAGGAGGTGCCATCGCCATCAACGCTAAAACTGAAGGGGTACACATGAAAAAACTCATCGGGGAATTTTCCCCTGGTTACGCCTATGGTACTGTAAAAACACACAAACCAGGAAACCCCCTCCGCCCAATCATCTCCCAGATACCTACGGCCACCTACCAGATTGCCAAGACCCTCAACAACCTCCTCACCCCCTACATACCTCGACAATATAACCTCAACTCCGCTAATGATTTCCTAGAAATTTTACGAGACGCCCCCCGAACTAACGACCACATCACCGCCTCTCTCGACGTGGAGAGCCTATTCACCAACGTACCTGTGGACAGGACCATCAACTTAATCCTGCAAAAAGTTTACCATTGCCCTGACACACCCAATCTTGACATACCGGAGAAGGCACTGAAGACGCTGTTGGAGCTCTGCACCAAAGAGGCGCCTTTCCTCTGCCCCCGTGGAAACATGTACCAGCAAATAGATGGGATAGCGATGGGTAGCCCCCTGGGGGTCCTGTTCGCAAATGTAAAGCAAATTAACTAATAGCCTAGCCGACAGCGCTGAACTACCCTGCAACACACACGCTCTTAATATCTGACTCAAACACCAAGACACGCAGGTTCTCTAGGAAAAGTGGTTATGTTCCTCTTTGCTCTAATAAAGCAGTACTACAAGGAGACACACAAATATCTACTGTCTCCGAGTCTGGTTGATAGTGCTGTTAGTATGCAAGATAACTTCTACTGTTATTCTAAACTGCACAAAACAGTGGTAACTAACATGCTGTTAGACTCCCAGAACAAACCACATAATGCCCAATCACTTAGGAATTGAGAATCATATGAACATTAACCATTGGAAAGTCCAATGCAATAACCTCTGTGCCAAGCCTATTATCCCTACCTAATGCCCTAATAATACACCGAGTGGCTCTCTTCAGCACAGCACGGCGGTGGTGTTGTAAGGGATAAATAACTTAAATAACTTATCTCTTACAAAATCATCTGGGGTTAGCTCAATACACCTGAGTGCAATGGGGACACCACACCTGTTAACGGTCTCCACCCCTTTGTCCCAAACTGCACCAGATGTACTGTTGCTAAAAACTACACAAGGAACAAGGGTTGATATCTTGGGAGGTTGGAGACTGGCTGCCACCCATAAAGGGTTGGATATGACCCAAGTTAAAGGATGTTGTGTGGTGGAAAAAATTGCCTTAACCTACTATGGCACACACCCAGCAACCTCGGTCCACAAAGGCCTGACAAAAAATAGATGTAAACAGTCCAGTCACCCAATCCCCCAGAGACATCAACCATGAATAATATGCACATATAAAAATTATAAACAATGCAGCAGAATAAAGGAAGACAATGGTGTGAAGATTAAAATTGAGAATGCCAGGGAAAAAGAGTGCAGTAAATGTCCTAAGATAAACAAAATAAACTCCAGTACTCAGACTAATAAGGCTAAGACAAAAATGGTATGCTTAAAATGACTCCCTCCTACTGTCCCATAAGGAACATAATAGTATATGTGGTATTTAATTAAGGGAAAACAATGGCTCAAGCCTAACAACTCCAAGCAGTGGATGTTGGCACTACGAGGGTAAGAATTGAAGTGAGTCACCACCCACACAGCCACGGACTACCTAAACCCTCGCGGGGAAGGGAGGAAGGAGCGCCAAATGCTGCTAGACTATATAACTAAACTAATCACTTGGGCTCTCATTAACCCTTAAAGATCGGGGCCGGACTTAAGTCCGGCTCCAATTTGCAGCAAGTTAGGAGCATTATTAAGGCTTTTAAAGGGTTAAAATCGAGTGCAAATGGCCGGGAGCGCAGCGGGCCAGACAGCCGACTCCCAGGGCTTACCGCCGCCCATTAACTCATGTTCCCTGTCTTCTCGAGAGGCCGGCAGTGTAGCCAGTAGTGAGCATAGCTGGGGAAAATATGCCGCTATACGCTAAACTCCCATGTTACTGGTATCACTGTATATGTACCACGAGTGCTACGTAGCTCGTTCTGATCTCATTTTGAAGGATTTAGCGCCTAGTTGTTTGCTAAATAAAATTTGTTTTCATGCAGATACTTGATTTATCATTCAAGAGGGCCTGAATATGCCCAAATAAGCCCAAAACCCCCCGCTAGACAAGGGTTAACAGTACAAAAGTAATCAAATAAATATGAGATATCACTGTGCAAACTTGTAATAAACTAAAATTCTCCCACTAGGGTTGAACAAACTAAATAATTATACTCGTGGCAGCAAAGAAAATGTGTTACAAAACATGGTGCAACCATAACGTCACCACCCACATACGAAAGATACAAGGAAGAGAGTTGGGAGTGACAATATATATATATATATATATATATATATACCGGTATATATATATATTTTTTTTTTTTTTTTTTTTTTATGTGAGTGAGGGAGACATAAGGCAGAACTGCCTGTAGCGAATGCCTCCCCCAGAGTTAAAAGAGTGATATGGCCACAATCAGGGGACGTTTATGCCAAAATGCCTGTACACACGAAGTTTGAAGCAATTTAAGTCTTAGGAAAAGGGAAACAATGATTCTGCAAGATTATGAGAATTCCAGAGCTCAGCTGTTGAATAGAAGAAAGACTGAGAGGAACCTTTCACTCTTGGGTTGGAGAGTTACACAGAGTATGGGTGGGTTTGTGTTGCAAAATGGGTCCCACGTACCCTACGTAGAGGAGAGCTCCTAGGATCACTGCTTATTTTAGTAGTGATATAATAC
Source organism: Paralithodes platypus (assembly GCA_032716605.1). NCBI lineage: Eukaryota > Metazoa > Arthropoda > Malacostraca > Decapoda > Lithodidae > Paralithodes > Paralithodes platypus. The sequence continues at coordinate 2,651,097 of CM064508.1, read as the reverse complement.
CGAGAGAGATGCACACTTCAGCGGAGAGAGAGATATTGCAGATAGTTGGCGAGTGGACGGTAGGTAATGAAACGATAGGCCTTCATATATATATATATATATATATATATATATATATGTCTGTCTGTCTCTCTCTCTCTCTCTTTCCCTTTCGCTCTCTCTCTCTCTCTCTCTCTCTCTCTCTCTCTCTCTCTCTCTCTCTCTCTCAGTAATGTTAAAGCCAGAGTCCATGTTTCCCTTTATAGTTCTCTCCTTCAGTTGCTCTCTCCTATTGTAGCTTACTATATCTGCTGTATTGCTCTCTCTCTCTCTCTCTCTCTCTCTCTCTCTCTCTCTCTCTCTCTCTCTCTCTCTCTCTCTCAGTAATGTTAAAGCCAGAGTCCATGTTTCCCTTTATAGTTCTCTCCTTCAGTTGCTCTCTCCTATTGTAGCTTACTATATCTGCTGTATTGCTCTCTCTCTCTCTCTCCCTCTCTCTCTCTCTCTCTCTCTCCCTCTCTCTCAGTAATGTTAAAGCCAGAGTCCATGTTTCCCTTTATAGTTCTCTCCTTCAGTTGCTCTCTCCTATTGTAGCTTACTATATCTGCTGTATTGCTCTCTCTCTCTCTCTCTCTCTCTCTATCTCTCTCTCTCTCTCTCTCTCTCTCTCTCTCTCTCTCTCTCTCTCTCAGTAATGTTAAAGCCAGAGTCCATGTTTCCCTTTATAGTTCTCTCCTGCAGTTGCTCTCTCCTATTGTAGCTTACTATATCTGCTGTATTGCTCTCTCTCTCTCTCTCTCTCTCTCTCTCTCTCTCTCTCTCTCTCTCTCTCTCAGTAATGTTAAAGCCAGAGTCCATGTTTCCCTTTATAGTTCTCTCCTTCAGTTGCTCTCTCCTATTGTAGCTTACTATATCTGCTGTATTGCTCTCTCTCTCTCTCTCTCTCTCTCTCTCTCTCTCTCTCTCTCTCTCTCTCTCAGTAATGTTAAAGCCAGAGTCCATGTTTCCCTTTATAGTTCTCTCCTGCAGTTGCTCTCTCCTATTGTAGCTTACTATATCTGCTGTATTGCTCTCTCTCTCTTTCTCTCTACCATTATTTAACTATTAATTATGCTACTCCATATTGTACTCTCTCTGTTCTACTTGTAGTAAATGTTCGTTACCTCCACATGAACTATCTTCCTTCTCCTTTATTATGGCGATTTCATTCAGCTTAGGAAGAATCTGTGGTAGCTCAAAGGAATATATGAGATAGTCTGTAGCCTTTTAATTGTTGGAGGGCCTTCCTAAACTGAATATAATCGTCTAATAGTGTCCACAGTATTATGGAAATGACGTGACCGATACTGAAGGGGTTGATAATATATTTAGTTATACCGACCCATCCAAAAGCTATATGAGGATGGTGACACCCTTCCATAGAAATGCCGGAATACGCAGAACACAACCTTTCATGATTTATAATATATAGGCCTATAGAAAGAGAGAGAGAGAGAGAGAGAGAGAGAGAGAGAGAGAGAGAGAGAGAGAGAGAGAGAGAGCGGTCGAGTGTTGCGTTGGTAGGGATTTAATGCGGATTATTCAATGGTTAACGGGATATATGTTTTGTATTCATCGCGTGTGTGTATGTGTTTTGTACTGTATGTATAATATGTGATTGTGTATGTGTGTGTATATGTGATTGTGTGTGTGTGTGTGTGTATGTATGTGTGTGTGTATGCATGGGTGTGTGTGTGTTTTTGTGTGTGCGCAGTTTTGTGTTATGTACTATATGTGTAATATGTGATTATGCGTGTAAATTTGATATGTTGCATATGTGTAGTGTGCTTGTTGAGTGTTGAGTATGTGAATATATAGGTGCACTACTACTATTTCCACTAACTACTATTAAGCATATATGTACAGAATATATATATATATATATATACTGTATATATATATACCGGTATATATATATATATATATATTTTTTTTTTTTTTTTGAGCTACTAGAGATAGATCCGTTGTGAATCTTGACACTGACACATTTAGCTACAATATAATATTATGATGGTAGCTCGAATAATAACAGAAAAAGGTGTGTATCTTCAGACTAAAAGGTTTGAAAATAATGTCGCCACAGTTCATCATTATTCACTTTTACAATCCCCCCCCCCCCCAACCCCAACCCCTCCCTCACCAGCACCACCGTGTTAATTAACCATTAATTACCCCCATGGACCCCCAGCAGGGATTTATATTGTCCAGGTGAGATATTACCACAATAACAGGAATTGTGAAGGTGACCCCACGATATCTGGAGAGGTGTTCGACTGCTGATTATCTTTGTACAATGGATGTACAGTTGACCACGTACATTCCTACCCACTCCGAGTGTTAATGATTGGACATACAAAATAACATAACGGAATTACAATAATAGTTAGTATTAAAAGCATTAATTGATCATATCAACTAACAACTGCATTTTCGGAGCAATGGGAAGTATGTGGAAGACGAGAAATCTCGGAGTGAAAGTAAAAAGTGCACTGTATCAAGAAATGGTTGTGCCAACAGTGATGTATGGGGCTGAGACATGGGCTCTGAAGAAAAAAGGAGAAAAGAGGGCTGGATGTGATGGAGATGAGCTGCTTGAGGAGTATGTGTGGAGTTACTCGTAGAGACAGATTGAGAAATGAAGAGATACGTAGGAGAGTGGGGCAGCAGGAACATTTGTCAGCCAGAGTGGACAGAAGGGTGCTGAGCTGGTATGGTCATGTTGAACGAATGGGAGATGAAAGGCTTACAAAGAGAATATGTGAGTCAGGTACAAGGGGAGATAGAAGGGCAGGAAGACCCCCATTGAGATGGAGAGACTGTGTAAGAAAGGCTTTGGATGATAGAGGAATGACTATAGATCAGACAGGGGAAGTGGTGGTGGACAGGAGTGAATGGAGAATGCTTGTGAATAGTTGAGTGAACACGTGGTCATTTGGAGTACGGGGTCGGGCGCAAGTTGGACTAGATAATAGTCCATCAGGCGCCTGGCCCGGGGAGACGATTAATATGAAGGGTGTGCCTGGAAGTGTGGTGGGAGGGCTTGTCGCTTTGGCTCCGCTGCATGTCTGCCTGCCGAGATCGGAACCTCTCCTGGTGGTCAGGGGCCGGGGGAGTGCTGGAGCGACCTTGGTAACCCTGGTCTCTGGGTCTTCTCCTGGGTGACCTGGATGTGTGAGAGTTTGTGTTTTTTATCTGTGTTTATTTTTTGTTTTATGTTGTTTTTGTGTTTTCCCTGTTCTTGCTCTGTCTTGAGTCGGCTACCCCCAAAATGGGGATTGGGCCTGAGCATATAGATAGATAGATAGATAGATAGAGCATAAATAAGGTACCCTTTACCTCAACCAGTCTATACTTCCTTTCATACAATAAATCACCATATGTATAAACATTCATGTGATCAACTGTACAATGAATGATATTTTTTATTACAGATTAAACATTGAGCGTTGGTGGTGTTAAAGAGTCTTTTTCCACTTATATATAAAATAACGCAAATAAGGAAGACACTCACAAATAGAAAAAGGAAAACTCCAGTGGAACAAGATTCAGGACAGATGGGAAGACAAGAATAGAAAGGAGAAACTACAACAAAATAAATTAATGATAGACAACAAGGGAAGCAGAGAAAGATCAACCACCAGGCACTCTACATCCCAGACCCCCAGACCACCACCAGAAAGACCAACGTCCAGAAGAAGGAAGATAAGAAGTTAGACAAGACGGCAACATTAAAGCCTAAACAACAAGGAATTAACAACAAACCAAGAAGACAAGATGGCTGCCGCTAAGGAGAACGATTTTCGGTACAAACGGAAGGAAGAAATAAACTAGAACCGAGAGGACGATCGCAGACGGGAATAACGAAGAAACAAATCAACACAATGCCCCGCATCCCGAAACTACCCCACATCATCAAGAAAGAGAATGAGAAGAAGAAGAACAAGGGCGAGACAGACGAGGAAGAAAGAATAACATCAATAACCACAGAATATGCCCGCGCAGTGATACCACATGTGCAGAATAATTCTCAGAATTCCATGACGAATACACACCACTACTTCCAGGATATTAACCCTTAAAAAGCGGCTCACCACATAAGTCGTATTTAATAAAGCTGGACTATGTGGCGGCGCTCGACATAGGTCGAGTGGCAATTTCAGCACGTAATGTTGCTGAGAGAGAGAGACAAGTGGTGGCAGGAGACTAGCGAGCGTATGACTGCTCCAGACCACCGCGGCGAACCTACTGACACGAATCTCAGCTCCCTCCTCCCTCTCTCACTCGCTATATACGGAATTGTATCGGGAAAGTGGCTAATTACCTGCTTTTTGCACTTGCGTTGCACGGTTATTGCAAGAAAACTAGCCATCATAAAAGGATCGTTATGGTGTCATTCGAAAGCTCTGTTTATGCCCTTTCAGGGATAGATACTTGTTTTACGTTCTGGGTCTTATTTAGGCATGAAAATGATCACGTAAACAGCCCTATTTTGGCTAAAAACACCCCGCTGGGCGGTACATATAAATAAACCGCATAGGCCGCTCGTAAGGTGTTAATACTTCCTCGCCCACTAAGAGCATCAGATGAGATGCCCGGTTTGCCGCCATCATAACAGAACTTCCCTCAACACCTGGAAAGAATATTTAATATACCATCAACCCCACAAAAACCTCTCAAAAGAAAAATAATATTCAGCCAGGGCAAGAAGGATCACCATCACCATCACAGAAGCAGGCTTTTATGCCCTGCTTCCACCCAAAGGCCAAATCACCTGGCCACCAGCTTCTAAGGGGACCCTCCTAATGCCCTTAGACCCGCCCCGACTGACTTGTGACCTTTTGACCCCAGAACACCTACCCCGGGACATTTCAGCTAAAGTCGTCACTATCCCAACGATAGCTGAACAGGGCAAGCAATTTTAGGGTCTTTACAACACTGACATGTTAGTGGTGATAGCTCTAGGATTACCCTCCCATTCAGTAGATTGAAGGCATGCCTAATATCTCAATAGGTCTGATGAGTGATTTTCCCTATTAAGGAATCTTTGTTATTTATGTGTCATGATACAGTAATAACATTGAAGTCACTAATAGGCTGCACTTTTAATAATAGAAGTCTAAATTCGGAGACATGTCCCCACCTGACTTCATTTATTAAATCCGCAACTTTTACTACCGAAGGATACTTGGCATGCCAAGGTCACTCGACTAGTTACAGGGCTTTGCGAGACACCTTAACCGGCACTCTGCACATAGAAGTCCTTAGCACATCTGTTTACTGACATGTTATTAGACAATTGTAATTAACAGGTTTAAACACAGCCCCGAGTTCTTTAAACTTCTTATTAAGGTCAGTGGTAGTCAAGGAATATAATATTGGTCACGATCATAATATTATCTACTCGCGTTAACCCGATATCTTGTCAGTGTGTTATGACATAGGCATTATATTAACCCGTACAGCCCCAGCGACGCGTCTGACGCGTCGGCGATGTATGTAACGCACAGCCCCAGAGACGCGCCTGACGCGTCACCCTAATTGCGCCGACCGTAACCTCAAGTGTAGTCAAGAGGGCTCAGATTTGTATGGGAACTGTGTACGTATCCCACGCAACCGTGCCGATGGTTGAAAACTCTCAAAGTCCACGTGCGTGCGCGCGAGCGCGCAATAACCTGTTTTTTTTGGGATAATTGCCTTCAATTTTTTACTCTTGTAAAATCCGTTTTCGGGGGCTCTGTAAGACCATTTGTTAAGCTTTTTGAGCGGTTTTTCGTGGTTTTTCCTTCATTCCTAACCCATTCGCTATTGTTTCTGGAATAAAACAATTTTTTGAAAACCGGCCGGGTTCTGGTGCGCAAACATTACAAAACTAGCCGGGGCTCCACGGGTTAAAGACCCTACACCAAGAGTACCTGAACAGAACTTCATCACCGGTTTATATAACCGTCAGGATAGTCGAGCATTCCTAGCTCCCCTGCTAAAAAATATACTCACGTTTGTCTGATGAGGCCCAGTGTCATGATACTTAAGGAGCCTCATTCAAGACCCTATACCCATTAACCCATCTGTAACTTAAACAACTGATCCACGCGACAGGCCAACCTGGACAGCCCAACGGAGACTCAGACGACTACAAGCTGTTACCTCAACTCTTTACTCCAAGTGTTAATTCTGGAGTTATAATCGAAACCTGAATCAAGTCAATACCAGTGACGGGGTATCTAAAGTTAGAATCCCAAAATATTGACTCTGCCTAATTCTCACCAGTGCGTAAGGTGTGTTATACAGTTAGAGTTCCCCAAATATTGACTCTGCCTAATTCTCACCAGTGCATAAGGTGTGTTATACAGTTAGAGTCCCAAAATATTGACTCTATCTAATTATCATCAGTACACATGTTACCTACTATAAAGTTAGAGTTTCAACACACTGGCTTATGAAGTTAGAGTCCACTATATTTGACTCAGTGTAAACCCTCGTCCATCATGTGTTTGAAGTTTTATATATAAATATCAAATCAGCACACAGTACTATCCGACTGTTCTGTGTTAAGAATATGTCATTGTTTTATAATGTACAAGAGGCAAGATAAACCTGTTGTATATACCTGAGCTTCTTCTAGATCCTCGATCGTGCTAGGACAGTAATTCCTTCTGTACAACCTTATCATTTAATTCATGTGTAACTATCTATACAAGTATAAGTAAGAGTTAAGCTAAATAAAACTGTTCTTTATAATTATACTCGGTATTATATGTATCCTCTATTTGGCTTCTATGCATGTATTGTGTGACCTCCGAATTACCCAGTCAGGTAAATCTCGCTATAACCAATATACAAACCTGGTAAAAACCCTGGTATAACAATATAAATAAATAATATATTGTTGCCATTTAGGAAATAATTTGTGTGAATGATTTATTTATTTTTTAAATAGCTTAAACGTAAGATCAGTAAAGTTGTCTAATGGTATCCACTCTAACATAAATTAAATAGAAGCCATCGTATTGAAGGGGTTAATAACGATGCTTAAGTGACTATGTTTAATGGAAAAACTAATATGTTATAATTTTAAGTTGAAGCAACTAATTTGGTCTTGTGTTGACATAATAGTTCATAACTGTAGGTCACGATTCTACAACTTCCTACAAACAACTCCAAATGAATCCATTTGTTCTATCTCAGTTCTTGTTTGTCTGTCACACACACACAAGGGATAACTCGGCTTAACCCACTGAGCCCCAGCTAGCTATAAATAAATGTACCACCAGGGACCGGCAGGTTTTGATTTTTTTTTTCCCAGAAACAATAGCGAATGGGTTAGGAATGAAGGAAAAACCACAAAAAAACGATCAAAAAGGTAAAAAATTGGTCCTACGGAGCCCACGAAAACGGATTTTACAAGTGTAAAAAATTGAAGGCAAAAACACCCAAAAAACAAGTTTTTGCGCACACACGCGGTTGGACTTTGAGAGTTTTCAACCATCGGCAAGGTTGCGTGGGATACTTACACAGTTCCCATACAAATCTGAGCCCTCTAGGTGCCATAGGACCGGAGTAATTAACCCTTTGGCGCACCTATAGTTTTCTATTAAGTTTTTCCCACTCCAAAAAATATCACGGCTAGTGGTCTGGCTCAGAACTGGATTTTGGGGCCTGGCGATAATTTGTTTCTGTGCTGTTTTTATCCACCAAAAAATTCTTGTATTTGGAAAAATTAGGTATCATCGGCTTCGTTATAGATTGAACTTGAAGATAAGCAAATAAAAACATTAAATAAATACAAAAACAAACACATTAGGGCACTCGGTAATAAGCATTGTAAACAAAAAATCGAAATACCTAATCTCCAACTAGCTCTACCTCAAAATTTTGTTAGAGAACATTTTTTATTTGCATACATATATGAAAGCGGAATTTCATGAGGATTCCACCGGTAACTTCAGAATTGCGATAAACCAAATAGTAAGTGAGATAAACGAATAAACGTGAAAGGTATTGCAAAAACTGATAAAAACTTGGATTTTGGCGCCTGGCGATAATTTGTTTCTGCGCTGTTTTTATCCACCAAAAAATCCTTGCATTTGGATAAATGAGGTATCATCGGCTTCGTTATAGATTGAACTTGAAGATAGCAAATAAAAACATTTCAGCCCGTATGGCATAACATGGCAACGACATGTGGCACCGTCCACCACAAACCCACACACCTCTCGCGCTCGCTCAGACAAGGGCACTTGCCAATAACCCTTAACAAGGTCTATCTTAGTGAGGAACTTGGCTTTTCCTATCTTATCCACACTGTCGTCCACGCGAGGGAGAGGGTAGGCATTTGTGGGGGTTAAACCATTCAACCTGCGGAAATCTATACAAAACCGCACCTTGCCATCTGGTTTGGGTTGCAGTGTGACTGGGGAAGTCCACCTTACTGCACCCTCAGAAATCAGCCCACGGTTCAGCATATAATCCAGCTTTTCCCGAAGTGCTGGTAATTTAATAGGGGGAACACGGTATGGCACTGATTTAAAGGGCGGATGGTCCCCAACATCGACATCGTGCACCGCTTGAGTAGTGAGGCCAGGATGCTCCACGAAAACAGCTGGGTTTGAATCAAACAAGTGCTGCACAGCTACATGCTGTTGCTCAGGCAGGTGCAATTTTCAACTCGTGAGCCACTTGTCTAGAATTCCCCGCCCACTGATCCGCGGAAACATGACAATCCCAATTATCCTCCCCCGCAGCTTGACTGTCCCTTCCTCCTTCTCCACCACGATCGCTGCAGATCAACACCGGGACAGTGAGAGGCTCGGAGGGGTGCCTCACATACTCTTTCATCAGATTTACATGGCAAAGTTGGTTCTTTTTCTTGCGATCAGGAGTAGCTACTAAATAGTCGAGATCAGAAACCTTCCTTACAACCCGATGCGGACCAGAATACTTGGCAGACAAGGGGTGTCCCACCAGAGGCAGTAGTATCAGTACCTCCTGATCTACTTCAAACTCCCTCAGCTTCACCTTCTGGTCGTATCTGTCCTTCATCTGAGCTTGTGAACTCTTAAGGTTCCGACCTGCTACCTCCAAGCTCTTTAGCATTCTCTCACGGCTTTCAACTACATACTTTAGAAGCGAGCATGGCTTTGTGACTCCCTCCCAGATCTCCCTGACCATGTGTCCAAAAACCAACTCGTTCGGGCTAAATCCCAAGCTCTCCCCAGGTACTTCTCTCGCAGCAAATAAAATGTATGGGAGACCTAGATCCCAGTCCTTCCCATTTTCCATGCAATAACACCGCAACATACTCTTGAGAGTCGAGTGCCACCTTTCCAAAACTCCCTGACTCTCGGGATGGTAGGCAGATGACACCACAGACACTATCCCATGTTGCTGCATGGTCTGCTTAAACAGAGCAGAAGTAAAATTGGATCCCTGATCAGACTGGATCTCCTGAGGGTAGCCATAACGAGAGAAATAGACAAGTAGGTTTTTGACAACAGTCTTAGCCATCCCGTTGCGCATGGGGTAAGCATCTGGACACCGTGTTGCTACATCCATTACAGTTAGTACAAATTTATTGCCGGCTCTAGTGGGGGGCAATGGGCCAACCATATCGATAACTACTTTGCTGAAGGGCGGCCCAATGACAGGGATGGGTTGTAACGGGGCTCTCGGGATGACCTGATTGGGTTTCCCAACAACTTGACAAGTGTGACACTGTGACACCCATGACACGACACTCGCCTTTAACCCAGGCCACCAGAAAAGCTTGCTCAGAGCTGCCTCCGTCTTACGTGCCCCCAGGTACCCTGCCAAAGGCACATCATGAGCTAATCTCAATAAGCTCTCATGGCACACCCTCGGTACTACTAACTGGTCCACTAATCCTGACCCGCCATCCCACTTTTTCTTGGGATCCTGATGTCTGCGATACAAGATCCCCTCGGACAAGAAAAAATCACCAGGCTGCGCATCCCCATCGCTCTCCAGTTCGACAGCACCATTACCACACGCCCTGACTTCAGGATCTTCCAGCTGCAAGGAATATATATCAGCAGGTGCGAGATTATCCAAGTTCATCTTAAATAATTTATTTCCACCTCCAATGTCCCGCTGAGCCATCCTTTCCTCACGCTGCGCATAACGATGCTGTCGCAGAGTCTCTTCCTGCCCTGCACCTGCACTAGCGGTGACAGGCCCCGGGGCCTCTCCAGACTCTAACATAGGTGCCAATAATGAGTCACCAAGAAACACTGCCGGCTCAAAACTCTCCAATTGACCAACACTTCCCGTTTTCTTGTGACCTTTACTCCGCGGTTTGATAGACTGAGGTGGTGGCTGCAAGGCTCCGGATGTCTGAGAACGTGTCACAACACACGCCATGGTTTGTACGCTACACTTCTCAACCCACTCCTGTTCCTCCCTACTAACGTCGGCCGCCTTCTCGGCAACGACCAAGGGTGAAACCTTAGAAGCAGGCACAGCAAAGTAGTTGCCGAGGAGGAGGTCGACGCCCCCAACAGGCAAGTTCTCTACAATTCCGACATCCAGCTCCTTCGCCACACCATCCACCTCCAGCTCCATCCACACCAGCAGGTAGGACTTCGTATTGATCCCCTGAACTACCACCACCCGAGCAGCGTTAATCGGTCTACCAGTAAAGGTCCTTAACCCTTAATTAGCGGCTCACCACATAAGTCGAGTTAAATAAAGCTGGACTATGTGGCGGCGCTCGACATAGGTCGAGTGGCAATTTCAGCACGTAATGTTGCTGAGAGAGAGACAAGTGGTGGCAGGAGACTAGCGAGCGTATGACTGCTCCAGACCACCGCGGCGAACCTACTGACACGAATCTCAGCTCCCTCCTCCCTCTCTCACTCGCTACACGAATTATATGGGGAAAGTACCGAATTACATGCTTTTTGCACTCGCGTTGCACGGTTATTGCAAGAAAACTAGCAATCATAAAAGGATCGTTATGGTGTCATTCGAAAGCTCTGTTTATGCCCTTTCAGGGATAGGTACTTGTTTTACGTTCTGGGTCTTATTTAGGCATGAAAATGATCACGTAAACAGCCCTATTTTGGCTAAAAACACCCCGCTGTGCGGTACATATAAATAAACCGCATAGGCCGCTCGTAAGGTGTTAACAAGGTCTGAGAAGCCCCAGTATCACGCAATAGCTTAACTCCTCGCCTTTCGCCAGCCCACCTCACAAAACCATGCCCTCTATGACCCCCAAAGACGTCGCGGACAGGGTTCGAGCCTTCCGGACTCTTGAACACAGTCTGTGTCCCAACCTCTGACGAACTACCCTTGGCAAACTCAGAAGATATAGGTGACACCCCTATGCTGCGGGCCAATGACACAACCTTGTTTGGTGGCTTGTTCGGACAAGCATTTGCAAAGTGACCCTCCTTGTGACATGCAAAGCACTCTTTACTCTTTGGTTTCCCTTGGGAGTGGGAGGTACCATTAGACTTCTTATACGGGACGGTATTTGGTTTATGTTCAGTTTTATTGTCAGTGCTAGATGGTTTTGTGTATTTATGTGTATCAAAATTCTTGGGAGGGGGAGGGGTACGATCCTTTGCACCCGACTCACTCCTAGCTGCTGCTTCGCACCCTCGAATTAATGACAGTCGGAGATCAGCCATTTCTGCTGCCTCCTGGAGAGTTCTAGGATTTTTTCCTTTATATTTAATGTTAAGTCCCCGCCTGTGCACTTAAAGAACTGCTCCAAGAGAACCAGCTCACTCAACTCCTCAAAAATAGCTGCCCTCTCAGAACGCAGCCAATGTTGTAGTGCATCAGACAAGTCCCGGGCGTGTTCTAGGAAGGTACTATCCTTGCCCTTAGTAACACCCCGAAACTTCAAGCGGTAAGTTTCTGGTTGTAACTCATAGGCCCGTAGCACAGCCTTCTTTAGCTCATCATAAACAACACAGGACTCTAAAGGTAGTGCATCATACGCTTTTAGCTCCTTTCCTAGGAGTCTTGATGAAACTAATGCTGCCCACTTTTCCTGAGGCCACTGCTGTTCCTGACACTTCTTCTCAAATCGCATAAAAAACTCAGTCACACATAACTCATCGAACACAGGAACTAGTTTAAGCTGGTGCGACAATGATTGGTCCCAATGTCTGTTACCTCCCCCAATATTTCACCCTGTTACCTCCACTCGAGATCTCTCCAGCTCCCTGTCAGCCCGATACCTAGTAGACTCTGAATGCAGTTCAGCCTCTTGTATAGCTGTTCTCTCTGCAGCCTCAGCCTGAGCTCTAGCAGCCTCAGCCTGCACACTAGCCTGTCTTTCGGTAGCCTCAACCTGAGCTCTAGCAACCTCAGCCTGAACTCTAGCAACCTCAGCCCGCACACTAACCTGTCTTTCGGCGGCCTCAACCTGAGCTCTAGCGGCCTCAACCTTGGCCATCTCAAGCCGAAACAACAAATCTGGAGTCAACCCTTGAGGAGGGGAAGGTGCATTTAATGGAGAGGGTCCCTGTGATTGAATTCCACGCTGCCATTGACCATCAACTTGGGGGTATGTACTAAATTCAGGCACCCTGACGTTTGATACGGGGGTAGAGTGGAGGGGGGGCTGGGGACCGGGGCCCCCAGTCGCCTCTCCACCCAGGTCTCTCCCTTCTAAACCCAATATCAAAGTCCTTAGCTGATCTTTCCTCATGCCACTTAAACCCTGGTGACCCTGAAGACCTGCCACACACTATAAGCCATACTTATTCAGCTTCAACACCCTGGCAGCGGTAAGGAGCACCTCTAAAAATCTTCTAGCACCCTCCTCGCTATCGACTAGCCACTCCACAGGTCTTTCTCCCTCCGAGCCCGTATCGTGACCTGACCCACCACTGTGTTCTGATGTATTAGACATGTTTGTATACTGCAGTAATTATCACGGTTATAGAATGTGCCTTATCTCCTATGCAAGTATGTATATACTAATGTTATTTAAATTCTTTAATGTGTTATATTGGTTGCTCAAAAAAAAAAACTCCATGTCCACTGTATTCCTCTAATCATAAGGAATCTCAAAACAAATGACCACTATATTCCTCTGTTCAGTAAATCCTATGCAAGGTCGCCATTTGTTACGTCCTGGGATATATAAACACTGGGCTCCTTCTATTGGACTAGGTATGCGGCAACAAGCAACAACGGAAAAATGCTAGATCCAACCCTTATCTATAAATCCAGGCAACAAACCACCCTAAACCGTCAAGAGTCCTGCCTGGACAACAAGGTATCCTATGACTCGGTTACAGGGTGCACGCACTATAGACTGCTGATAGTCAAGCAGGCTATATAAAAGATCACACAATTAAGTTGACTTAAAGCTTCAAGGAAAAGATAGATAACGGAATTAAATTGCAGAAACAATTTAATAACAAACTAGAAGAAAGTACATTTAACGTTACGTTAATTAATACAACTAATCACCCCTGCATGAAAGAAGGTGAAAGCAAACAGTCCTCAAATCATCGTACCGGTAGACATGATGCGGGGTTCTAAACTGCATGCGGCTACTGTAGGATCTGATGCTTAGCAAAGAAAGTACGTTACGGATTTAGAGAACTTTCAACTCATAAGCAGGAATAAATACTAGTGATAGGACCTACAGTGTATAATGGCATAGGTATAATTAAATAAAGGCAGCAACTCGCAACATAACCACATACAGGTGTGCTTCTCACTCTTAGTCAGGCAAGCCTGCTCGGACAGAGTCTCTAAGCCACACCCTGACTCACAATGCTCACAAAAACGGTAAACTGTGGCACAATAACAAGCATACAGAAATAATAAACCTCTAGCTGTTAATCTGCCAGGCGGCAGAGGTCTAGCCGGAAGGATATAGGCTTCGGATACCCGGGCTGAGCCACCTGCTCTAGCCTAGGGACGTTCCCACGTCTGTGCACCAAATTACTCTAATTGAAAGGGTGCTCTCTTGCGAGACTCAGATCCCAAGTATCTGACTCTCTCCTGGCGACCCTAAAACAAAAGCAAGACGTGCTAGCGCAGTGCTGAGTGGACTAGGCAAGGGCCCTCACACAACAGAACACTAGACACACAGGGACACAGACAAGAAAATGCCCCCAGATTCCCACGGGTATCCTAGTAAAGTCGTGCGGGTCCACAGGACTCGCACCAGCAGACTTTACTTAAAGGATCGCAAAAAGCGCCCCCCCTGACACAAGAACACACTAGCAAGCATGAAACCACCAAATATGAGACAACAAAAAAGCTTCCTAGGTCTCATTAACAATTACATCTCCTGCATAAGGCCCAAAATCCTATCTAATTATCTGAGAGCTCGTCGTTAATACAATAATAGATATAAGGTCTATCAAGGGGATGGGATAATTAAATAGATTGGTGAAGTAGTGGAAAGAAGGTATACAAAGTAAGAGAGAAAGTTTCTAAGTGGGGTTGAGAGGGATAGATATCAAGGGGGTCCGAAGGGTACGACAGTGAGGTGAGCTCTGAGTCTTGAATCTGTCTGGACCCCGCCCTAGGCATGCAGAATACATCCCAGGCTTGGCAACACTCAACACAGTTGCCAGGTCAAAATCGTCTACCCCGTGCGTGAGTCGAAACTAAGCCTAACGTTGCGAACAAATGCATGTGGCACATCAGGCTCGTCCCAAGCTAGACTCTCCACGCGAAGCAACGTCCCCCAGCCGGTCTCTCTTTCCCGCTCGTCTCCTCCCACTCTCACCAAACTTACATCTTATATATTATAATGAAACAATCAACTATCGAGAATAAAATATACTAAGATGCGTTGGTTAAGAATAAGGGCAGCTACAAGCTGTGAAACAACATAAGAATATCCCAGACATTAGTTACATTGTCGTAGGATATATACTAAGGAAAAGCCGGCCGGCCGGCTGCCGCCAGCCGGTTTCTAAACGGCTGGGCAGCCGACGCACGCGCATGCCCGCACGTGGCTACTATGCAGAAGCGTCACACCAGTCTGGTTGTCATTAAACGATTATATTCAGTTTAGGAAAAACCGATGTGTCACATAAGAGATAGTGGGCATCCCAGGCTAAGTCACCTGAATAATAATATATTTGTAGCCTATTACAATAATTATAATATTCCCTACTGGAAAAGGAAAGTAATGTCAAATTAATATATAATATGTTATTAATACTAAATCCAATTAAGACCCACTTAAACCTTTCATAAACGCCTGAAAGCTTCCCATGAAATTATAAGTCCAATTTTACTTTTACCCTAGCAATTAGTCGTTAAGTAGTGACCACTTTACCCTCTCCTGCAACCTCTTATTTTTCAACGTTTTATTTGAACAGTAATTGCGTTTTCTGATAATGAAAATTTGCTTGAAAGTTTATCTCATTCAACAGGACTACATTATAAAAAAACATAAGTAACATGGACACTGATTGAATAATACCATAAATTACAAGCTCTCTTTATAATCTCTAAACATACACAGCAATATTAATCACTCTCACTCTCTCTCTCTCCACGTATGTACCTATTTCCATTTAGGGTAAACTAGACCATTTATACACAGTGATTTACATATTACGATACATTTGTGAAACAAAGAAAATTACTAGAAATACATGAATACAAAGCTAAAATACACATTACCTAAATGTTATGTAATATCTATATCCAACTTCAGATACTGTTTCTGTAGGTAGTATTTGATTTAATGTCACTTACTATTGGGCTACAACATAAATATAGACTCTTCTACCTGTTATACCACAACATGAGCCAGGCAGCCCTGGAAGAGAACGGCCCAAATATAGTCCAGTACTCCCGCCGAAAGGAGCAGATCCCCCAACAACAATAGCTCCCAAAAAGGCTTCTTCCTCATCAAAAAGATGGCGTCTGGTAGCAGGAAATCCGGATGTGACGTTACCAGCCCAGCTCAACACTGGATTGGCTAAAAGGACCGCCGCCCCCGCCAACCACGCCGCCGTGACGTCATCAGCCAGCCGCCCTTCTGATTGGTCAGTGGAGGGCAACCGACAACGTATGATGAAGGACCTTCCACTACTCTCCCCCCCCCTACCACCCTCGCTTAAACAAGAAGGACCTATAGCACCAATAGGAAATTCATATAAACGTCACCTAGTTGACGTAGGTCAAACTATGAATAGCGATCATACAAATAGGTTGTAATGGGAACTTAAAACTCCGAAGGACAATTTATACTGTATTAACGTAAGTATTCATATTCTTCGAGTTTGATCATATTTCGACTCAGATAAAAAAACATTACCTATGAGGAATATTGATTGCCTTTGAGTTTATCAAATATAGTACATACTTCCGAGCAACTCATGAATTATTCCGAACCTATTGGTACAAGTAATTTCTAAGTTATATACAACAATAGCAATAATACTAAATAAATAAGTAAATAAACAAATATATGAAATTCGACACTTACCCCTTCACCACAATTACGTAATTCTCATAATTTTCTGGTTACCATTAGCCGACTTTCGTTATAATAATTATAATATACCTCTACGAACCAAATTGGTAAATACGATCTCAATAAACCCTCTGAATAACATAGTTCCTTCTTTAACTGCATAGCATCACACACACACACACACACACACACACACATAAATGCCACCCCTTCACCACCATCATGTAATTCGCATCATATTCTGGTTACCATTAGGCGATTTTCTTTAGTTTTTAATCTACCTTTACGACTCAAATGGATAAATACGATCTCAATAAACCCTCTACATAACATAGATCCTTCTTAAACTGCATAAAGCCGTCTAATTTTAACCAGAATCAAAGGTAAAAAGGCGTCATGGTGCTGAAAGGGTTAAAGCAGCCTAAGTAATAAGATGAAGGACAAATTGATTGAGGGAGATAATTCCAGAGTGTACATGTTGATTAGAAAAAAAAAAATGATAAAATGTGTTATGGTAATTCTTGGGTTGAAGAGCTGGACAGAGGATAAACACTCTGATATCGTGTCCTCTCCGTTTACATGCCAGAGGTTCAAAGCATTTCTAGTTGTGTGTTTTGGTTTCTGGTATGTGTATGTTCCTTTACAGAACACTGCCACACCTCTTGTTACACAATTTTGACGATGGATTTTATAATGTCACTGTGAACCACTGAGACAAGACAAGGTGCTTCATTACTTAACTCTATCTATCTCTCGCTCACTCTCTCTCTCTCTCTCTCACTCTCTCTCTCTCTCTCTCTCTCTCTCTCACATACACACACAGACAGTTCTAAGATAACTGCCCTCTTCACATAAGATAACTGCCCTCTTCACAACTATCTACTGAACAATAATATGGCCCCTTGGAACATTCTTGATCCCTGTCCCTGTCCCACAACATATTTATCTCTCTTTTCACCACTATTACAATAAGTATTAGTATGTTTTTCAGACCTATCTCAATATATACAACATCCTTTACGTTCCACCCGCATTTCAACATGTTATCACCTCGATTCAGTTCAATAAGAGATACTTATTATCCTTAATCCATGTTTTCTTCCTCCTACGTCTAACACAACGACACGCACAAACAACAAAACATATCCATCTCTACACTCCTAAAGCTACACCTATACACACATTCATAAAACACATCCTCGAAATACAGATACCCACACAGACACGCACTTTCACCAAGATCTCTCTAAGGTTCAACAATTCCCCTTTCGCCATCAATATGATTTTAGGGTGAGGTAGTGGTTTCTTCTGGACCACCTTCTTCCTCACGCTTAGTCCCAAACCTTTTGAGATTTTAAGGCGCTCATCCTATTAATTTGTTGATTTTAAGACCTTTCGTCCCATTGTTTATCAATATCAAGACCTTTCTACCGAAAAAAAGTACGAATTGATCTTGAAGGGGGATCGTGAGGATAATTTATTAAGCTTGATGGGGGGCAAGGGAGGAAACTAAAGCAATAATTAATACATAAATAAATGACCTAATAAATAAACCCTATCCCCTTAAGTGTTCGTTGTACACTGACACGACAGCCCCTTCAAGACTGGCACGAAAACCCATGACATATACAAATCCTGTGCCTTGCCGAATTTACTAGATATCGCGGCGAAAATGGCTGGCATCGTTAGAGTCGTATCTCTACCGTATCTCTTCCGCACGACTTGATAAGACTCTAGCGATGCCGATACGGTGGAGAAACGAATGCTACGAAGAAGATAGGAAAAGTTGTGCGAAGGGTACACGACTAGTCCACTGAAAAGATACGACCCAAAAGACTGCGATACAACTCAGAAGAATCGTATCGACTCCGTGGGACGTGCAACCGGATTGAGGTTAGACACGCGGTTGCCAACTTGACCATTGCCAATTTTCCGCACGGAAGAGATACGGTCCGCACGGCAGGCTTACGCACCAGACGACGTGCATACGGGCCATACGGCTTTGATACGGACCATACATCTTTGGTACGGACCACACGATTGTGATACGGCGAGTTCGTGATGGAGACCAGACTCAGACATTTTTTTACAGTTGCCAGGGGATTCCCACAAACTTTTGAACAGCTCAAAATCTTGTATCGACCCCTGATATGTCGCTTGGATCGTGAGAGTCACCCACTGCTAATTTCCGATATCCACGATTATTTTGCCGATTCGCCGTATCAGGCTGAAATTTTGAGTCGGGAACTGCCTGGAGGTGCTTTCGTGTCAGTGTGCAATGACCTTTAGCTCTAGTAAGTACCGGTAACAAATATATAACAACATAAGTAAGTAATCAACATACTATTTTACTCCAGTAAGCAACAAATAACTAAATAACATAATATCAACACTAACCTAAACATTGGTGTTGTAGTTTTAAATGTTGCTCTTCTCTCTTTTAGTGGCGGGTGGCAATGTAACTCCTGGGGGAAAAGAAACAGTAACGGTACACTTGGATGCCATAGTCTCCAACAAGGATGTATACAGTTAAACCTTAAGGCTACTATTCGTTGTTTCAAAGTGTCAATTATAAACTAATTCACACATGCACACATATATACTCACACACACATACAGATTATGTAGCACTCATATACTGTATACACACACGCGGTCTCCAGTTTCAATTTTCTGTAGTCCTCGTATTATCCCTGGACTAATTTCCTGCAACTCTCTTTCTCTGCCTACTTGTTCTTCCCCGTCAGTAAATTGGTGGCTTGCTAATGCAAATAGTATTAAGGGGTTCCACACTCACACACACACAAACACTACCCCCCACCCCCCCCACCCCACCCCCCCACACACACAGAGACTTCCCTTCCTCATTTATATGGTAATGCAGAAACCAGCCAAGCAGTTACAGGTCTGAACCACTTAATTAACAAACACATTCAGCTATAGGAGGGGTATTT
Source organism: Paralithodes platypus (assembly GCA_032716605.1). NCBI lineage: Eukaryota > Metazoa > Arthropoda > Malacostraca > Decapoda > Lithodidae > Paralithodes > Paralithodes platypus. The sequence goes on along the minus strand of CM064508.1, from coordinate 2,631,690 downwards.
TATCTTTTTAGTCTGTCCTTATACAAGTTCCAATACAAGTCCAATGCAAGTGTCTGTATCTCTGTCTTTACCTGACCTATACACGTTTCTATATTTCTGTTATTACCTGACCAATACAAATTCTATATTTCTGCTCTTGCCTGACCTATACACGTTTCTATATATCTGTCTTTATCTGACCAACATGCGTTTTTATATGTATGTCACTACCTGACCAATACGTGTCAATATCTCTGTTCTTACCTGACCAATACAAATGTCTATATATTTGTCCATAACCTGACCAATACACGTTTATATATCTTTGTCCATACTTGACCAATACAAATATCTACACCTCTATACAAACATTCATATTTTATTATTGTAAATGATGATATCGATCATGAATTATGTTCATCTTCACCGTATGTACACGTATGCATGCATGGGTTGGATGTATTTCCCTGTGTACCCGATAAACACACAGTTGCTTGGCTGTGTGTGTGGGTGTGTGTTTGTAAGTGTTTGTTCGGTACGGTTATCTATTTTACCCAGAAGCTCAACCAGACTTAATGGTAACAATAGGTTTATAATATATAAAACAAAACAAACATTTAATCCCTGCTGTGACGGCGCCGTCATTTAAACTTTAATCTGGATACTATTAGACGATTTTATTCATACTAAAACATGCCTCCACCAATTAACAGGCTTTGAACGATCTAACTTAATCCTTGTCACTATCACAGATCTTCCTAGACTGCAGAACATCGTCTAAATATAGTTACAACATATAACATGAAAGACGTCGCCGGTACAGGCAGGGTAAATATTCGTTGTTAGAATATGAATAACACTGATCACAACTATGACTGCCATGCCTCCAGACAATTGTACATTCCCGTCTTTGCCCCAGCTGGGACTTCCTTCTGAGCCCCACAATTCAACGTAACCCTGACTCAGCCCAGCCAAACAATATGCACATTCCAGGCCACCAATATGTGGCTTTCATATTGGGGTTTGTCTTCCTTCATACCCTACAGTATATATATATATATATATATATATATATATATATATGTGTGTGGTTCCATGTCATCTCGACCAGTACACCATTTAAATGTTGCGAAAGGTGATTAAGATATGCAGTTATAAATTTAACGTAAATACCAGAGATTGTCGATTCTCTTCGTATTTGCTACCGCCCCTCGTGTTGAGAGAACAACACGCAATTTTGCAATTGCAATGATTGATTATATTTGCAATGATTGATATATGTATAATTCTGTGAATATATATCTTATATTCTAGATAAGAACTTTACATAAATATATTCGTTTGGGATATACTGTATATACTGCACATCGCATTACACATACTTTATTGTGAACACCCGACAGATCTGTATTTTGTGTTTATTGTTGGCTGGGTACGTGAGCATAACATATGTGTACACCGAGAGAATTGTTATCTTGTTCTAGTAGAACTGTGTTAAAAGATTTCATTCCCTGACCTTACCCTCAGGTCTAGCTTGATTATAATTCATTTAAGTTCCTATAAGACCTACGTCGCAATTAACCTGCGACGAGACGATTTTAGTCAAGCGTACTGGCTCGTATAATTATTTCTCATTAAATTAAATTATTATTCAATATTGTAACTCTTTGGATTTATATAATTTATTTTATGAATTAACTTACTAGTTACTCCGACCTCAGTTGATATCCTAATTTCCATAGCAAAAATTTATTGTGAGTACGCATCGCATCGCAGTAACTTTGATCTACCTTTGTCGGCTAATCCTTTAGCGATTGCCAGTTACCTTCAGGATATAAATTATTGTTTTTGAAACCAACCTCTCTGTGTTATTTATATTGTGATTCTCTAGTGACGTATTACATTAATATTTTATGTATTTGATCTACGAGTTCATCTTTTAGGCCAATTATTATGTGAACGTTTATTCACAGTGATTTATATCTATTATTGCGATCAATATTCCTTCAAGCTCATTTTCTTATAGATGAGACTTGATTTATGTCATATATGTACCCTAGCTAATAAGAAATAAAACGTCTGAACCAAAAATTTTGTATTTTGTGACTTTGGGAGAGATTGATATCCTTATTATACTATCCAAGCCAGTTCTGACCCCGTTCAAAATTCAGGTTCTCAGCTTCACGATAGTGACAATAACGAACCATTATCAATGCAGTAAAAATTATATTACTCGCATAACACTGGTGGCAGCGGTGTCTCAACACGGCATAACGACTTGGATTTACAAATGTTCTCAATCTACCCAATTCACGAATCAACATGGCTGATAAATCGCACAAAATTATTTCTTTTACGCAAGAAGATCACAATATTGCTACCTATCTTGAAGTTGTTAAACCAGTCCTTGATATTGTATTTAAGGACGATGATATTTCAAAAATTCATACTGTTGTCATGAAATTAGGCAGGCATATGTCCCAAGTGTTGGGTTACGTGCGTGATTCTCCGTTATTGACCTGGGCTCAATTCGATAGCTATACCAAGGCAGCCATTAACCCTTCTCTCGGGAAAATTACTCGCGAATAAGCAGTTTCATGATGTCAAATTCTCAGGGAATCTCGACCACACTATTAGCCAGTTGAACCAACTGGTAGTTACAGCCTTTCCTCCGGAGAATGCTGTCAAAAGGAAAGAAAGTATGTTCAATGCATTGTTGAGAATTATTTCCACAGCTGTGCGAGATCATTTTATGATTTCAGAACCCAAGGGTTATGATGAAGACATGCATATAATCCGACGTATTCTGGCTTTGAAACAGACTTAGGAAGGTGACAGATCCAGTGACAAAATCGCCGCTATAAACCGTAGCACTACTCAGCCTCAAAATTCTGTAAAATTCCTACTACTCTTTTATCTATGCGTCCACCTCGCTATATATAATATAATATTAAATAAAGAAAATATAATATAATAAATAATTGCAATTATACATTTCAACAGGACTGTTAATTACATCTAGCTTTACACTTTCAATACCGGTGACGACCATATTATTACATTCTGGCACCTATTAAACGATTGCATTCAGCTTAGGATGGACGGTTACACATTAAAGCCTATTAGCTACCCCAAATCCTTCCAAAGCTCCATAAGGTCGTCTAAATGTAGCTAAATCATATTAACAAAAACAATACCAGTACTAAAACGCTTAAGGCAATAATTATATATAGGGCACAAACAATTTAAAAAAAGTAAAGGAAACAAATACAAAAGCTGAGCCCACAATAACTTCCGAAAAACAAACAAACCAAGTGTAGACCCATGACTCTCTTGATCGCTGCCACACCAAAATGTTCTAATCATCTTATCCTTGCCAGAATTTACGACCACCTTCACTGGATCACAGAGCAACACAAGCAGCATTATACAACATGGTGGTGACCACAGGAATAACTAGGTTTACTGCAATCATTTTGTTCCTAAACACGATGAGACCAGTTGTTGCAGTGGGAAAAATACGTAAATAATTGTGGTTCATAGGTTAAATAAATACATAAATTCAGAATATATTTCGATACACTAAATTCCTTGCGACATATATGACGCGATCCCATCATATGAATAAGTCCACCAAAAACTCATATGACGCGATCGTGTCATATGGACTTTCTCTATACCTTTATAATAAGTTATATGATGCACTAGCGTCATATGGAGCTCAGTAAGTCCGATAATTTACCTCACGATAAAACCGTTGGTGGCAACCTCATTCACCTCCGATAATTCTAATGGCCACAGTGTTGTTTTGAGTGTAGTGCGCGGCAGTGGCAATGATCCTGGGGCTTCCGCCTCCTCGGACTTATTGGAACATAATATGTCGCAGGGAGTTAAGATAAAAGTGCAATGGAAAAAAGAAATATGGATGTAGGTGATATTTGTGTGTTTATGTAGGAGTACTAAAAAGGACCATAAGTACTGTGAAGGGGAGATAACACAAGATTTATGGGGAAGGGAGAGGGAAATTATCAGATGTTGGAGGGTGTATGTATGCTTAGTCCAATTCTCTCTCGCTCGCTCTCGCTCCCTCACGTAGAAACAAACTCACCCTCACTCTCACTGTCACTATCACTCTCATACTCACACACACTCACTCACACACAAAGGAAAACAAGGAGCTGAATAGTTTGATCACGTTAAAAAAATATGATAAGATAATAAACACAAGGGATCACATCAACAGGCTTTGCCTATTATAAACTCAGACGAAATTAAACCTTTATTTTCTGTGTTCTGGCTATTACTAGACGCTTATAATCAGATTGGGAAAAGTATATGGAGGTCGGAGGGTTGAGATAGCCTTTACCGTTATAAACCCACAGATCCTTCCTAAACTGTATAACATTGTCTAATAATAGCCAGCATAGATTCAAATAGCTTCATAATCCTCAAAACGGTAATACAAAGGAAACGAAGAAGCTGAATGGTTTGATCCTGAGAAAAAACATTCAATAGTAAGTATAAAAGCTCACATCAAAAGGCTTGCATATTTAATACTTAGACGAAATAAATTCAATTTAAAAATATAGTCACGTATGGTCTGAAAAATAAAGATGACGAAGGAAGGTCAGATTTTTGTGAAGGGAAGAGAGCGACGTAAAGGATAAAAAGGAATGGTTCTGAAGATGTTATGACTCTAGGACATTTGAGAGAGAGAGAAAGAGATTGTGTTACATAACTCAAGTAATACATCAACAAGAAACGTGAACATACAGTACGATTGAAAAGAGAAAGTTTCGACTTATTTCTTCTGTGTATGAAGAAGACAAAAGGCAGGCTGAGAGAGTACAAATAAAATTAGAAAGGATAACAAAGGACAACCAATAACATTCAACATTCAAGCACAATTTCTAGTTAGAGATACAACACAATACATTTCGACTAGTTTGGCGAAGACCTTTCGCCCTATTTCTTTGTCAATTTTAAGACCTTCGTGCAATTTAGGTGTCGATTTTTTTCTGGGCGGGCGAGAGCGAGTGTACCAATAATTTACAAATTTATCTCGAAGGGGGGTGTTGGGGGTATTATTTAAGTTTGATGGAGGTCATGAGAGCAAACGAACAAATAAATACATTAATTAATACATACAATAAACTCCCTTAACCCTTAATTAGCGGCGAGCAACATAAGTCGAGTTAAATAAAGCTGGACTATGTGGCGGCGCTCGACATAGGTCGTGAGGCAATTTCAGCACGTAATGTTGCTGAGAGAGAGAGACAAGTGGTGGCAGGAGAGTAGCGAGCGTATGACTGCTCCAGACCACCGCGGCGAACCTACTGACACGAATCGCACCTCCTCCCTCACTCTCTCACTCGCTATATACGGAATTGTATGGGGAAAGTGCCTAATTACATGCTTTTTGCACTCGCGTTGCACGGTTATTGCAAGAAAACTAGCCATCATAAAATGATCGTTATGGTGTCATTCGAAAGCTCTGTTTATGCCCTTTCAGGGATAGATACTTGTTTTACGTTCTGGGTCTTATTTAGGCATGAAAATGATCACGTAAACAGCCCTATTTTGGCTAAAAACACCCCGCTGGGCGGTACATATAAATAAACCGCATAGGCCGCTCGTAAGGTGTTAACGCGATATGACACGAGCGAGTATTACAACAGACGCCAACAAAAGCCAAGAACCAAACAAGTACAAACATTCAGGAAAACCACAACCACATAAAACAGAAAATATTAAAAAGTTGAAAGAGTAACAAAATGCCACCTTATATAACAATAATGACCCGTTACTAATATAAATCTACCTTCAGTTTAGTCGGCAATACTCAAAAAGATACTAGATACTAGGGAGGGTAATTTTAGGACTTTCAAATCACTAGTATGCCAGTGTTATTTGAAGCTCTAGAATTGGTTGCCTTGTTCAGATTTCGTCGGAGTAGTGACGACACTTGCTGAGATGCCCCAGGGCAGGTGTGCGGGGGTCAGAAGGTCCTAAATCCAGTAGGGGCGGAGCTAGGGGGATTAGGAGGGACCCTCAGAAGTTTGCGGGCAGGTGATTCGGCCTTTGCGTGGAAGGAGGGCGCAAGTGCTCCTCTTCGGAGGGTGATGTTGGTCCTTCTTCCCCTGGCTGAATAATATTCATCTTCTTGGAGTTTCTTGTGATGTTGAAGGTATATTAATATTCTTCCCGGGTGTAATGGACGCTTCGATGAAATGGTGGCAATTTGGGCATCTCTTGTTGTGTTCGTAGTGGGCGTGGGTGTACTATTGGTAGGTAAATAATGGTGGGTAGTATTCGTGGAATTCTGGAGGTAATTTGGTACACGTGGTATTACTCCGCGTGCGCATTTCATCGTTGATGTGTTTCTCGGTTCCATGTCATCTCAACCAGTAGACCATTTTAACCAGTAGCTCTCAACCAGTGCCAAATTAACCCAGACCAACCAAACCAGTGCCAAAATATAGTACTAACCTAACCTAACCTAACCGTATTGGTTGATTTGGTACTGGTTGAGAGCTACTGGTTGAAATGGTCTACTGGTTGAGTTGACCGGTCACAGTGTTTCTCTTCTCTTCTGTTGTCTCATCTTTGGTCTTCTTCTGTTCATTCTGTTTCTTGTTGGTGTGGGGTAGTTTTGGTATGCGTGGCATTGTATATATATATACTGTATTTGATTACGCATTGTTCTTGGCTGTGGTAGTTCTTTCCGCTCTACTTTAGTTTCTCCTTTATTTTGTACAGGAAGTCGTTCTCCTTGGCGGCAGCCATCTTGTTGTTTTTGTTCGTTGTTATCTTCTCGTAAGTTACTTCTTTTTATCTTCCATCGTTACTGCCTTCTCTATCTTCTTCTTAGTTTCCTTCTTCTTATCGTTGGTCTTCTTGGTGGTGGGCTTGGGGTCTGGAATGCGGTGATTTGTGGCTGATTCTTCTCTGTTTCCTTTGCTTGTCGTCATTATCCCTTTTTGTTTTAGTTTCTCCTTTCGTATCTCTGCATCGTTGTCTCGCCTGCTTTGTTCCTTGTTCTTCTGTGGTTTTCCTTTTTCCATTTACGGGAGTCTTCGCTAATGGTGTTATTTTAATTTCTAAGAAATTGTCCCTCTCAAACTCAGTCTCTCCCCCTTCTGCTCCACTGATCAATCTCACCCGTTTTCTTCCGCCTTCTCTCTCTCTCTCTCTCTCTCTCTCTCTCTCTCTCTCTCTCTCTCTCTCTCTCTCTCTCTCTCTCTCTCTCTCTCTCTCTCTCTCTCTCTTTCCTCTCTCTCTCTCTCTCTCTCTCTCTCTCTCTCTCTCTCTCTCTCTCTCTCTCTCTCTCTCTCTCTCTCTCTCTCTCTCTCTCTCTCTCTCTCTCTCTCTCTCTCTCTCTCTCTCTCTCTCTCTCTCTCTCTCTCTCCTAGACCAGACAGTGATGTGAAGTTTAATATAGATTCAATGAGAGGTAGGGATTTGGGTGCCTTGAGAGGGGAGCAAGGAAGAAAGGAGGAAAGAAGGGAAGTAGAGAAGAAGGAAAGAAGGCAAGTAGGAAATAGTGAAATAGGGACGCATGGAAGAAGGCAAGTATGGAAGAGGGAAGAAAGAAGTAGGGAAGTTCGTAAAAAGGTGATGGTAGGATTAATCAATAAAGAGGAATTAGTTAACAGGTGCAGGAACGTGGATACAGCTTGCGCTTATTCCCTCGGCAACAAATACTTAAATCTGCCTTCTCCAACTATATGATTTGGCTTCTGAAACTATCCTTTTCTCCGGAGTTGCCTATAGTTCTTGCGGTAGGAGAAGGGAGTTACTGTGTGGGATTCGTAGGGATAATTAAGTTGGTAGTTCTTTGATTTCAAAAGGTCCTTCCTATTCTTAATAAAATTGTGTAATGAAGAAAGCGCCATCCTATTCTGAAGTTAATGAAACGGCCTGCAGAAGGATCTCTTTACCACCGCCATCAATTTTCCGCACAAAATGTTTTCTGAAATGATAAACTGGAAATATATTGGATAATATTCTGATGCCTACAACCATTGTGACGCCTACCAGCGTTGGCAGAATCGCCTCCCGGTAGCCACTAGTGCTCGCCAGGGCAGTGAAATGGGCTACAGTTATCAGAGAATGTTGTTCTTTCTTTCATAGTGTTCGTGTTGGTACAGACAGTCCCGTGGTGGACTTTATTTTCGTCTGTGACAACGGGAAGCATTTTATATCATGAGTAGAACATGAGCAGCGAGCGAGCAGCGTGGGGGCAGTGAGTGTTGATTTCCTCCTCCCTCCTCCCTCCCGGAGGAGTTTCTCGCCCGCGTGGTCTTTCTCTCGGTTTTGATTGGCTGGTGGTTCCTGGCGCCTTCTGGAGGCCTGCTGCCTTGTGACGTATCGGCCTGTGATTGGCCGACCACCATGCCTTTGTGTGATCCTGAGGGTCCCGTGGAGTTACCTTCGTCAGAGCTTGCTGGACCAGCATAACCTTCACACCTCCTTTGCCATCTGTCCCCGACTTCCACCTATAGAACACTTTCTCTCTCTCTCAACTTCTTACCTCTTATTCTTCTAATCTATTTAACATCATAACTCCCCTTTGGTTCTGGACGATTTCATATATCGGCGATCGTATTATATGCTGAAGCTCTCAGATATTCCATGTTTAGTTAGACATTTTGGAGGGGTTCACATTTTGTCTGGAGAGGTTCGACACACTCGCGGTGTCTCCCTACCTATTCCTTGGTTGTCTGCTGGGCTATTTAATGCTAGACTGGGGTGAGGCTACTGGTGTTGTGATTTCCGATGTGTACCAGGTTTTGTTGAACTTGTACAATCGCAACGGATACGTGGGAAGCCTAGGTTGTCTTTCTGACTGTGTACCTTGTGAGTTTAGCACTGTGTTGCGAGTGAGGGATTTTGCCTCTGCCACCCAACACTGTGCTAACTCGTTTTGTTTTGACTTGTAGAGGGTCGCCAGGAGAGAACCAGATGCTAGCGATCTGGATCTCTCAAGAGAGCACCCCGTCATTTAACGTAATTTGGCCGTACAGTCTTAACACCTTACGAGCGGCCTATGCGGTTTATTATATGTACCGCACAGCGGGGTGTTTTAGCCAAAATAGGCTGTTTACGTGATCTTTCATGCCTATAAGACCCAGAACGTAAAACAAGTACCTATCCTGAAAGGGCATAAACAGAGCTTTCGAATGACCACCATAACGATCCTTGTATGATGGATAGTTTTCTGCAATAAACCCGTGCAACGCGAGTTGCAAAAAGCAGGTAATTCGGTTACTTTCAGTACATAATTGAGTATGTAGCGAGTGCTGATTGAGAGAGGGAGGAGGGAGCTGAGATTTGTGTCAGTAGTTCAGCGCATGGAGCAGTCATACGCTCGCTAGTATCCTGCCACCACTGTCTCTCTCCTCAGCCATTACGTGCTGAAATTGCCACTCGAGTTATGTCGAGCGCCGCCACATAGTCCAGCTTTTTTTAACTCGACTTATGTTGCTCGCCGCTAATTAAGGGTTAAGGACCTCGCTAGGCTACGAGCCGCTTGCTCAGCCATAGTTTCCTTAGCCTACAACATCCCAGCTAGACTTTATTCACCTAGCAGACACCCGATTAGGATTATAATCTCTTATGTTATGTATGCAGCATTTTTATTCCCGTTGATAGCAAGCCTTGGTTGTTGTTGTTGTTGTTGTTGTTGTTGTTCCCCAAGCTGCCTGGCCGAACAGCCCCAAGGCCCCGAGCAATGCCAAGGCCATAACCGAGTGCCCCCACAGAACCCTTCCCGCCGACCACAATAAAGCCTGGGTGACCGAAGCCACTCCATGGCGGGGGGCTGAGGAGGGTGCGGAAACGCCCGGGAAACCAAAGCCCCACCCAGGGCCCTGTGCCCTTCAGCAATTATGAAGAGAAAGTTGAGGGGCAAGGGAAAAATGTGACGCTTTGGCTTCCAATCTTGGTAGATTGGGAGGTCAATCCACGGAAGAGACGCCGTCACTTGAGATCTAGAAAATATATAAGTTAAAGGAAAAGTTAGAGTAAGCTATGGGTATGGCAGAGATTGCTCAGCTCTCACTCTGATAGACCAGCCCATCACCACATGACTAGAACCCAATCCTCTCAGCATCAGCTAGGAAAGGCCCTAAAAAGCCGCCTTTGGCGGGGGGATAGCTCCCCTATTTCAACCCCTTTCGGGGTTGGGCACCCGCCCAGCCTTGGTTGTTGTTGAGTTGCACAAACTGAGCAGGCTTTTGCGTTACCCGAGGAAGTACTTATTTTGTTGTTGGAGATAATACTATTGCGCATTTATTATTATTCCCGTGCCAGTTAACACTGTATGTCCCTACACTTGTCATATCTTGTTCCTGCTTTATATAACAGTTCAAAATCCGATTCGATCATCTTAGCAGCATCAGACTTTCTTCAGAAGATTTAGTCCAGTAAATCTAGCAATCATTTAACTGGACCTAGAACAAATTGCAATAGAAGGTTTTTTGGCTTTAACTTGTTTATTAGGTCCCTCTGATGAACATATAAAAAGTCTCCAACTTTTGGACACTGGGAAAGTGGTTAATTTGCATACATTCAAGATGGCCGCCGTCCAAAGCTTCAATTTACAGATAACTTTTTTCTGGTTGCTCCTAGACCCTATAAATGTATTACAAACAACGTTTTTTGGCTTTAACTTGTTTATTAGGTCCCTCTGATGAACATAAAAAAAGTCTCAACCTTTGGGACACCTGAAAAGGGGTTAATTTACAGCCGAAAAACCTTACAGACAGGCTGAACTGTCTCTTTCACAAGGGGTGACACAGGCACTTTGTGCTTGTATGGGTTTTGTGGCCTGTTGTCCCTCTTTTTTATAAAAAACAAAACAAAAAAACCATGAAGTAGTATGACGCCATTCAGAGCCAATTATTGTAATTCATGATAGGAGTTCGTATTCACTTGGATCATCGGTGCTTGCATCAAAGTTGCTATTTTTGACAGAGTCCTTTACATTGACCACATGCACTGGAACATTCAAGCTCATTCCGTTTGCAACTAAAGCGTTGAGTGTCACAGTTGCCCTTACACTGACATCTGACCAATTTCAGTAGTGAATCAGGAGCCACTGGCGAATCCATCGTCTTCGGTTCAAGCTGTCCCTTCCGCAGACACCAGCCCCATTTCTCGGGGTCCACACAGTTCCCCATCCATTCCTGGACCTGACAATAAACTCGGAACGAGTGGTATTTGGGTGCATCGGTTGTTGGGGGAAGGCTGTGAACTTCAACGGTAGTTAAAACTTTTTGCCACCTTGTTGCAAAAACTTTGTCTTTCGCAGTCCGTCAAGGGTGTCATTTCCTTTTCCCCCGTACAAATAAACCAAGGCCTTTTCACCAGCTGATGATATCGCGTCTTTACTTCCACTTTGGCAACAGAATGCTTCTATACATTTCAAGAAACCGTTGTCTTCCCTCACTTTCCTCAAGGCAGCCCCTTTACCAATACCATACAGTCGTGAGGTTGTGTCACATCCACAGAGTGCATGGACAACTGGCAGGACACGACAGATGCTTTCACCGAGAGCTTCTGCTACTGAGTTAATATGCCAACATTTCCCACCTTCCTTGCTCGACTTGAAGTACAAATCATTCATCCCTCGTTCCGCATAATGACACAACAGCACCAACAAGTCTGTGTCCTCACCTATCACATATGTCACGGTTTCCCTTGCATGCTCAATTCCCTTCTTCGCAATCATGACATCTGCATCTGCTGGCGCATTGACACAGTCAATTCCATTTGCCTTGAATGTTTCACACAATAAGTCAATGAAGTTTTGCTTATTGTCCGAGTTAGACAAGAAGTTTTCCTTTTTTGACCGAAGGGGCATGGTTGGAGTGAACATCACCTTTTGACCAAAGACTCCTTTTGATCGTCGATTGTGTGTCATGTCCTTGGTAGTAGGTCCTGATTTATAACCGTCGAATACAACCACCGGGTTGAGAAAGTTTTTGGAAACATGCTTCATGTACATGCTTGCAATGTCCTCAAATGTGTCACCCTTCTTCCATGGAATCCTTTGCAATAAGGAACCACCATCCAGAACATGCGTCACAGTCCTTTCTTCCTCAAATGATTCCAATGACGACTTGGGAACAACAGCAGCTATCTCATCTCCTAGCTGTGGTTTATTGGCTTCCCTGACCATCCCCCACTTATCGAACAGAGCAGTTGGGTAGCTAGACAAGTCATACGGAAATACCTCTTCAACACCTAAGTCCCTGTTATTAGCAAAGATGAGGAGCCTCTGGAAAAGGAGCTGTGGGTCGATTGGTACTTTTTCAGCACTGATTGTAACCTTTGCACCCAACGACTCAACTTGATCTTTCTTCCTAAATGAAAAGTCAAAAGCATTGCTACCTTCCATCTTCTGCACAATGTTCATACCAACCTCATACAGTAAATGAGGATTGGCCGAGGCTGGTCCTGTCACACCGTTGGCAATATTCCTGAGTTCATTTGATTCTTGAAATGGATCATAATCCTTGAAGAATGCGAGAACCTTCTCTGTGTCCTTCCTATCTCGTTCACGCCTTGCTTCAGTCATTTCTTTGTGCTGCTCAGAGGTGTGGAAAAGCTTCCCTGTCAGTTCTTGCATAACTTCACTCACCTCAGCGCAGGCTGGCATAGCAAGTAACCAGCGCAGGCGTTGCGTTTCCTCCATGCCATACCACGTGTCAATCCACCATTCATTTTCAAAGAGCGCATCAAAACCTGCTCTATAACCAAGTCGCTTGGCAGTCCTGCCCACAGCCGATCACTTCGGCGGATCACAAATAGACCGGAGTTCAATTGACAGAACATGTCTGGGTTGAGCTGCTCAAGTTCAATCATGTCTTGAATGTACACATGGGTGACTTGGCATAATTGTTATGACCACACGCTGCAAAGTACGGCAACATCTCCTGGAGTGTTCGCAGGTACAGTAGGAAATCGCCCATTCTCAGTGCCCTCAGGAAGCGACGCAGCAGGTCAATCATGTCCATGTATTGAATCCATAGCTTTCCCATCTTATGCTCTGCTAAGGAGCTCTTCTCAGCTTTAAGGTTTTTCAGAAATTCTGTTGAAAAACGGTCTTTACTGCAGACTTCATCCGGTGAAACGTCTTCACGCAACAGCTTATCCAAAAGATCTGCAGCCTCCTGGAAGTCCTTGCATGCGTCACTTTCCTCATCTACCATTGAGAGGTTGACACCGTATGCCCTGCCTAACACAATCGAACTCAAGGCTGTGTCAACCAAGAAGTGGCCTCTTACTTGCTCGTGCATAGGCTTTCCCACCCAGCATTTGGGACACAGCATTTCCAGCGTATATAAGTTCCAAAACCTCCTTAAGCCCAGATGCTTCCATAACATGGCCCATGCATCCCAAAAAGCTCATCACAGAGTGAAAGCCACCAAGGTTCAAAACAATGGGTTTCAGTTCGCTTCCTTCCTTCTCATGAACAATGATCGTCTTCGCTTTCCAATAAAGCGGTTGGTCGAATGTCAGCATTGGCGTCGTTCCCTGGCGATGGCTTTCCGCAGCAACGAAGTGAAGTGTTGAGTAAATACAACTCATGTCCGTAGGGTCCATGTCAATCATGGGCAAGAAATGGACGGTTGATTTCCCTGGGTGTGGTCCATGGCACACACTCTGCATTAAGCCGGACCAGCCTGGTCGTTTTGGTCGAAGCAACCATGACGTTTTCCACAGTATGTCCAGATTTTCAAGGTTGTCAGATGCTGAAATGGGGTCAAGCTTTCTAAATTCGAGAGGCCCACCCTTCTTGCGAACACTGCGGTAGTATTTGATTTCAATTTGAGCTGCCGTGAAGTTGTTTTCAGGTGACTGCAATCTTGGTATTGATGTTGTGTCTCTTACTTCAGGGGTGACAGCAACAATTATACCCATACCATGGTATGTTCCTCGCCCATCAAGCGTACGCAAGTTGTGATCAACATTGTCTGCAACGAACTGTCCAAACCAGCCTGCAGTGGATATGTTGGTGCCCCTGAAATTGGCAGCACACTTCGAAAACCTCAAAACTCCTGCGTAAGGCAGACAGAAGCCGTGGCTGTGTAAACTGTCCACAGGCAAGGGGGAACCAAAGTGCTGGTGCGGGTGAACCGCCAATCCAGACTGAATGGGTGCTACAACGGCGCTTGGCCAGGTAAGTTGCACGATACTTTGTCCAATTGATGCAACTTCAAGAATCACATGACTTGCCACTGAACGTCTCTTGCAGCAATATACAGGGACTGCGGAACGTACGCCACATTCTTTTCCAGCGACCGGAGTGCAGAAGGATCTGGATAGCAATCTCTACAAGTATCAATGTTCTTTATATCTGCTTTGATCAACCGTGCCGCAGCCCTGACTATCTTTCTTGTTCTGCTTCCTCATCATCAGTCTGTGGTGAGTCTTTGAATTGTTGCAAAATCTTTGCAGCACTTTCTTTGACAGTTACAACATCGCTGCGTCCATGCACGTTACTAATAACCAGTTCATCCCCAAAATATGAAATAAGTTTCTGTTTCATGTATTTTTACACTATACGCTTCAACATCAGGGCACAACTGGGACATTCTATCAACGAGATCAACCACTGTAGTCAGATCATCATCATTGCCACTGATAGGTCCTCGATTGCGAGTAGAAATGCTTCCTCTCGTGAGGCATCTACTTTGCGACCCTTGCGAGGAGGTTCAATGTCTGCGGAATCACGATATTTGGAGGGGATCTGCCTATGTGTCTGGAAATTTGAGCTGCAAACTGCTTGTGATATATTGCGTCAGCTGCTGGAAGATCGCGTGCAAAGTTAATTCGGCCTCTAACAGTTTCAGCCCACTCATCAGCCCTGGCATCACATGCAGAAAGTATTGTCCTTTGACCGTTGAAGGTGTGTACTGGATACACTTCTTCTGAATCATGCTTTGTGTCCAAATAGATTTTTGTACCACAAAAAAAAAGCAGTTTCTCTGTAAAACAAAAGTCTGGTGTCTGAGAACGAAGAGCAGGTTTTTCAGGACGTTTCTTCTGCTTCCCAGGAATTCTATTTGGCTTCGTATTGACATGCTTCTTTCGGGCAATCAATGTGCACCGTTTGGCCCTTCGGACACGGTAATTGATGGCGTTCCACGTTCAGTACTGGCCTTGTTGATAGTATCTGGCTCCCTTCGCCCTCAGCTTGACTGTTTCTCCTTCGTCTAACGTGTTTGAAGCAAATGCCGCAGGGATTATGCACCAACTCTTCTTCCATGGCTTCGTTAGATGTCGCACCAATCTGTTGTAACAAGAAACAAGATGATGGGATTAGTATAGGCCTAGGCAAACTGTAATAGACAATAATGTGCAGTAAAGGTAGGGCTTGACCTAGAACAAATTGCAATAGAAGGTTTTTTGGCTGTAAGGTTTTTTGGCTGTAAATTAACCACTTTCCAGGTGTCCAAAAGTTGGAGACTTTTTATATGTTCATCAGAGGGACCTAATAAACAAGTTAAAGCCAAAAAAACGTTGTTTGTAATACATTTATAGGGTCTAGGAGCAACCAGAAAAAAGTTATCTGTAAATTGAAGCTTTGGACGGCGGCCATCTTGAATTTATGCAAATTAACCACTTTCCCGGTGTCCAAAAGTTGGAGACTTTTTATATGTTCATCAGAGGGACCTAATAAACAAGTTAAAGCCAAAAAACCTTCTATTGCAATTTGTTCTAAGTCCAGCCCTACTTTGACTGGTCTAATTCCTGTTCGATGCTTTAGGACTTTCATTCACTTTCTTTAATATAGGAGTGACAGTTTATTATTGTTTAGAGTAACTGAATTATTCTTCTTGTTGCATTAAATCATTCCAGTGATTTAATTAAGCTCTCTATCTTTTCCTTGTATACACATTATTAACGTAATTGTATGTTGTTGTGATGAGCGTATCAGAGATCATGAAGCTGTAGTAGTAGTGCATTTATACCGAGTTAGAGGATACCCGCTAGCGCAGAATTTTACCTCTATATTGTGCGCCGGCAGTGGTATAAATTCCGAGGGTTGGATTAGTGTTACGTTGGCTGTGTGCCTTCTAGTCCATGATTAGGAGGCCCCTTGTGTTTTTATCCGAGTCCCGGTCGTCCCCCCCATGCCCATATCTCCTCGCCATAACTTGACATATTAATAGGCTCTCGCCCCTGTTATATTGGTAATTTCCTTTATTCCAACGTTTGTCTTCGCAGTGTGGTTGATCATTGCTTCCCCGTTCCGGTGTTGAAGATATTATAATCGCAGTCCACGCCCTGCCGTTGCTTCGCTCGGCCACAAATAGGTCTCTGTGTTCCCGCCCTCAAGAACATATTGCCCGGTGTTTCCCCCCCCGAGCGCGCGAGCGGGCGCGAGCGATGAGATCGCGCGAGAGCGAGAGAGAGAGATGTTGGACATGTCGGTGTGTCTCCCCCCTCAAGATTGTGGCCCCGGTGCGCGCTTGCGAAATTTACGGTTTTTCCTTTCATTGACGGATGCGAGCATTGTGTTGGCAGTGAGGGGGTCCGGGGCCGAGGGCCGCCGAGCGCGGGGCTAGGTCGGCTGACTCTTAATAACCCCGGTCTGCCGGTCCCCGGTCACAACGGGGCGCGCCGGCCTGTAAAAAAGGGGGGCACGCACCCCCAAGAGACACACCCAACCAAAAGGAAAGCCTGGAATATGCCGAGAGTGGATAGTAGCAAAGGAGTCGAGGAATTACTCGCGCGCACTCGTAAGTAAGGAAAGGTTCGGGTCCGTAGGTGAACCCCGTCAACCCCCCTTTTTGTAGAAATAAAAAAAAAACCACCAACATTGTAGAATTGACCCGACCGACGTACCGCTACGACGAGATTACGAGGAGAGATACAGGTTTGTCCGAGGTGATTACATAAATATTAATGACAACTTTGAATGTATTACTGAGGGGCGACAAATAAAGATCTAATGCCTGTACCTCCGCTCCCTCCCTTACCTGGGCGTTCCCGCTCTATATATATATGTGTTAAAGTTGTTCTTTTGTTTTTTCGTATTTTCAAGTTTAGTTCTTATTTCGTACATATCCAACTTGTTGATATACTATAATGAATGGGTTCCGAATGCTAGAGTACTTGCTTTTGGTTGACGTCTATTATATGTATTTTTTCCTTGTTATCTACAGTATGTTCCCTCTCCTAGCTTTGGTGCTCTCCTCTGATCGTTTTCAGGTAAAACGATGTTTAGTTAAAATACACCCCTCCTCGAACGTTCACAATATGGGTTGTAATCTTATAGGTAGGTGTAACACGACATTGAAAGAAAGGCAAACATTGAAAGAACAGAGTGCACACAATGTTGTGGAGGTATAATACTTGAATACATTAAAGAACATTTCTGGAACAAAATTAATTTGAAGTTGCTTATATTACTGATTGTTCCATAATGACAGGTGAGTGAACGTAGACAAGAGCCCATAGTAAGAATCGAATTTTGTTTCTATTTTCTGACTAATACAATTAAACACAAATTCCACGAACCTTTTCACATTCCTCTGCTTTCCATTTCGACAATTTGGAAACAATTTCAGTGGGACAGATGATGAACACAAGATGGAACAAATTAGATAATCAGTATGTTAATTAATGACAACATTAATTTAGCACCATGTGAGGAGGAGCACAATATTGGCAACGTTTTGCATCAGGTCAAATCCCCGATGAGGCTGTATGCGAAACGTTGTCAATAAAGTGTTCCTCCTCATATGATGTTTATATTCATTCGGTCAACACTACTGTAAGTAATATAACAAAGACATTTAAATATGAAACTTATAGGCTATTACAATTGCATAGACTTTGATATTGTTATTAAAACGATTATAAACAACGTAAATAATGAAAAGGCAGTCAAATCTCCACCAAGCTTCAAAGTATCACCCCCATGAGCCCATTTCGGCATAAATTTGTACAATTTTCGGTATAAAATTTCCCAGCCGTAGGCCAGTTCCTCCTATATTACAACTTGCTATTGCTCACCAGCAAAACATCGACACATAAATGATATGAAAGGTTTTAATATTGGCAAAGAAATATGACGAAAGATCTTAAAATAACCAAACTAATGGGACGAAAGTCTTAAACCTCTCATAACTAATGGTGCTAAGCATGAGGGAGATGGGCTTGGACTTTTTTAGTTATTTTACAGATGAAGAAAGTTATTATCCATTCAATAACTTGGTGTCATTGTGTATATTTATCGCAAATAATAGACTACTGTGTACAGCTTAGGAAAACCCTACGCCAATCATAGCGGTAATATCTCCATTAAGATTTTGGCTCCAACAGATCCCGTCTAATCTTAATTACATCATATAATAATTACCATAATAAGAGTGTGTCATGGTATACTGAACAAGGTAATTAATTTTAAACGTTCTTAAGTATGACTCACACTCTCACAAGCACACAAACATTCCAAGCATCTGCTTTTCAGCAACAAAAATTAGGTGAACATAACCAAGAGACAGAACCTCTCCTTAACCCTTAACTGGCGGCGTGCAACATATGTCGAGTGCAATAAATTTGGACTATGTGGCGGTGCACGACATCTGTCGAGTGCCATTTCAATTGTATGTTGCTGAGAGAGAGAGCTGAGCGGTGGGACGAGCGTAGTAAACCTTATGACGTCCCCACGCCACCGTGGACCTACTGAACTGTATTCCACCCTTCTCCCCCCTTTCTCACTCGCTACACAGGGAATTATGTACGGAAATTACCTTATTTTAGGGTTTTTTGCACTTGTGTTGCACGATCGTTGCAAGAGAACCAGCGGTCGTACAAGAATGGTTCGGGTGTCATTGGAAAGCTCTGTTTACGCCCTTTCAGAGATAGATACTTGTTTTATGCTCTGGGTCTTGTTTTTGCATGAAAATGAGCACGGAAACAACCCTATTTATGGTAAAAAAAAAACGCTGTGCGGTACGGTGTTAAATACACGCCACCCGCTCTTAACCCTTAAAAAGCGGCTCACCACATAAGTCGAGTTGAAAAAACTGGCAAAAAACGGGTGAAAAAAGGGTAGAAATCGAGTGAAAATGGGTGGGATAGTAATGATCCATACGTCCGACATCTGTGGCCTCCCGGCCCACACTAACTCCAGTTCCCCCACCGCGCGTGAGGATGACAGTGTAACCAATAGTTCGCTAAAAGTGAGCAAGGTAGCAAAATCAGCTAAACTTCCATCTTCGAGGTAACACTGTCAGTGCTCCACGAGTGCTACGTAGCTGTATGTGGCGTCATTGTGTAGCGATTTCCACCTAGTTTTTGGCGCAATACAGTTCCTTTCATACTGATGGTTGATATAGCAGTCAGAACGGCCCAGAAAGGCCCAAAACGGCCACAGAGCACCCGCTAAAGCAGGGTTAAGGCGTTAAAGACATTGTGTTTTCCATATTAAAACTTTGCTCGTTTGGTAGAGTATAGGATCCACCCCTATGTGTCGGCGCGCAACATAAGTCGAATATAATAAATCTGGACTATCTGGCGGCGCGTGACATAGGTCGTGTGGCAATTTCAGCACGTAATGTTGCTGAGAGAGAGAGACAAGTGGTGGCAGGAGAGTAGCGAGCGTATGACTGCTCCAGACCACCGCGGCGAACCTACTGACACGAATCCCACCTCCTCCCTCCCTCTCTCACTCGCTACATACTGAATTGTATGGGGAAAGTACCGAATTACATGCTTTTTGCACTCGCGTTGCGCGGTTGTTGCAAGAAAACTAGCCGTCATAAAAGGATCGTTATGGTGTCATTGGAAAGCTCTGTTTATGCCCTTTCAGGGATAGATACTTGTTTTACGCTCTGGGTCTTATTTAGGCATGAAAATTATCACGTAAACAGCCCTATTTTGGCTAAAAACACCCCGCTGGGCGGTACATATAAATAAACCGCTAGCCCGCTAATAAGGTGTTAAGGTCCTCCATATCCCCCCCCCCCCCTCCCCTCTCTCTCTCTCTCTCTCTCTCTCTCTCTCTCTCTTTCTTGTACACATAAACACACACAACAGTAACTTGGGACCTGTAGTATGACCTTACGGGCAAAACAACCACATATTCACAACAAATTAAATACATAGCTTCAGCTAGAGACCTGTTTGCATTACTGAAATGTTTGTGGACATCCAGTAATGCAAGTAATAGTCGCTCTACTGTAAATCTAAAATGTCTTACTTTTTGTATTCATCAATTAACACCTCTTCTATGTCAAGATACTGATGTTATAGTTGATGGTTATAGTAGCTCTGTTTCTATGTTATAGTAGATGGTTATAGTAGCACTGTTTCTATTATATAGTAGATGCTTATTGTAGCTCTGTTTCTATATTATAGTAGATAGTTATAGTAGCTTTGTTTCTGTGTTATAGTAGATGGTTATAGTAGCACTGTTTCTATGTAATAGTAGCTGCTTATAGTAGCTCTGTTTCTATGTTATAGTAGATGGTTATAGTAGCTCTGTTTCTATGTTATAGCAGATGGTTATAGTAGCACTGTTTGTATGTAATAGTAGCTGCTTATAGTAGTTCTGTTTCTATGTTATAGTAGATGGTTATAAGAGCTCTGTTTCTATGTTATAGCAGATGGTTATAGTAGCTCTGTTTCTATGTTATAGTAGCTGCTTATAGTAGCTCTGTTTCTATGTTATAGTAGATGGTTATAGTAGCTCTGTTTCTATGTTATAGCAGATGGTTATAGTAGCACTGTTTCTATGTTATAGTACCTGCTTATAGTAGCTCTGTTTCTATGCTATAGTAGCTGCTTATAGTAGCTCTGTTTCTATGTTATAGTAGCTGTTTATAGTAGCTCTGTTTCTATGTTATAGTAGATGGTTATAGTAGCTCTGTTTCTATGTTATAGTAGCTGCTTATAGTAGCTCTATTTCTATGATATATTAGCTGCTTATAGTAGCTCTGTTTCTATGTTATAATAGATGGTTTTAGTATCTCTGTTTCTATGTTATAATAGATGGTTATAGTAGCTCTGTTTCTATTTTATATTAGATGGTTATAGTAGCTCTGTGTCAATGTTATAAAAGATGGTTTAGTAGCTCTGTTTCTATGTTATAAAAGATGGTTATAGTAGCTCTGTGTCTATGTTATAATAGATGGTTATAGTAGCTCTGTGTCTATGTTATAATAGATGGTTATAGTAGCTCAGTTTCTATGTTGTAATAGATTGTTATAGTAGCTCTGTTTCTATGTTATAATAGATGGTTATAGTAGCTCTGTTTCTATGTTATAATTGATGGTTATAGTAGTTCTGTGTCTATGTTATAATAGATGGTTATAGTAGCTCTGTTTCTATGTTATAGTAGATGGTTATAGTAGCTCTGTTTCTATGTTATAATTGATGGTTATAGTAGCTCTGTTTCTATGTTATATTAGATGGTTATAGTAGCTCTGTTTCTATGTTATAGTAGCTGCTTATAGTAGCTCTGTTTCTATGTTATAGTAGATGGTTATAGTAGCTCTGTTTCTATGTTATAATTGATGGTTATAGTAGCTCTGTTTCTATGTTATAATTGATGGTTATAGTAGCTCTGTTTCTATGTTATATTAGATGGTTATAGTAGCTCTGTTTCTATTTATAGTAGATGGTTATAGTAGCTCTGTTTCTATGTTATAGTAGCTGCTTATAGTAGCTCTGTTTCTATGTTATAGTAGATGGTTATAGTAGCGTTTCTATGTTATATTGGGTTATAGTAGCTCTGTTTCTATGTGATAATTGATGGTTAGTAGCACGTTTCTATGTGATAGTAGATGGTTATAGTAGCTCTGTTTCTATGTATAGTAGATGGTTATAGTAGCTATGTTTCTATGATGTAGATGGATATAGTAGCTCTGTTTCTATGTTATAATAGATGGTTATAGTAGCTCTGTTTCTATGTTATAGTAGATGATTATAGTAGCTATGTTTCTATGTTGTAGTAGATGGATATAGTAGCTCTGTTTCTATGTTATAGTATTTGGTTATAGTAGCTCTGTTTCTATGTTATAATAGATGGTTATAGTAGCTCTGTTTCTATGTTATAATAGATGGTTATAGTAGCTCTGTGTCTATGTTATAATAGATGGTTATAGTAGCTCTGTTTCTATGTTATAATTGATGGTTATAGTAGCTCTGTTTGTATGTTATAATTGATGGTTATAGTAGCACTGTTTCTATGTTATAATAGATGGTTATAGTAGCTCTGTTTCTATGTTACAGTAGATGGTTATAGTAGCTATGTTTCTATGTTATAGTAGATGGATATAGTAGCTCTGTTTCTATGTTATAATAGATGGTTATAGTAGCTCTGTTTCTATGTATGTAGATGGTTATAGTAGCTATGTTTCTATGTTATAGTAGATGGATATAGTAGCTCTGTTTCTATGTTATAGTATTTGGTTATAGTAGATTATTATAGTAGCTAGGTTTCTATGTTATAATAGATGGTTATAGTAGCTCTGTTTATATGTTATAATATATGGTTATAGTAGCTCTGTGTCTATGTTATAGTAGATGGTTATAGTAGCTCTGTGTCTATGTTATAGTAGATGGTTATAGTAGCTATGTTTCTATGTTATAGTAGATGGTTATAGTAGCTATGTTTCTATGTTATAGTAGATGGTTTTAGTAGCTCTGTTTCTATGTTATAGTAGATGGATATAGTAGCTATGTTTCTATGTTATAATAGATGGTTATAGTAGCTCTGTTTCTATGTTATAGTAGATGGTTATAGTAGCTCTGTTTCTATGTTATAGTAGATGGATATAGTAGCTCTGTTTCTATGTTATAGTAGATGGTTATAGTAGCTCTGTTTCTATGTTATAGTAGATGGTTATAGTAGCTCTGTTTCTATGTTATAGTATTTGGTTATAGTAGATTATTATAGTAGCTCTGTTTCTATGTTATAATAGATGGTTATAGTAGCTCTGTGTCTATGTTATAGTAGATGGTTATAGTAGCTCTGTGTCTATGTTATAGTAGATGGTTATAGTAGCTCTGTGTCTATGTTATAGTAGATGGTTATAGTAGCTCTTGGGCTATGTTATATAGATGGTTTATAGTAGCTCTGTTTCTATGTTGTAATAGATGGGATAGTAGCTCTGTTTCTATGTTATAATAGATGGTTATAGTAGCACTGTTTCTATGTTATAATAGATGGTTATAGTAGCTCTGTTTCTATGTTATAGTAGATGGTTATAGTAGCTAGGTGTCTATGTTATAGTAGATGGATATAGTAGCTTGTTTCTAGGTTATAATAGATGGTTATAGTAGCTCTGTTTCTATGTTATAGTAGATGGTTATAGTAGCTATGTTTCTATGTTATAGTAGATGGTTATAGTAGCTCTGTTTCTATTTTATAATAGATGGTTATAGTAGATTATTATAGTAGCTAGGTTTCTATGTTATAATAGATGGTTATAGTAGCTCTGTTTATATGTTATAATATATGGTTATAGTAGCTCTGTTTCTATGTTAGAGTAGATGGTTATAGTAGCTATGTTTCTATGTTATAGTAGATGGATATAGTAGCTCTGTTTCTATGTTATAATAGATGGTTATAGTAGCTATGTTTCTATGTTATAATAGATGGTTATAGTAGCTCTGTTTCTATGTTATAATAGATGGTTATAGTAGCTCTGTTTCTATGTAATAGTAGATGGATATAGTAGCTCTGTTTCTATGTTATAATAGATGGTTATAGTAGCTCTGTTTCTATGTTATAGTAGATGGTTATAGTAGCTATGTTTCTATGTTATAGTAGATGGATATAGTAGCTCTGTTTCTATGTTATAGTATTTGGTTATAGTAGATTATTATAGTAGCTCTGTTTCTATGTTATAATAGATGGTTATAGTAGCTCTGTGTCTATGTTATAGTAGATGGTTATAGTAGCTCTGTGTCTATGTTATAATAGATGGTTATAGTAGCTCTGTTTCTATGTTATAATAGATGGTTATAGTAGCTCTGTTTCTATGTTATAATAGATGGTTATAGTAGCTCTGTTTCTATGTTATAGTAGATGGTTATAGTAGCTCTGTTTCTATGTTATAATAGATGGTTATAGTAGCTCTGTTTCTATGTTATAATTGATGGTTATAGTAGCACTGTTTCTATGTTATAATAGATGGTTATAGTAGCTCTGTTTCTATGTTATAGTAGATGGTTAAAGTAGCTCTGTTTCTATGTTATAGTAGATGGTTATAGTAGCTATGTTTCTATGTTATAGTAGATGGATATAGTAGCTCTGTTTCTATGTTATAATAGATGGTTATAGTAGCTCTGTTTCTATGTTATAGTAGATGGTTATAGTAGCTATGTTTCTATGTTATAGTAGATGGTTATAGTAGCTCTGTTTCTATGTTATAATAGATGGTTATAGTAGCTCTGTTTCTATGTTATAATAGATGGTTATAGTAGATTATTATAGTAGCTAGGTTTCTATGTTATAATAGATGGTTATAGTAGCTCTGTTTCTATGTTATACTAGATGGTTATAGTAGCTCTGTTTCTATGTTATAGTAGATGGTTATAGTAGCTATGTTTCTATGTTATAGTAGATGGATATAGTAGCTCTGTTTCTATGTTATAATAGATGGTTATAGTAGCTCTGTTTCTATGTTATAGTAGATGGTTATAGTAGCTATGTTTCTATGTTATAGTAGATGGATATAGTAGCTATGTTTCTATGTTATAATAGATGGTTATAGTAGCTCTGTTTCTATGTTATAGTAGATGGTTATAGTAGCTCTGTTTCTATGTTATAGTAGATGGATATAGTAGCTCTGTTTCTATGTTATAGTAGCTGGTTATAGTAGCTCTGTTTCTATGTTATAGTAGATGGTTATAGTAGCTCTGTTTCTATGTTATAGTATTTGGTTATAGTAGATTATTATAGTAGCTCTGTTTCTATGTTATAATAGATGGTTATAGTAGCTCTGTGTCTATGTTATAGTAGATGGTTATAGTAGCTCTGTGTCTATGTTATAGTAGATGGTTATAGTAGCTCTGTGTCTATGTTATAGTAGATGGTTATAGTAGCTCTGTGTCTATGTTATAATAGATGGTTATAGTAGCTCTGTTTCTATGTTATAATATATGGTTATAGTAGCTCTGTTTCTATGTCATAATAGATGGTTATAGTAGCTCTGTTTCTATGTTATAGTAGATGGTTATAGTAGCTCTGTTTCTATGTTATAGTAGATGGTTATAGTAGCTATGTTTCTATGTTATAGTAGATGGATATAGTAGCTCTGTTTCTATGTTATAATAGATGGTTATAGTAGCTCTGTTTCTATGTTATAGTAGATGGTTATAGTAGCTATGTTTCTATGTTATAGTAGATGGTTATAGTAGCTCTGTTTCTATGTTATAATAGATGGTTATAGTAGATTATTATAGTAGCTAGGTTTCTATGTTATAATAGATGGTTATAGTAGCTCTGTTTATATGTTATAATATATGGTTATAGTAGCTCTGTTTCTATGTTATAGTAGATGGTTATAGTAGCTATGTTTCTATGTTATAGTAGATGGATATAGTAGCTCTGTTTCTATGTTATAATAGATGGTTATAGTAGCTATGTTTCTATGTTATAATAGATGGTTATAGTAGCTCTGTTTCTATGTTATAATAGATGGTTATAGTAGCTCTGTTTCTATGTAATAGTAGATGGATATAGTAGCTCTGTTTCTATGTTATAATAGATGGTTATAGTAGCTCTGTTTCTATGTTATAGTAGATGGTTATAGTAGCTATGTTTCTATGTTATAGTAGATGGATATAGTAGCTCTGTTTCTATGTTATAGTATTTGGTTATAGTAGATTATTATAGTAGCTCTGTTTCTATGTTATAATAGATGGTTATAGTAGCTCTTGTGTCGATGTTATATTATATGGTTATAGTAGCTCTGTTTCTATGTTATAATAGATGGTTATAGTAGCTCTGATGATATGTTATATTATATGGTTATAGTAGCTCTGTTTCTATGTTATATTATATGGTTATAGTAGCTCTGTTTCTGTGTTATAGTAGATGGTTATAGTAGCTCTGTTCTATGTTATAATAGATGGTTATAGTAGCTCTGTTTCTATGGTATAATTGATGGTTATAGTAGCACTGTTTCTATGTTATAATAGATGGTTATAGTATCTCTGTTTCTATGTTATAGTAGATGGTTATAGTAGCTCTGTTTCTATGTTATAGTAGATGGTTATAGTAGCTATGTTTCTATGTTATAGTATGGTATAGTAGCTCTGTTTCTATGTTATAATAGATGGTTATAGTAGCTCTGTTTCTATGTTATAGTAGATGGTTATAGTAGCTATGTTTCTATGTTATAGTAGATGGTTATAGTAGCTCTGTTTCTATGTTATAATAGATGGTTATAGTAGCTCTGTTTCTATGTTATAATAGATGGTTATAGTCGATTATAGTAGCTAGGTTTCTATGTTATAATATATGGTTATAGTAGCTCTGTTTCTATGTTATAGTAGATGGTTATAGTAGCTCTGTTTCTATGTTATAGTAGATGGTTATAGTAGCTATGTTTCTATGTTATAGTAGATGGATATAGTAGCTCTGTTTCTATGTTATAATAGATGGTTATAGTAGCTCTGTTTCTATGTTATAGTAGATGGTTATAGTAGCTATGTTTCTATGTTATAGTAGATGGTTATAGTAGCTCTGTTTCTATGTTATAATAGATGGTTATAGTAGATTATTATAGTAGCTAGGTTTCTATGTTATAATAGATGGTTATAGTAGCTCTGTTTATATGTTATAATATATGGTTATAGTAGCTCTGTTTCTATGTTATAGTAGATGGTTATAGTAGCTATGTTTCTATGTTATAGTAGATGGATATAGTAGCTCTGTTTCTATGTTATAATAGATGGTTATAGTAGCTATGTTCCTATGTTATAATAGATGGTTATAGTAGCTCTGTTTCTATGTTATAATAGATGGTTATAGTAGCTCTGTTTCTATGTAATAGTAGATGGATATAGTAGCTCTGTTTCTATGTTATAATAGATGGTTATAGTAGCTCTGTTTCTATGTTATAGTAGATGGTTATAGTAGCTATGTTTCTATGTTATAGTAGATGGATATAGTAGCTCTGTTTCTATGTTATAGTATTTGGTTATAGTAGATTATTATAGTAGCTAGGTTTCTATGTTATAATAGATGGTTATAGTAGCTCTGTGTCTATGTTATAGTAGATGGTTATAGTAGCTCTGTGTCTATGTTATAATAGATGGTTATAGTAGCTCTGTTTCTATGTTATAATATATGGTTATAGTAGCTCTGTTTCTATGTTATAATAGATGGTTATAGTAGCTCTGTTTCTATGTTATAGTAGATGGTTATAGTAGCTCTGTTTCTATGTTATAATAGATGGTTATAGTAGCTCTGTTTCTATGTTATAATTGATGGTTATAGTAGCACTGTTTCTATGTTATAATAGATGGTTATAGTAGCTCTGTTTCTATGTTATAGTAGATGGTTATAGTAGCTCTGTTTCTATGTTATAGTAGATGGTTATAGTAGCTATGTTTCTATGTTATAGTAGATGGATATAGTAGCTCTGTTTCTATGTTATAATAGATGGTTATAGTAGCTCTGTTTCTATGTTATAGTAGAGGGTTATAGTAGCTATGTTTCTATGTTATAGTATGATGGTTTATAGTAGGCTGTTTCTATGTTATAATAGAGGTTATAGTAGCTTCTGTTTCTATGTTCATAATAGATGGTTATAGTAGATTATTATAGTAGATATTGTTTCTATTGTTATAGTAGATGATATTAGTAGCTCTGTTTCTATGTGATATAAGAGATGATGTTATAGTAGCTCTGTTTCGATGTTAATAGTCAGATGGTTATCATCGGTAGTCTGTTTCTATGCTTATAGTAGATGGAATTATAGTAGCTCTGCTTTCTATGTTAGAATAAGATGGTTATGAGTAGCTCTGTTTCTATGTTTATAGTAGATGGTTATAGTAGCTATTGTTTTCTATGTATATAGTAGAGGGTTATAGTAGCTCTGTTTCTATGTTATAATAAGGATGGTTATAGTAGATCGGTCTCTGTTATAGTCGCTGGTTATAGTAGTTGTCATTTGTTATCATTAGATGGTTAAGTAGCTCTGTTTCTATGTTATTATGTAGATGGTTATAGTAGCTATGTTTTCTATGTTATAGTGAGATGGTTATAGTAGCTATGTTTCTATGTTATAGTAGATGGTTATAGTAGCTCTGTTTCTATGTTATAATTAGATGGTTATAGTAGCTCTGTTTACTATGGTAGAGTAGATGGGATAGTAGCTCTGTTCTATGTTATAATAGATGGTTATAGTAGCTCTGTTTCTCTGTTATAATAGATGGTTTAGGTAGCTCTGTTTCTATGTTATAAATAGATGGGTATTAGTTAAGCTTCTGTTTCTATGTTATTACATCAGACTGGTTATAGTAGCTCGTTTCTATGTTA
>CM064508.1:2558250-2603089 GCA_032716605.1 Paralithodes platypus | reverse complement strand
TTCTGTTGGTCAGATTTGGGGCGTTTACCTGAGGTTAAAACGTCCCACATCTTGGGCAGGGTGTTACGCTGGCCAGCTTGCCAGAATGTGCTCGTATTCGCTAGCGCTCGCCAGGGCAGTGGAATGAGCTATACTAATCGTAGAACGATGTTCTTTCTTTCCTAGTATTCATGTAGTCACAGCAAGATCAGTGGTGGTCTTTATTCTTGTCTGTGACACATGGAAGTATTTTATATCAGTGATAGAGTATAAGATATGCAGTGTGAAGTTAAAGGAGAAAGAGCGAGGTGGTAGTATGTGCGTGTCTATGCACGTGTGCCTCCCTTGCTCGGGCGGAGGTTCCCACGCTCATGATTGGCCGGCGGGCCTGGCTGCGTCATAGGACGCTTGCTCTTCATGACATAGTGGTCTGTGATTGGGTGCCGCTGTCCTAGTGTTGGTGCTGCGGGGGTCCCCGCCGCATGTCTCCTGCAGAGCTTGGCATAGTGTGCTTGGTCCTAGACGTCCCTTGCAATCTGTCCCCCAATCTAACTCCCTGTACTACTGTTTCTCTCTCTGAACTTCTTCTTTTCCATTACTTCTCATCTTTATTCAATTCCTTATCCCTTCTGGTTCTGCATACGACTTCCATAGTCGGCCAGTCGTATTACCAGCACCAGTTCTCACATATATGTTTTGCACTAGCTTTAGGGATTATTAGTCATAGTCACATGAGTCATATTATAATTGGGTGTTTCTAATTATTGAGTTGTTCTTTGTTGCTATTTAATGCTAGACAGTGGAAGGTATCTTTAGTCATTGTCTGAGTTATGTATATGGCGAGTCAAAGCCTTTACGACTTCGACGGAGCTAGGTGCCTGTAACCCTTGTGCATATTTTTCCTTTGCGAGTGTAGCAGTATACGAGCGAAGGGCTTTTGCCTACTCTTGCTCGTATGCTCGCTACCTCTTTGTGTTGACCTTTGTGGAGCGCCAGGGCAAGACCAGATACTTGAGATCTGGACTTACCAAGAGAGCCTCCTAGTCAATTAACGTAACATAAGGGAAATCTGTTCAAGGGGAGACAGTAGGCTACGAGCATGCTTGCGCTCTGCCTAGCCTCCTGGTACCTTTTATGTCGCTGCTAGACTTTATTAGTAATAAAGACAGCATTGTGTTTATTAACTTTAACTGTGTATGCTTTAGGAATTATTCACGTATTATTTTAGCCTAGGTTGATGCTTGGTGCACAACCCAGTATGGCTGTTACTTTGGCTAAGGAAGTACTGTTTTGAGTGGCTATTATTAGTGCTGTCACAGAGTTGTTGCACTCCCTTGTATATATATGTATCCTACTTATTGGTGTATTTAAGATACACGCTTTGGTGTCCTGCCCCTGCATTATTTCTGTTCTATATTAACGAGCATCTTAGAGCATCAGACGTTTTCAGAAGATTCCATATCTGTTTGCTGTAGGACTAGACTTCCAGTGTTTTCATAGAGCATTGAAGAGTTTAGTGTTGAGTACAGACTCACACTAAAGTTAACATAACATATATTTCTTTATTAAATCTTGTTATAGTTTATTCAGGTATTGTTATTTCTTAAGAGCATTTTATTAACGTAAAGTACTCCTGTTGTGAGTAGGCTTTGCCATCACCGGAAAGCCTTTGTAGAAGTGCACTAAAACCCAGTTAATTGATACCCCATTATCCAGTAGATTAACTCTGGAGGGTTTTTAGTGTTTTGTTCACCGGCGTAATAGTTCGAGGGTTTGGAATTAGCATACCGTTGTTGCAGATATAGCCTATCATCTAGTCCAATATTGAGTGCCCTTGTTTATTTCGTAGTGCCGGTCGTAACAGGAGGCCTGTATACTGCCATAATAGGCTACCTTGTTTTTCCTTCCACCACACAGCATCCTCCAACTCGGGCCTTATTTAACCCTTTAACGCCCTAAGAGCGAGCCCGTCAGTACCTTCTACTACCCGCCAAGCGGGTAAATGACCTTGTTTCTGTGCTCTTTTTCATGCATAAACAAGAGCCAGAGCGTAATACAATTATGTATCCCTGAAAGGGCGTTAATTGAGCTTTCCAATGACACCAGAACCATCCTTCTACGACCACTGGTTCTCTTGCAACGATCGTGCAACACAAAGGAAAAATAGCTAAAATAAGGTAATTTCCTTACATAATATTGAATAATATTGTAATAAGATATATGACCCAAAGGAAGCGAAACCCATATTATACGCATTTAACTATAAATGTTCTAATAGTAACGCAAATTTTGTGAACGAAAGTGAAACCCAAAATATAAAAACGTTCAATAAAAACGTAAGCTAATAATTATGTATAGTTTGAGAGTGTTCCATTACATTACTGTGTTAAGTCTCTGTTATGTGCCAATTCTGGTTATATTTAGCGGTAATAATAATGTGTGCAGGTATTTCTATCTTTTCTCAATGCAACTTGTTATGCTTCGTTTCTTTTGTTTGCTCATACTATCTTGTCTGCTCACCTTCGAATGACTTGGCAGATTAAATTTGCATGAAATATAGACCTACCCAGCCACCTGCTCTGGGAAGATCTGCAGTAGGGCTCCACACTATACCCTCAATTTCCGTTCTTGGGACGAAAGAAATAGTGCCCAGAATACCAATGATCGCTCTGTCTCTCTCTCCTTTACTTCCCTTAACTCAGTTAATATACTGTTATACCATATACGCACGCACGTACACATACCCCCAACCCCAATACGCACATAAAACGTGCTTTATTATTTAGGGGAGGTGTGGTGGAGTGGTCTTGCCAAAGGCCTGGTAATCCAAAGGTCCCGGGTTCAAATCCCGATGTATCAATGGGAAGATATTATTGGGATAGAATTTGTGCTGTACCTAGTATCAGTGCATTACCACAAGCCCACCGAAACGTCAATAAAATACCCTCATTGTTCCCTGATTAAATAGCACTGTATGAATATTCCCATATTCAAAATATGCTATAGGGGTGCAATGCCTGGTGAGTTATCTGCTTAACAGGTGGCGTTGTGTGTGTGTAAGTGTGAGAGTCCGAGTGTAGGGAGTGAGACAGTGAAGCACGGGAACGAGGTGGCTTCAGAGATGGGGTCGTTTCGGGCCATGAGTGAGCACCGTGCCTCATGTGAAGGCAATATGGCAGGTGCTCGTTGTACTCTACGTGCTTCACATGTCTCACTCCCTAGACTGGAACAAGACCTCACGGGCTTCACTGTTCATTGTAAAGCGGTGAATGTTAAGGCTCTCAGCCTATGCCCGAGAGGAAGTAAGTTGGAATATAGAAAACAAATAAAATAAAATAAAAAATATGCACGCACGTACACATCACCCCCCCCCCCCCCCCCTCATGCACCCAAAACGTGCTTTATTACTGTATATGAACGCACGTACACATCACCCCCACCCCTCATACACACAAAACGTGCTTTATTACTGTATATGCACGCACGTACACATCACCCCCACCCCTCATACACACAAAACGTGCTTTATTACTGTATATGCATGCACGTACACATCACCCCCAACCCTCATACACACAAAACGTGCTTTATTACTGTATATGCATGCACGTACACATCACCCCCACCCCTCATACACACAAAACGTGCTTTATTACTGTATATGCATGCACGTACACATACCCCCACCTCCCCCACCCCTCATACACACATAAACCGTGCTTTTTTACTGTTCCTGTTTACACATCCTAAGACCTTTATCAATAATACCAACCACTCACTCACATCACTCTCTCATTTCTTAGAACCAACATGTGCAAAACATGCCTGTGGTTATATTGATGCATGGCCAACATGTATTCATTCAAGGGATCTACTTGTTGTACTCATTTGTATGGGTATATTTATATTTGTAGTTCATAATAAGTTAGATATATTAATACAAAGCACTTATATGATGGCTCAAGTGTGCGCTTTGTAGTATAAGGAAATATATATATTGATCTAACTAACCGCTCCATACTGATCCAACAATAACCCTTATTATTCTAGTCTAACCTTTTCTAGCCTCTAAGATCCTATTATCCTAACCAAATGGATCATCATTCGGTATAACCTAGCCTAGTCTACCTGACCATATTACATCAAACTATGGATTCCTAAAATAGCCTAGCTTATCTTATAAATATTCAAAACCTATAATAAAGACCAACTTATTTAATTAAATTAATTATCCATAATTTTCTATAAAATTGTTTAATGCCGCGACGCTCTTCAAAAACACTCACCAAACGTCTTTCCAACTCCACATTCCAACTCCAACTCCAACATTCACAAAGACAAATAATATCCCATGAATCATATTTCCCTTCCATTACCAGGGTGTCCGGCAGCACATTGGTTACCACGCTCCATATCCAGTTGGATTACCAGAAGAACCGAAACAGAAGATTAGACTCCTTACACCTGATATTGCTGTTCACCTACAGTAGCAGTAAAAAGGAACCACAAGTAAATGGACAATATTGACCTCCAATGTAGGGAGGTATACAGTTGAAAATTGTAAAATATGCAGTACCCCCTATGTACCAGGCTAGGGGAACTCACACGCACCACAAGCTTCACCGAGATGAGCACCTCGGTAAAGCACAGTCTAGCGTAATTTCCCTAATTTTACCAATTACCAGGCCATACCAAGATACAGAGCTGCAATTTCCAGCCTTTAATTTTCAAATCCCATCACCATCATTCTTGGTAATAATTCCCTGGTTACCCATAACTTCTTGTGTTCCTCTGCCTCATTAGTCGAGGAGGATTCTATTGCTGCATATCCTAGTTGGCTATGCAATTCTGAATGTGCGTAATGTATTCATTGTTTGGTATATTATCAATCGATCTATTTATCTGTCCTTCAGCATCACCTTCCGTCTATGTTCTATCTATATTGCACAGACACACAACATATAAAAACACATGGACACTGACACTCATGACAAAATTATCATTAATGGGGCGTCACTCAAGACTTTGTATTATTAATTGAAGATGGCCAACATTAATGGAATATTGTCCATTTGTGTAGGAAACACAAACAAATATATATTTATTTAGGTGTCTTAGATCAAATAGTAGCGTAACTAATAAGATGCCAGAGTGTGTCGATAACAGTAAAGGAGAGAAGTGCTCGTGTGATACCAGCTTAATTTTGTTTTATGATGGAAGCTTTTTTAATTCACTCTCACTAATTGGTTGTATTTATTAAAGGTCTGCAAGAGTTACATACAGTTGTTTAAATATACAAGCTACAGTGAAGCTTAGGTACCTACATGGATATCTGGACTTAATCATACAGTTAATATGCAATTATGAGTACAACAGAAGACCATCATAAAAGAAGAAGGCCACACTAAAATTAAACAAAAATTATAATATGTTCTTGATAAAGTTGTCCAAAAATCAGCAGAAAGACACAAGTGAGCGCCATACTAGAACAATATAAAGTCATATGTAGTAAAACGAGGATTGGTGCTACCTTGCTCGGGTTCTTCTGTACACAATCTGCATTGATGATTTCTTCATTAAGGAGTTATTGTTGGGTAAGGTAATGAGAGAGTGGTTCCTGAGTGGTGGTGCAGGAAAGGGGAGAATACGGTCAACAATATTAGATTTTAACCTATTTTTTTCTCTGCATTTGTTCCCATCTTGCTGTAGGCCTAAGTTCATGTAAATATATATTTACTTCAAATGTAAAACTTGCAAAGATCGCTATGTGGAAACAACGCTTAT
Organism: Paralithodes platypus; assembly: GCA_032716605.1. Taxonomy (NCBI): domain Eukaryota; kingdom Metazoa; phylum Arthropoda; class Malacostraca; order Decapoda; family Lithodidae; genus Paralithodes; species Paralithodes platypus. The sequence goes on along the minus strand of CM064508.1, from coordinate 2,597,326 downwards.
TAAAATAAAATTTATTAAATAAAAGAACACAATCCACCACATAGGGTGTACATTACTACATGATCAAGTTAATCTGTTTCCCAAGCAAACTAATCACACACATAACACATTGAATGGAATATAAAGAACAAATGTTCATTGGTATAAAGAAACGACAAGGTTCTGCTCTCTCTAGAGCGATCTGCAGGTAACTTTTTGTATTTATTCTATATTTTTATTAATTTCACCACAACACCAAACACCTACATTGAAATTAATGAAAGCATATTATGTGATCCACCGGGATTCGAACCTAGGCTATCACACACAGATTTGTAAACACTCTAACCATTACACCATGTGCATTAATGCACATAGCCCGTAGCCTAGTAGGTAGAGCTCTCGTCTCACACACGAGGGGTCGGGGGTTCAATCCCCGGCCGGGCGGAGACAAATTGGGCTTGTCTCCTTTCATGTGTTAGCCTCAGTTCACCTAGCTGTAAATAGGTACCTGGAATAAGTGGACGACGTTGTGACGTCCCATCTGGGGTTGGCAAAAATGGTACAAGGCGAGATGGGTATCATATGGTTCACCTAAGCTGATGGCTACCTAAGCCTTCGGGCGAGACGGTACGGTCTATAGTGAGAATGGTACCATACAGATCCACCCTAAGCCTTCGTTTCCGATGTCGCCAATTGGCTAAATACAGACTACACACACATCCACAGCCATTCCAACAGTACATAAAACACTTAACATGCATTTCACGCAATACATTCCCAGTTAAGGAGGCGCGATAATAATGAGCTTAGCTCGCATTGCCTGGATTCCCCTTGACGAACAAGTAACTGAGTAACCACCAGGACGGTTAAAGGTTCATGCACACGCCTACGACTAATTATCCATTCTCAAATACTGGATCATGCTCATATTCCCAACCGCGCTATGTTTGCCTAATGTTTAAGTGAGAGGAAAGAATACTCATGGGGCACAGGTCATATAGAACGGCCTCGCTACGAAATATCCCTGAACCTACTAATAATCTTTATTTTTAACAATATAACAATATAACGTGTTTCTGGCATGTGTGTTTCATTTTCGGCTCTGTATATATCTCTACCCAAATATATTGACATATGCTATTTTTGGTTAAGTCATATGATTGGACGATGTTGCCCATGAACGTTTTGGTGATGCTGAACGTTTTGGTGATGAAATATATAAATACACACAGTAATTATAAGTAAATGTTATCAATAGTGAGGGATTAAGAAGGGGAACGATGTTGGAACAGGTAGGAAGTAGAGGGTGGGAGTTAAGGGATGAGGGAGTTGACTGAGAGAGTGAGGTTGGGTGATGATGTAGAATAATCAATTAATGCATTAGTCTTTCATACAGAACCCCTAGAAGTGATATTATTAATGGCAACTCTTCACTCATTAGCCATAAATATCTGCATCAAATCAAAGCAAAGTTATTCCAAATCATTCATTGTTTATTTATAAGGTTCAGTAAGTCAAATGGGTGAATACTTCGATTTTTTTTAGATTTACAAAGTGTTTAGATAGATGGCAGTGAGCTGCTGATGTTTATTGTACCATAAATAAATATACGAGAGTATAATCTCCCAGTATTCCAGCCATTCCATTAACTCTCCAATTAGCATATACTCCTCCACATTCAAGTTATCAAAGACATTATAGAACGTGGAGAGAAATCCTATTAATTCTGACTTTTCAAGCCATTAAAAAATAAATGCCTTTTCGTCTGATCGGCTGTTGGATCGCGGTCGCGGTTGGACGTCCCCGGTGCCCGGCGCAATCTGTGGCTTTATTTGGGGGAACTTCAGTCGGTCCTGGTGATTGCCTGCCGCGTCGGTGGTTTCGCAGCCTCTCCCCCTGGCTTCATCCCCTTCCTCCATGCTATCCTGCTCTGCCTTCGTCATCTTCTGATCATCCGACTGTGCTGACTTCACTCTGCGCCACCTTGACTCCTTTCTGGTTGGTGGGGGCCGGCGATTCCCTGGACCTGTGACTCGTGGCTCGGCCGCTGGAGGGACGCGGCGCCCACATGGTCAGCTCTGGTATCGGCAAATCCTTGGCTTTCTTCGGGGTTCCATAGTGGGCCCCACCTTTCCGTCGGTTCCAGGGCCACCTTCAGCTTCTGGGGATTGTGTTGGCCCCTCCACCCTCGCCTCTTCACTTCACCATGTGTCTTCTTCCTGCCAGGTGTCATCGTTCATCACTTCACCTTCCCTTCCATCCTTGAGTCCTGGAAGTGTTGTTGCCCTTCTGCAACCCCTCCTGGGTCCTTGACGTTTGATCCTCCTTGCAGTTGGCCGCTGCGGCTTTGACCAACACTGCGTCAGGGTTAAAAGGGCTCTGCCCTCAAAGCCCTTAAATCAAGAATCAAGATGCCTTTTCGTCCAATCATTATGGCAGCTCTCTTCCTCCGCCTCCTAATTCAAATCATCTGAGATTCCGAGAAGAGATAAAAAAAAAAATTGAAAAAAAAGCTTAATCCACACAAACATACACCTATCTATTTATCTATATATCTCAAGAGGAAAAGTATCACAAGGGGTATAGGTAGCGAATAACATCTTTATTTTGGATCCAACGTTTCGACATATCAACTTATGTCATCATCAGGGTCTAAAATTGAGAGAGAAAAACACACGATATAAAACTAACTTACAAGTTATTCAAAGGGTGTTACACATATTAATGTACAACGTTTAAAGGGCCTTGAAAGGGGCAAATTATACAATGTATAAAGGGGCAAAACATGTAAAGTATTCTATGGGAATTACACATTAATGTACAATGATTAAAGGGGCAGATTATTCAAATTATTCTAGGGGACTTACACATGTTAGTTCACAATGCTTAAAGGGGCAGAACATAACAATTATTCTATGAGAGATACAAATCTCACTGTACTATGTTTAAAGGGGCAGCAGATATGGTATTGTTAAGTTGGGGTTTCATTTTTTTTTTTTCCGAAGATCTATATATCTACATCTGTCTGTCTCTATCTATTTATCTATCTATCTATCTATCTATATCTATCTATATATCTACCAAATCTATCTATCTATCTGGCTGTCTGTCTGTCTAATACGATGTTGGAAGTTGGGTTGTATGTTGCCCCAGGTTGTCAAAGTTTTATATTATATACAGTAAGTGTGTAGGATACCAACAGTAGACTATAACATGTCTTTCTTTCTCAACACTTTTCACATCAGTTCTCCATCTTCACATACTGTATAATATTATACATTCATACACAAATTATTCTGTATAATCTACGTTTGATATGTATTTTTACTCTGCGCTGCCGTAGGCATGAAGCTCAATGCATTATTTATACTTCAATGTGTGTGTGTCTGTGTGTGCGTATGTGTGTTTTTTTTTTTTTTTTTTAATCTAGAGCACAAATTGATATATATATGGTTAAGCCTTTGGTCAGTTTCTTTATTTGGTACCAGAATGGATGCAATTAACTTTTATCCAGATTATAATGCCGCCACAGCCCGCCATTTGTCTCCTCCGTAAGAATCCCATCAACAATAATAATTCAATAATTACAATACTTAACCCACTATTGGCAGGCGTCCTCAATTGAGTCTGACCCCTACGAGGGCAAGCGTCCTCATATGAGCCAAGGCCTAAGACAAGCCTTTCAAAAAAACAAAGGAATGTGTGATTCAGTGAGTTTATTCCCCTCCATACTAGAGATGGAACGAATATCAATTTTCACTATTTGCGAATACGAATACAAATTTTTTGTTGTAAAATTCGCGAATACGAATACGAATAGCGAATATTTCAATCCTTATTTCATCCTTCAAGAACTGGTAATTATTTTTATGTCACCAACAAACGTTAATTAAATTACTGTGGAATTAATTACCAAAAGTTAATGACCATGTGAATGTGTAGTTTCTTAAATATCATAAATTAACTGTATGAATTAATGATTAATATAATGTATGAGTTCAGCTGTAGAAAATTGAATAATTAGAATTAATCCATTAAATTTTCTATGTTTCCAGTCCTCAGTCCCAGTGTTGCCGCTTTTTGGTACTAAAATACCAGATTTGGTACATTTGACTCTCTTAAGTAAATGTTATAAATTTTCCAATAAAATAGTCCATATCTGGTACTAAATACGAAATCAGTGAGGAAATATGATGGAACATATTTTAGTGACATGCTATTAAATTGGATATGTCTGAAATGGTAATATTGCGAAGGTTCAAATGTCCAGGTCCAGCACATGTTCGTTTACCGGGCAGTGATTCCACTTTAGAATAATTTGGTAGGCCTATTTTTCACTAGTTTGATCTGGTACTATTAAATACAGATAAGTAGCAACACTGCTCAGTTCTCCTTCATTCCACTTTAGCGGCCCCAATGCACATCTACACTGTTATTTATTCGTTTGTGTTAACTTTAAAATTTAATATTTAACATTTTTGTATATATTCTATTGGTTTCGTGAACATATTCGATTATTTTAGAATAGCTATGAATGGAAATGCGAATACGAATACGAATACGAATATTGAAAAACATAGCGAATATTCGGAAATACGAATACGAACCTAATATTCGGTCCATCTCTACTCCATACCTCCTATCACTCCTGCACATGTGCCTCCCCCCCCTCTCCCACCCTCTCCTTCACCCCCCTCAATTATCACCTGTTTTTCCTCTTATTCCCCTGTTTATCGGGTAATTTTTCACGCCAATATATCCCAGCCGGCTCCAAGGTTGAAAGGGAGGTGTGTAAGGATCATTGCGAGAGAGAGATTTCACTAGCGAGACATCAGTCTGGCTTCAGGCCTCGCTTTGAGAGGGGAGGGTGTATGTCTCACGCGCCTCTCACCTCATGACTGTTCGGTCGGCAATGATTTGTCTTTTTCACACCCCAAATACTATTCCCACTTGTTTTATTGTTGTTACATATTAATATCTTCATAATAAACGTAAAATAGGCGCATATGAATAAGTAATAACGATATTTATCGAAAAAGGACGACATTCGTCGTGATTTACTCACAATACCTTTACCTAGCGGGACGTTTTAAATACCATATTCAATTAAAAAAGGTTTATTGATACAATTGGGGTACATTACCAAGGAATGGCTTTACAATAACAAATAAAGAGCTAATTGCATCAATGGAGATTTGATGCCATGTGGCATATATGTCCTCTTATTCCTTACTAAATATTTATATGGTCAGCATAAGGAGTAACACGTGCAATAGTGAACAAAAAAGTGAGATAACAAAATAAAATGAAAATTAACAAACATAGCACACACCAGATTCATACATAATTCAGTATACGAAGTAATGTTTTTATTTATCTAACAAGTACAATATTAGTTTTCGCTTAAATGCTGAATAACTACACTGAGTATCTAATATGTTGTATTTTCTATTCCACAGTTCAACTCCCTTATGTCTAAATGTTCTTGTCATCAGCGTTGTTCTGCTCACTGGGACATGTTATTTGTGCCTTTGTCTAGTATGATGTGCATGTAAATCCCTATTGACACTAAGTATACCATCTATCACCGAAGGAGTAATACCATGAATATATTTAAACATTGATTTTGCTATACAGAACACATAGACGTCAGGAAATCTTAATAATTGCAAAAATTTAAATAAGGGTTGAGAATGCTGTCTATAATGAGCCGATTTGATAATTCTAACAGCTCTTTTTGTGGTGTAATAATTGGTTTAATATGACAGTCACTAGCTGCACCTAAGACCTCTATACCATATATAATATATGGATACACAAAACAGCTGTATAATGTAACAAGTGTTGAACTATTCAATAATGTCCTGGCCTTGCATAATATGCCTATCCCTCTTGACATTTTGTTTTTAATGTGCCTTAGATGTTCATTCCAGGATAACCAGGAATCAATTACTACACCTAAGAATTTTGAGGTGTCTACTTTTTTAAGAGGAATATCGTTTATGCATACATTATAGTTTGTTGTTACCCTTTTCCCTGTAGTAGTGAATACCATATAATAAGTTTCATCACCATTTAATGATAATTTATTCACCATTACCCACTCTATTAGTTTCTTTATTTCAATATTCATGGTCTTTATGGTATTGCCACTCAAAAATATTTTGTGTCATCTGCAAATAAAATATGTAAAGGTCCGGGGAAGCATTCACAATATCTTTGACATATATCAGGTATAATAGAGGACAAAGTACTGAGCCTTGTGGTACCCCACATTTCACTGAACTTCTGGAGGAGCAAACACCGTTATAATTATAATTTACATATTGTGATCTATTTACTAAATAGCTCTGTAACCAGTTATAAGCAACTCCCCTAATACCATACGTTTGTAGTTGTTTTAGTAATATAGAATGATTTACTGTATCAAAGGCTTTACTAAAATCCAAAAATACTCCATGTACAAAGTTTCCTGTATGCAGAGCCGTTGATACTTTATCTATCAATACATTCAGTGCCAAATCAGTTCCATATCCCTGCCTAAATCCAAACTGCTATTTGTAGAATAATGTATGCTTATTTATTAATGACAATAATCTATTATACATTATGCGTTCCAATACTTTTTAAAATACAGATAGGGTTGATACTGGACGATAATTGTTAAACATCATAAGGTCATTACCTTTATTCGAGGTGTAACCCTTGCAATCTTTACCATAGGCTCGCCGTTCTTAGGTTAAGGTACTAATTTTTGGTTAGTTGATGACGTCACCCAAGTTTAACCCCTTCACCACATGACAACTTTTTACCTTGCATCCTGGCTAAGATTAGATTATTTTATGCAGTTTAAGAAAGTCTTATGTGATTATGAGGGTTTATTGAGATCGTAATTACCCATTTGTGTCTTAGAGGTAAATTATATAATAAAGAAAATCGTCTAATGGTCATCAAAGTATGATCAAAATTATGTAATGGTGGCGAAGGAGTTTAAAGATGTTTGGTTGATCCTAAAAGTGGAGAGAGAGAGAGAGAGTGAGTGATTCTATCTATCTATCTATCTATTGCCTGACGCCGTGATCCCCGAAGGGGTGGCCACGAACTAACCGCCCCTATGTACCTCTGTCCCCAGTCAGTCGACGCCCTTCCTCCCAACCAGCACCACCTTCATCCATATACTTCCTCACTCCATCCCTTCACCTCTCTTTAGGTCTACCTCTCCCTCCCTGTCCCTCCACCTCGCTGTCGTACACCTTCTTTGTCATTCTCTCGCTTCCCATACTTTCCATATGGCCGAATCATCTCAAGGTGTTCCTTTTCACACTTTCCAGCACATCTACCTCTACACCACACCTCCTTCTTACTTCCTCATTCGTCTATCCCTCCATGTAACTCCGCACGCACTTCTCAAGTAACTCATTTCCACCCCTCTCACTCTTTGTCTGAGTCTCTTCTCAAACGTCCATGCTTCGCTTCCGTAAGTTAGTGTCGGGACTACCACACTGTCATGCAAGGACTTCTTCACTTCCATACTGACCACCCTATTTCTTGTTACTGCTTTCAGCGTTCCTACAACCCTCTTTACCTGTTGTACCCTCTCCCGCACTTCTTCATCCATAGTCCCATCTTTACTCAACACATAGCCAAGATACTTAAAAGAGTTGACGATCTCCATAGCCTGACCGTTCAGCTTCACCCCACACTCTGTGACTTCACCCCTTTTGAAGACCATAACCTTGCTCTTCCCCGCATTTACCTTCAAATTAAGTTTTTCGCACACTGTTCCAAACTCATTTACCAGACCCTGCAACTCCCATTCATTATCACTCATCAGAACTGTATCATCCGCAAACAGCAGTATATATAGCTTCCACTCAATTCCCTCCCTTTTCAGTGATACACCAACATCCACTGCTCTTGATAGTATTTCTTTCATGACTCCATCCATATATACAGTAAACAACCACGGGGACATCACACACCCCTGTTTCAAACCAACATTCAGGTTAAAGAACTCGCTCTGCTCACTCTCCACACGTACTGCCGCCTTTGCACCCTCATACATGCTCTTCACTGCTTTCAGCAACTTGCCATCTACTCGGTATATTCTAAGTACTTTCCACAAACCTTCTCTATCCACTCTGTCATAGGCCTTCTCCAAGTCCATAAAGACAATATACACCTTTTGTTTTTTCTCCAGATATTTCTCCACAACACAATTCAGGGTAAAAATCTGATCTACATATCCTCTTCCCTTCCTAAAACCTCCCTGCTCATCGCCTATCCATCTCTCTGTTCTCACTCTCACTCTCTCAATCACTACCCTACTGCATACCTTTCCTACTACACTTAGAAGACATATTCCTCGGTGGTTACCACACACTCCTCTTTCCCCTTTGCCCTTATATATGGGGACTATTATGCCAGTCTTCCAGTCATCGGGTGCACTCCCCTTTTCCCATGCTAGTTTGCACATTTTCCATACCCATTCGATCACTATCTCGCCACCATACCTCAACATTTCTCCACACACTCCATCTGTTCCTGGTGCTTTCCCCAACTTCACTCTTTTCATGGCTTCCCACACTTCTGACCTCCTGATCCCCACCTCCTCCTCCACTACTTCTCTTCTTCTCCCTCCCATACCATAATCCAGCTATGTTTGCTGGCTCTTCATTCCTTACATTTAGCAACTCATTGAAGTACTCCCTCCATCTTTTGACTCTCTCTTGCTTCTCGGCTAGCATTCTCCCATTCTTATCTTTCACACCCTTACTGTTTCCCTTGCTACCTTCCCTATCTTTCTTAACTTCTTTCCAGAACAGTTTCTTACTCTCCCTCCATTTTGCACTCAGATTCCTTCCAAATTCCTCATCTACTCTTCTCTTACTTTCCTTCACCTCTCTCTTAACCACCCTCTGACTCTCCATGTACCTCGCTCGTTTCTGTCTCTCGAAATCTTCATTCCCTCTACCACCCAACCACTCTCTATATGCTTTCTTCTCTTCTTCCACAGCTATTCTTACCTCTTCTGTCCACCATGCTGTACCTTTCACTCCCCTCCCTCTTCTCCTCACTCAACACACCTCCTCACATGCTGCACAGATCTCATCCTTAAACACCTTGCTCGTCTCCTCCACTTCCTCCATAACTTCCAGGTTGAACCCACCTAGTCGTCTTTCCACTGCTCTCCTGTACTCCTCCCTGACTTCCTCCTCCTGCAACCTCTCCACCCTCCTCTCGCCTCCCTCCAGCTCTCCTCACCCACTTCTTTTGTATCCTAACCTTAGCTACCACTACATAAGGATCAGACAGACCCCTCCAATACCCCTATACACCCTAGCATCCATCACAATTTTCTTCATTCGTTCATCCTCACATACATAATCAATCAATGACCATCGTTCCTCCACTGTCTCATCCTCCATCGTCCACACCCGTTTCCACGTGTACCTGTGGATCATTCTGTGTCGGAAGAAGGTGTTGGCTATCCACAGCCTCCTCCCCACACATACATCCACAAGTGCACTACCATTCCCATTCACCTCTGATGGTAACCCCCACCCTCCCACCACTCCCTCAACTTTCCTATCACCCACCTTACCATTCATATCCCCAATCAGAAATATTCTTTCGTTCTTGTCAAACTTCTCCAGGCACGCCTTCACATTCATCCAGAACTCCTCTTTCTTTCTTTCAAGTTTATCCTCTGTCGGGGCATACACACACACAATCACCCACGTTTGTATTCCTACTTTCATTCTCACCCACACAATCCTTGAACCCACAGACCCATACTCTCTTACACATTCCTACCATTTGTTACTTGCAAACAAACACGCACCTTCTCTCGCGGTTCCTTCACTCACTCCAGCACACACACCCATTCCACACTCCCACTCTCTCACATCTGAACCTTTCCATATGGTCTCTGTCATTCCACATATACCCAGCCTGGCATTCACTAGCACTTCCAGGACCTCTCTCTCTTTTGTGCCATCATTCATGCCACTAACATTCCGTGTATCCATTCTCAGAATGTCCGAAGGAATGTCCTTAGTCAGTCGTGGTTTGTCAATATAGGTTCCGTCCGCATCCGAGTTTGTTCGTTCGTTTTTCTTTGCTTTGGTATTTTTTCCGGGTGGGGGTCGCAAGCCCACCGACCCAACCTCTTTAGTCGCCTCTTACGACACACAGAAGGCACGTGGGGCATATTCCCCCCAGAGGGTACCAATGAAAATGCCAAAATGAGTAACACTCTCAACAAATTCTTTGCATCAGTCTTTACATCAGAAGACCTAAGAGACATCCGTACAATACTGCCAGTACAGACACACAATTTGGTAGTTCTTAGAAATATCAGCATTACTGAGGCAGAGGTAGTGAGATGTTTAGATAACCTTATATTACATACTTAGATTTCCAGAAAGCCTTTGATAACGTTTCACACAGACGGTTAGTGATGAAATTAAAAGCACATTGAATACAAGGCGGCATTCTACAGTGTATATAAAATTGGCTTAGTGAAAGGAAACAAAGAGTAGTTATTAATGGGGAAGCATCAACGTGGACCAATTTAACTAGTGGTGTACCTCAAGGAGTAGTGCTGGGGCCAGTTCTTTTCCTAATTTACATTAACGACATAGATGGGGGTCTCACCTGTACAATCTCAAAGTTTGCAGATGACAAAAATCGCAAACACCGTACTGACAAATTAACGTGTTGAAGATATGCAAAACAATCTAAACAAACTTTCACAATGGGCTAAAATCTGGCAAATGTGCTTCAATGAAGATAAGTGTAAAGTAGTTCATATCGGATACCGCAATGAAAAAGCAGACTACTCGATGAATGGCACCCAGCTAAAGAGTGTAGACAGAGAAACCGATTTAGGAGTAACAATATCCAGTAACTTAAAACCAAGTCAACATTGTGCTGAAGTTGTTAAGAAGGCAAACAAAATGATAGGTTTCATACGTAGATAATTTGAACTTAAATCAAAGGATATTATCCTCACTCTTTACAATTTATTAGTCCGCCGACTTTTGGAATACTGCGTTTAATTCTGGTGCCCTTACTATAAATAAGATGGAACGAGTTCAACGTTGAGTTAATAAGATGATACCCTGTCTTCGGAACAAACCATACGAGGAACGCCTTAATGAACTAAATTTATATCCATTAACCCCAAAATGACAACCGTCCTCAATAGAGGTTTTTCTGGTGCACTGCGACCGTCCTAAATAGATCCAGAGCATAACAAAAACTTAGAAAACACCACAGTCACACTCAAAACATGGCAATTTGTGATTAGGTGAGATAATTCCCCTCCATTACTTGCTACATGTGTCCCAACCCCCCTCTTCATCTCATTTACAATTATCAGATATTTTTCCTGTTATTCCCCCTTATATTAGTTAGTTTTCGGCGCAAAATTCCCCGTCCCGGTCTCTTTAAATCAGATGAGGCAGCTAGAGATCGTTCCAACACAGAGACTTCTATTCAGACTCATCAGTATCGATCAAGAGCTTGTAGAGGGAACATATACGCCTTCCGTGCTCTCGCCTCATGATACGACCTTGTGGTAATAATACGTCTTTTTCACACCCCAATTGCTATTCCCACTTCTTTTCTTGCTCTTAAATGTTCATATGTTCATATTAAAAGCAAAATAGGCGCATATCGATAAGTAATCATTATATATATGTTACATATAATGATTTTCGTCAGAATAGAACCAAATACCTTCGCTTGTCGGGAGGGTTTGAACTACCATGGCTTCGCAGTTTATGAGTTAACCAAGCGCAGATTGAGAGGTGACCTTATTCAAATTATAAAGATCATTAAAGGCATCGACAACGTGAACTGTAATAAATATTTTACGATTGACCGATCAAACTACACTCGGGGAAATGTCTGCAAAATCATTAGTAAATCATTCAACTCTAATGAATCCAAGAATTTCTTCTTCAATTGAAGGGGCTTCCCCGGGATTTCATAGACTTCAAAGTTCGCCTAGACAAGCACCTTGCCCTGGACCCAAGGTTGACTGCGTTTGTAATTGAATCAAAATTTTCTTTAGTAGTGTTTGTTCAATAACCTAATAGATCTTATTATAATTTCCCCTGCCTTGAACTAAGCTCCAGGGCTGCACTTCTTTCTCACATCTTTCCCACATTCTCTCCGAAATACTGTTGCAACATTTGGAACAGCAGTGTTTAGGATGGCAAGTATCCTCGAGGGGTCGCATGGCCTGTTGTTGCTTGTTTTCCTTTGTATTCCTTTGTAGTTTTATCCTCTGTTGGAGCATACACACACACAACCACCCACGTTTGTGTTACTACTTTCATTCTCACCTACGCAATCCTTGCACTCACAGACCCATAGTCTCTTACACGCTCCTTCCATTTGTTACTTACAAACAAACATGCACCTTCTTTCACTCCCTCACTCACTCCAGCACACACTCTCATTCCGCACTCCCACTCTCTCACACATATACCCCTCAATTTGTTCTCAGTCATTCCGCATACATCCAGCCTGGCATTCACTAACACTTCCAGGACCTCTCTCTCCTTTGTGTCATCATTCATGCCTCTTACATTCCAAGTCGCAATTATTAGGCTGTCCATTGTAGGTCGGAGTTTGTCAACATTAGGTCTATCCAGATCCGAGGCTGTTCGGTCATTCATCGTTGCCGGGTCGTTCGGGGGTCGCAAGCCCACCGACTCAACCTCTTTAGTCGCCTTTTACGACATCCAGGAGGCACGCGGGGCCTATTCTATTCCCTTACCCCCAGGGGAGGTATACAGTATATGTTTTTTGTACTTTTGTTGATATCTTGTCAAATTGCAAATTTAGCTTAATATAAAATTTGATATAAATTCTAGTTTCTTTATTCATACAGAATTTAGTAAAATTTACCAGAACGTCCCAGACTTCCCAAATTGACTAATTCCTTGAACATGACGAGGTGCATTGTTATATGTGCGATCAGTTTACTTGGGAAACAAATTGACTTGCTCATGTAGTTGTGTACACCCTATGTGGTGGATCGTGTTCTTTTATTTCAAAATTGTATTTTATTAAGCGTTGTTTCCACATAGCGATTTTGATTAGTTCTTATGCATTTATCATGTATCGTCCCAGTTTTAGTTTGTTTATTTTGCAAGTTTTACATTATAATAATAATAATAATATATATATATATATATATATACAGAGCGGTCCAGAACAATCTCCCCATAGGGAATTCCTGTGTATTTGCAAGGGAGAGCTAATGAATCAAATTTTATTTATTTATATATATATATATTTATTTATTTGTATTTTATTTATTTTTAGCATGTGATCCATCGAGATTCGAACCTGGGTTACCACATACAGATGCAGATCAAATATATAGGAATGCAGATCAAATAATATAGAAATACCCTATGGGCAATACACAGGAATTCCCTATGGGGAGATGTTTCTGGACCGCTCTGCATATATATATGTACAGTATATATATATATATATATATATATATATATATATATATATATATATATATATTTTCTTTAATACATACGAGGTTGAAAGAAATGGCAATTTCTGCGTTGGAAATTTTATTATTCAAAGTTTCCAGGTCTCTGATGAGTTTTCGCTGGGTGGCAGGAAGTAGATGAAGGAGATGAGCAAAATTCATGGTGATACAGGGTTACATAAATGTAAATGATGATACAGGATATACGACGCGTTTCACTGGACAACCAGCATTATCAAGTAAGGATGGAATGATATAAAAGGTAAACAGGAAGGGTATATATAGAGGGTGGAGGATCAGAGGAGGCAAAAGTCTGCTATTGGTGGAGGGGTATTCTAGGAAAGAGAAAAGGGGAACCGCTTCACGCATGCGCACTGGATGCGGGATGGTGGTCGGTTGGTGGGGTCGAAGCTGATTGTCTGCGTGTCGAGGGTCGTGGCCTAAGTTGTGTGGCGCCTGCGGAAGACGAAGCTGAAGGAGGTAGCGCGGGGGCTGCGTCAAGGGCACCGGGGGGCGAGGGGGGGTGTTAGGTCCTGTAGGAAAGTGCCTTTTGGCAGAAGAAAGGATCTGAAGGTCCAGAGTTTGGTTGTTGATGTTGGGATGTAAGGCTTGGATATATAAAGCTTCGAGTATAGGTAATCTCCTTGGGTCACTTTCTTTATCGAGTATGGTGGTGTGTTTCTCTAACTCGTTGCGTGTGAGGTGAGGGTGGTTAGGGGTGAGATTGTGGTCTTTGATGGCTCCAGACTGAAGGTGAAGAGTTAGCCGACGTGAAAGACGAGTCTGCGTCATACCAATATAGGAATGAGGTCCACAGTCCTCATAATTACAGGTATGTTGGTAAATGACGTGATCGTCGGTCATCGGGCTCTTTATCTTGGTGGAGGCTGGTTTGTTGCGGAGAACGAGGTTGGAGGTCTTGGGGGATTTGTAATTAATTATTAATTTGATTAATTAATTATTAATTATTAATTATTAAAGTACTTGAGGGCCTTCACTGGACAACCAGCCAGACAACCAACAGCCGCGCTAAGGGTAATAAAAGACAAACATATGATGTGGGCAATGTAACCCTAAAACTTGGAATATTGGTCCGTCAGCAGAGGGAGAGAAATATGGGGCGGAAGAGGCTGTTTGGTGGTGGTGGTGGTGGTGGAAGAGATGAGGTGTGAAGGAGGGTGGTGGGGTGGAAACATTTGAAGGGGAGGGTGGTGGTGGTAGGGGGTACTAAGTGGAGGGATACGAGGAACGAATATAGGTGAAGGTTAGAGAGTTTAGGAAGTTATAGGTCAACGCTGAAGGGAAGATACATTGACCCTTCAAAGTGCAGTGCAACTTTGTAACTTACACTATTTTTCTCTAGTATAATTATAGGAGCAACAGTTATCCTTAGCAATAGTGAAAGAGGCATGCTTATATAGACTTTAGTCGGGGTTGATTAACAACTGTCATGTTCTTTGTACTAGAGAAGTAATATAGAAAGAAAACGTTGACATTAGACCTGATTTTCGGGTGTGACTGTGATTCCCGTGGTGGTTACTATGTGGTGTTGGAGTATATTGAAGGATAGATGAGGTGGAAGGAACAGCAGCAGTACCTCAAGGAACAAGGGCAACAGGGACGTGACGGAAGATCACATTAGATAATAGCGAAATATGTAAATTGTAAACAAAACTGGCTTATATGTCAATGGAAGGAAGTCATATTTACTGAAAAATAATGTTGTGGCCTCTCTCTCTCTCTCTCTCTCTCTCTCTCTCTCTCTCTCTCTCTCATCAGAAACATTTTGTCATCAAAAGTATAGTGAGTGTAAATCGCCCCTAGGAATGATGAGTAGGCCTACTGGTTGTGGAGAGAGAGGGAACAAGTTTTAACCCCTTCTGTACCGCGACGTCTTTTTCATTTTATTCTAGCTATATTTAGATGATTTAGTGCAGTTTAAGAAGGATCTTGTGGTAGTATAAATGGTTAATCGAGATAGTTCAAAGCCTGTTAATTGCTAGAGGCCTTTTTTTAAACTGACTAAAATCGTCCAATAGTAGCAAGAAGAAAATTGAAAGACGTTTCCGGTACAGAAGGGGTTAATTGGTTGTTTTAGATTTAAGGAATATAAACAGCTGTATCAAAAGGGAAAATAACTTTTAATCCTGTCTATAATGAATTCAATGAACGTTTTAGCAATTGTTCTCATTTGATTCTTTGTAGAACTATTTCCCATTACTATCATCATGCACTCTGTATTCTCCTTTCTTTCCATATAATTGTCCTTTTTCATATTATAAACATATAGCATATAATGAACTACTATGTTAGGCCCATCGCTGGTATAAATCATAACATGATTGGTTGTTAAAATATCAGTTGATATATCTTTTTCATAAGCTACCCTGGAAACCTGTAACACGCTGAGTTAATTGCGAAAGATAATTGGTAGAAAGTGTTCGCATTACAATCACAGATATGTGGTTTACAATTGTATCATACTGGACTAATGTAACATAACTATTATAGCTACATGCATAATTGTGTAAGCCAGCATCAAGGGTATAATACCAACAGTTGGTAACTCTGACTTGGAGGCATCCGCAATACTGTTTTCAGTCACTCACTGTTGCGGCTCTCTCGGTGGCGTTGCTAGTGTATTCCATATTGCCGGTACTCAAACTTACCAAACATTTCGTGTATATCGAAATTCAGTGATTGGAATAATACAATTAGTTAAACCGGGTTGATAATGCGGCTGGATAATGCAGTGTCATAAATGTGGTATAGAGTTATAGACGCTAGGCTAGGTTATATTTTGTGTTGAACAATGGCACGTAGGCTACATATTTTTGGTAAATAGCCTATAACATATATTGCCGGGTGCTATTTGTTTTATCTATATATATATATGTGACCTATGGTTACTTACGATTACTTATTTTGTATATTCCATTGCTATATGTCCAAGGGCCGCCTGTCTCTCGAAAAAAAATAATCCGATCCTGTTCAACCTACATTAGGCCTATGCGTAGATTAGGATATGTTTGACTTTAAATATGGTGCAATTAATAGGGGTGGGAGCTTGTTAAAAGGGTAGTTTTGACTTTTGAGTGTTAGGATAGGTCAGTAAGAAAATAACCTAACAACCAAACCTGACCTCACGTCACCTAAGTTGAAGGATGTATTAAAATTAAATAATTTAATTGACATAAATCTAAATATTTTTGCGAGGGGTATAACCTGTTAAATACAAAAAATAGCACCTGATAATAACCTTTATAAATACCTTATTTTTACATAAAATGTATTTTTATTATGAGGTAAACAAAATATATGTCTGAATGATTAAGAACAGGCTATCAGAAAAAAATCATAATCCTTCCAAGATAGTGTACTTTACTCATAATCATAATGTACTGTAGCCTATGTCATTTTTCTAACTCTTCACTTCATTTTCCTTAACAACAAATTTATTGGAAATTTAACCATTCATGCGCAAGGGGCCAAGCTCACAGAATTTCCCTAACAAGCTTTTTAACATTTTCCAGCTGAGAACATCTTACTTACAAACAATGGCAATTAGTACTAAAAAACGCCAAATATCAGAAGAAAACAGGGGCTTTCAAGAGAAATGGACTGATCAATATTTATGTGTAGCATCAGGGGCGAAAACACTGTGCCTTGTCTGTCATGAAACTATTTCTGTACTGAAGGAATATAACATTAATAGGCACTATACCATAAAACACAAATATTATGAAAACACTAAAGGTGAAGCACGAAGGGAAAAAATATCTCTCATGCAGAAATCTCTGAAAGCACAGCAGTCATTGTTTACAAAGAAAATTAAGGAACATGATGCATCTGTCAAGGCAAGTTATATGATAAGTCAAATCCTTGCAAAAAGACTCAAGCCTTTTTCTGATGGTGAAGTGATTAAAGAATGCTTGTGTGTCGCTTCAGATATAATGTTTCTTGAAAAAAAGAAACATATTGAAAATATAAGCCTTTCAAGATTTACCATTGCTAGACGAATAGACAGTCTTTCAGGAAGTATTGCAAGTAAAATGGCTGAGCGAGTTGGTGTTTTTTCTGCTTATTCTATTGCACTTGATGACAGTTGTGACACCACAGACACATCACAACTTGCTGTGTATATTCGGGGTGTTGATATTGACTTCAATGTTACAGAAGAAATGGCTTCACTTCAAAGTATGAACGGAACTACCACAGGCCAAGATATACTTGTTGAGTTAGATAAGGTGCTAACTAGATTTGGACTGGATTACATGAATTTAGTTTGCCTTACAACAGATGGAGCTCCTGCAATGGCTGGTCAAAACAATGGTGTGGTCGGATTGGTGAAAAGTAAATTGGAGTCTCAAAATATTGACTCAGGTTCACTCATTGTCCTGCATTGCATCATACACCAGGAAGCTCTGTGTGCAAAGACAATAAACTTTCAACATGTGACTAACGTTCTTGTGAAAGCAGTCAATTTCATTAAGTCAAGAGGTCTGAATCACCGCCAGTTTCAGCAGTTAATGGAAGATATTGAATCTGAATACTGTGATGTGAAGTACTATTGTGAGGTCAGGTGGCTAAGTAAAGCTGGAATGTTGAAAAGAGCATATGATCTTTTGGAAGAAATAGTGCTCTTCTTGGATATGAAAGGCAACTCTATCCCTGAAATGAGTGATAATGAATAGAGATGTGACTTAGCATTTTTGGTAGACATAACTGACCACTTTTGTACACTGAATGTTAGACTTCAAGGAAAAGATCAACTCCTGAATGACCTGTACTCACTGATCAAAGCATTTCAGACTAAATTACGACTGTGGAAATCACAAATCAGAAATCATAACACAGCCCACTTTCCAACACTGAACAACCATGAACTTAGCAGCGAGCAATGTCAGAAGTATGGTGACAAGCTGGCAGTCTTGCAAGAGGAATTTGCACATCGGTTTCATGACCTCAGGAAACATTCACAAGCCATTGAACTCTTTGCTTCCATTTTCTGTAGATGTGGAAACTATCCCTGAGGCTATGCAAATTGAAGTAATCGAATTGCAATGCAATAATGAACTGAGAAAGAAGTATGATAATGGTTCAGTGTGTCAGTTTTACAAGAAATATACTATATGCAACACAGCATATCCAAACTTTGTGACCATGCAAGACAAAAAATGATGGCAGTGTTTGGCAGCACATATGTATGTGAACAGCTATTTTCAAAAATGAACTTGGTTAAAAACAAATACAGATCTTCACTTACTGACGAACATTTGGAAAGTACCCTACGTGTTGCCACATCAGCCATTCAGCCTGATATTGACCAGTTGGTGCAACAAATGCAAAGTCAGCCATCTCATTAATTTTAAGTCAAAGCCCAGGATTGCCTTTAACTTGGCCAATAAATTATGTAAGTAAACACTTTTTGTTTTTGATCAATGGATATTTTTGGTTAGTTAATATTTTCTTAAATATATTAAATTACAAAACATTTTTTATATGTATATAACCCCATAAAGATAATATGTTTTGAGAACTTATGTAATATATATATAGTGCAGATGTGCGGCCCTCCATAACACACAAGAATTGATTAGTGGCCCTTTGCTAAAAAAAAAGTTGCACACCCCTGGGTGCCACTGTAATGTAATGTCACATTAATGTGTGTGGCCGTGTGTTTTAGTTGACTAGTAACAAAATATGAATAGATAAGTGTGAGCTACTGTAGTAAAACCTTTTAAGGGGAGGTATTTAGTTCGATCCCTAGACCTCCATCAAGCTTAAAATTACACCCCCTTGACCCCCTTTCAAGATAAATTTGTACATTTTTCGGTAGAAAATGTCCCGGCCGAAGGCCGGTTCCTCTTAAATTACAGGCTCGCTATCGCTCGCCAGGAAAAAATCGACACCTAAATGGCACGAAAAGTCTTAAAATTGACAGAAATGAGGCGAAAGTTCTTAAAATCGCTAAACTAATGGGGCGAACGTCTTATAATATCAAAAGCAATGGGGCTAACCATGAGGGAGAAAGGGGTCAAGAAAAAAAATCCTCAAGTGGAAATCTCCCCTTAATGTGTGTGGCCGTGTGTTTTAGTTGACTAGTAACAAAATATGAATAGATAAGTGTGAGCTACTGTAGTAAAACCTTTTAAGGGGAGGTATTTAGTTTGTTCCCTAGACCTCCATCAAGCTTAAAATTACACCTCCTTGAGTCCCTTTCAAGATAAATGTGTAAATTTTTTGGTAGAAAAATTTCCCGGCTGAAGGCCGGTTCCTCTTAAATTACAGGCTCGCTATCGCTCGCCAGGATAAAATCGACACCTGAATTGCACGAAAGGTCTTAATATGGGGTGAAAGTTCTTAAAATCGCTAAACTAATGGGGCAAACGTTTTATAATATCAAAAGCAATGGGTCTAAACATGAGGGAGAAAGGGGTCAAGCAAAAAATCCCTCAAGTGGAGATCTCCCCTTATCACAACTACAGTATGTTATTTTCATCATATTTTGGTTACAATTAGACAATTTAATGTTTCTTCTAATATACTTGTAGGATCCACAGGGGTAAATAAGATTTCAATAAAACTTCTGAATAACATAGGTTCTTCTTAAACTTAATCAAAGGTAAAAAGCCGCCATCGTGCTGAAGGGGTTAAGGGGGAGGTGGGTTGACAGGCCAGTATTGAGAATACACACGTGAACATATATTTATAACAGTTTATATTTTATGTGCGTCAATTATCTCTTTTACTAATATATACAATTTAACAGTGAAATACATACTTACTCCACACAGTGGGATATATGGGTTTAGATAATTATAACTGAATTGAAACATGATAATGCAAAAGTAAATTAAAGTCTCAGTTGTAATTGACTTAAATAACATATATAGTTAAAAACTTCCATATTCGAATGGATTATCAAACTTTATATTTTGTTAGGTTTATATAAAATGGTAAATAAAAATATGAAGTATGAAACGATATGTTATTTCATATTAGTTAGAAGATTAGGAAAACATTCATAAAAATACGGTGATTCGATGAGAGAGGGACACATAAAGAGTGGCTTATAGACGTGAACAAGGACGAAAGCAGTAGCGAGGGAAGGAGGGGCTTGGCTGAGAGGGGATGGTAGAGTGGGAATGGGGAGGGGGGGTATCAATGTTACCAACACCATTCGCGCTTCCCTGTCAGACAGGTGTAGCAGGACTTATGTCCACAATAGTACATGTAACAATTGATTATCAATGTGTCCAACATTCTGAAATCAAGTCATAACTTTTTGTTCATGAATACACATTCTTACAAGAAATGCAGATACTCTTGACTGACTAGTCCTCAAGTAATCACAGGTACATAAATATTTTGGTTATATACATGATACACAAAATGATTTACCCTTATAACATTATTGCCTAAACTGAGCAATATGTTCTTGTATCAAAATACACAAAAAATAAGAACACATCTTAAACTGCGGCCGCAATATCATAAGATTACGTATATCACATACTACTTTGTATACATGTCCGGCGGGATTGGAGGTCTTGCTTCTCCAGTAACCCCCCCCCCCTTTTTTTTGTTTTACTCTTAAAATTATCCTTAATTCTAAAAGCACTTAGACCTGCTACACAGGTTAAATTTGGTCTATCTAGGGCAACAGAGAGATATCACATTAGGAAGGTGTGGTTAGACGCCCATAGTTGAATATTGGCAATGTCTTGAACTGAGAAATTCTTTACGAATCTGAGGGATACAGCCCATTTCCTGATGTCATGTGCTCGACCTAAAACACCGGGGTTACTTTTCTTTATAACCTTCCAAAAGTAATGAAGCTAACTTCCTCTTCATAAAGCGATTTCCTTTACTAGTAACCCAGAGGGCGCCCGGTTGATTAGGCCGGGTCACTCTCATTAACTTTATCAGAGATTGCACCGGGCACAACTGGTGGTGCGTGTCACCGCGTTTGATTGCCGGCACCGTGAACACTGTAAAAACATGCTCGCTGTGTTCATTTTTGGCGATGAACGTGGGATACGGGGCAATTTGTATTCCATATTGCGTAGCCCATACCTTAAACAATAGCTTCATTGCTCATCGCCGCCAGCTCCTCGGAGACCCGGTTGCCTGTAGCCAAAGCCTTAAGGAACACTGCCTTTAAGATTAAATCAAAAGTTGGATTGTAACTATATTTCCGAGAATGTAGTAAAGACAATGCTTTGTCAAGTGACCAGGTAGGCATGAATTGACGGGGTGGTGGACGAAACTTAAAACATGCTCTCATGAAACCTTTCTCCGCCTGCGGTAAAGAGAGCCCAGTTAAATAAAAAAATGGGACCCTTATTGCTGTTAAATGATTTTTAAGTGTTGCTACTGAATATCTTTTATATTAAAAAAAGGTAGTCCAAATATTTGAAAAGCAAAGACACTGATGTCTCAGTTTGAGCAGTTTCCACTATCCAAGCCGTAAAGGTTTTCCAATGTGACTGGTATTGACGTCTGGTTGAAAGAGTATACTGATCCATAAATTTATTAGTTACACTTTCCCCATAGGGAGGTAACCATTTGGCCTTTTCAATATCAATAATGCAAAAGTTAGCGAGGTCTTGAGGTTGCCAATTGTTTCCTAGTAGAAGTACGAGATCGGGAGCGACACTGGGGTCTCGCACCACGTCTTCAATTGGGAATACCACACTTGAGCCGACCACAGAGGCATGATCATCGAGACTATGCCCAATAATCCCGTAGTTTTTGAACTACTTGACACATAAGTGAAGCGTCTATTGGTGGAAATAATTAAATGTAAGTCCATCTGTTCCAATCCACCATCAATGTGTCTGGAACCCCCCCCCCACCCCCCCCCCCGTGTGACTTCCCGGCGGGTCAGGTAGAGAGAAAGTTGGTGGCTTACCTCGGAAGCGAATAAATTCACTTGTAGAGGGTACGGCTCTGCAATCATCTTTTGGTAGATGGTTTGCTTGAGAGTCCATTCCACTATTGTGCTCTGTCTCCGAGACAGAGTGTCTGCCCCAATGTTGGCCACGCCCGGCCAAGATGAATATCTAGTTTTTCGGATAACACAAACACTTTGCCAACAACTCTAATAATGTGCGAGACCTCGTTGACCCTTGCAAGCTACTGCATTCAGATTGTCCATTCGAAAGGCTATTTATTTCCCCTGTAAATTGTAACCGTGAGCCTGAAGGAAATTTAAGGGAACTATTAACTCTTTCGCATTTATGTGAAATTTATCGAAACAATATTCGACTTTGCCAAGTTGATATTGAACCACAGGGGTTTGACAAGTTTGATAATGGATTGTACATGGTTGAGGCATTGGATCTCTGACTCTACCACCACCAGCCAGTCGTCTAGATACCCCATGACCGTGATCCCTTGATTTAAAAGTGATAGCAAAGCCTGTCGGACTAATTTGGTGAATATTCTTGGTGCCAGGTTCAGACCGAATGGCATCCTTTGAAAGACATAAGTCTGATGCACTATCCTCAAGGCGAGGAATTTTTGGAACTTTTTGTTTACCGGGACATGCCAATAGGCTTCCGTCAGGTCTAAAGAACACTTCCAACCTTGCGGCGGAAGTGTTAACCTGATCTGATTCACAGTGAGCATCCTGAACGATGTGTTGTGAACGTAGTGATTCAGGCGAGACAGGTCTACGACTGGCCTCATCTGAGCACTGTCCCTTTTCGGCACTGGAAAAAGTCTGGACATGAAAACTGAGCAAGTTGGAT
Organism: Paralithodes platypus; assembly: GCA_032716605.1. NCBI lineage: Eukaryota > Metazoa > Arthropoda > Malacostraca > Decapoda > Lithodidae > Paralithodes > Paralithodes platypus. Next base: position 2,574,058 of record CM064508.1, on the reverse strand, counting down.
TGACCGGGACAATAATATGCTTGGTGATCATTTCCTGCACTAGTGACTCCACCTCTAAAGATACAAGATTGATTTCTAGTGGCTGACGTAAGCAAGGCCGCCGGAGCCACCGCCAGGTTATGCCCTTGCGTACTACTATCCGTGCCCAAGTTCGCCGGGGCCAAGCCCGTGGACACGTCCGGAATGACCCATTCACGCAACTGGGCTTGTCCGGCAGAACTACACTCGTATCCAACTCGCCCACGACAGGCCCTGGGAGTGAGAGAGTTTTGTGTATGACTAGTTTTTTTACTGTGGTGTGGTAGGGTTAGACGGCTGGCTGGTTGTTGCAGTCGTTGATCCCTGTCCTGGTTTATGCTTAACTTGTCCTTTATACCACTTAGCTGACCCAGTGACCCATTACCCTTAGTGCTCCTGTTTGAAGTACTACTTCCTGGCGTGGAAGGGGTTTTGAAGGTCGAAAAAAACTTAGTCCCACTTGTGTGAGCCTTCTGATTTACATTAGATTTTGTGTAAGGTTTAGCGAACTTATGACACTCCTTCCGCGCCGGGGAGGCAGTGGCTCTAGCTGCATCTACTCAATTATACACAGTCCTTCAAGTATTGGGGCAGACAAGAGTTGGTGTTAATACTGGGGACAAAACTACCTGGCGACCAATGTCCTCAGGCACTTTCTTAACTAGGTGAACCCTCAGGTCCTGACGTGCATGGACCGCCTCCAAGAAGGCGACCCTATCGTTGCCCAAAGACTGAAATGAGTTTAGGAGAATCAAGCGTCTAGACAGCGTAAGCGCCTTTTTGGCATGTGAGTCTGTGACTGCTTTGTTGGTCCTGACTAGTGACTGAGCTATTTGACGGCTCATCAAAAATTGAAAAAGAAGCCGTAAAGCTTTTTGCCGTAGCTTAAAGTCTTTGTCTAATTTAGTAGGTGGTGGGCTTGAAAAGGGTTCCTGAATCTCCCACAGCGACAATTTAGGGGCTGTTAAGAAATCTAAAAGAGCTTGATATAGCCCCCCCGGCAACAGCAACTGGGATGGAAAACCAGCTGTGATTATCCTGTGGGATTTGGTGAGAGAACTTACTGGTGATGGTAGAAGCGAATTGCTGAGCTTCCGCCTCCCAGTCCACCCATGGGCCTGTCCCTACCTCTCTAATAAACTCACCGCGTGTTCGAAGGCATAGTCCTCCACGAGACTAAAACCCTGGTTCTTCAAATAAGAACTATGGTTGCTTTCCATATATCCGCTCATGGCCGAGTGGTAACGGTGCCCGACTCTCCCAAATATACCTGGAGTGAGTGGGTTTGAATCCTGGTGAGGATACCTCTTACCCAACCTGTCGTACATAATCGTATATAATTGATATTTGTCATTTCAGAGAGGTTCCATAATAGTATCAGGATGATTAAAAATCGTATATCACTTAACCCAGTTGGCGGTGGGGGAAGCGTAAAAATAGTGATGGTCGAAGTCTAATAAACTCACCGCGTGTTCGAAGGCATAGTCCTCCACGAGACTAAAAACTTGGTTCTTCAAATAAGAACTAAGGTTGTTTTCCTTTTATCCGCTCATGGCCGAGTGGTTACGGTGCCCGACTCCCAAATATACCTGGAGTGAGTGGGTTCGAATCCTGGTGAGGATACCTCTTGCCCAACCTGTTGTACATAATCGTACATAATTGATATTTGTCATTTCAGAGAGGTTCCTTAATAGTATCAGGACGATTAAAAATCATAAATCACTTAACCGAGTTGGCGGGGAGGGGGGGGGGGGGGAAGTGTAAAAATAGTCATGGTCGAAGTTTAATAAACTTACCGGGTGTTCGAAGGCATAGTCCTCCACGAGACTAAAAACCTGGTTCTTCAAATAAGAACTAAGGTTGCTTTCCTTATATCCGCTCATGGCCGAGTGGTTACGGTGCCCGACTCTCCCAAATATACCTGGAGTGAGTGGGTTCGAATCCTGGTGAGGATACCTCTTACCTAACCTGTCGTACATAATTGTACATAATTGATATCTATTGACTGGTCTGCCGCGCCGACAGAAAAGTCTTCCGCCGCCACGGGAGAATATCTTTACGTATAAGCGAGGCCTGCCGGCTGAGCCGAAAACCCCTTGCAAGAAGCCTCTTCTTCCGCCGGGAATGTAATGGCACTCCGACCATGATTTGGTTCATTGGATCGTTATTCATGCCCGCTGTAGAGGGCTTCCGGTAAAATAGTACTCCGCTATTTCCGTCGGAAGAAAGAACCAAACCCTATGTGTCTTCTACCTCGTTTGCAACAAGATAGCCCAACACAACAAGTACATGGGTATAATAGTCAGGACGTCTCCTAACACCTTCCTTTCATAAATAATGCTAACACATGAAAGGGAAGGTCATATCTTATGGCTACAATTATTACAGTATACAGAATGATAAATAATGCATAATAGCCATAAAATCAACCCCTACCATGAGGAAAGCCACGAGGCCTAGGGCAAGCAACACGACGACATAGCGAAACTCTTACCTCCGGGAAGATCCAGTAGCTAACCACCTCTCGACGACACGCACGTATGGAAGGGAAGACGCAGAAAACTATAGATGATTCTTCACTACATGAAGCAACCCTTAAACTATAGAGATTGCCGATGATGAAAAATACGCTTGACTTACCAGAAGGGTAGCAGCCAAGCGAAGTCCTGCATTAATAGCCTCCTAAATAACTAATAGGCTAAGCTGAAAGCAGAGAAAAAATGACAATACACTAACAATGTCACACTAGTCCAGAGGGGAACACGTGGAGGCCAGCACAAAGCACTCTTAAAAAGCACACTCCTGTGGGTCGTGCCAATGGGAACGCCCGACCTATCTAGTCTGAACCTATTCTAGAACATCTCAGTTAACACAAATGAGCAAAAGACTCACTAGGAGACTAGTATAATGAAGAATGAAGAGAGGTCAGGGAAACACGTCCGGAGTCACGAGCCACAGAGAGCGGAACGAGGAATGACGCCAGGCTGATCAGCGTCTGCGGACAGGCACGCACCGGAAAACATCCACAAGTTGGGAAGCTTGGTTTTTAGTGGTTCTAATGATAATTTGTCTTTTTCATAATTACAAAGTTTTTTCATAGTGAGCTCCCGATCATAAGGACGATTTCGTAAGAGACGTACGCTAATTCTCTTACGGAATCGTCCTTATGATCGGGAGCTCACTTACGATGTTTGGTATCTCTCTCTCCCTGTGGCGGGTGTTTCAAACAGCTGACGCTAGGGTTCGAAGAGTGTCTTTACTGTATAAGGCATATCGTCAATGATGAAGGGGACACTAATAAATACTTAAATATACCAGTAATACTAATAAGACTGTAAATATATGTAATAATAGTGGAAGCTGCTTAATAATGTACCGTTACGTTTCAAAATCAGACCAATTATCTGATTAAGCAAGTGTATGTAGATCAATCATAATCCTGGAACTATGAATAAGCCATTAACATTATTTGTGTTCATCATATTGTCACCATTAACAGAAGGTTCCATGAAAAGCTTAATATCAATTTGGAGAACCAAATTAAACTGCATCAATTAATAAAAGAACAACCTGAAAAGATCCATGATTTTTTCTTGGAACACTTTAGCTTCCTACGCTTCATCTATAGATAGAATACTATTGTCAAACAACTTCAGCGACACACCACCAATGGCAAAACTAATGTTTCGAGGTCTGATTCAATTCCCGAAGGGTGGCGAGGAGAGGGAGAGAGATTGTGTGCGTGTGTGTGTGTGTGTGTGTGTGCGTGGGTGTGTATATACGTGTGTGTGTGTGTGTGTGTGTATGTGCGTGTGTGTGTTCCATAGCTACTGAAGATCAATCAGGTATTTAGGTCAGGCATCTCAACCTTTTAAATATATTGAAACCCCGACCGTGTTACGACTCAGAGTTCATGTTGCAGGAATAGATAGATAGATAGATAGATAGATAGATAGATAGATAATGAGATAGAGAGACGAGACGAGAACATAATAATTAAACACAAAACCGTTATAGTTATTGCACTATGCGGTTTTACTTAGCTTAGCTTAGTAAACAGTATACTCTATCTCAAGGAACACCAGGTATCCTTATCATAAATGTATCCCAATTCTGTTCCCATTCCGTAATCACCCGCATAACTTCTGCTCGGGAGCAGCGATCTTCAAGTCCCCCACGTAGATGATGTTTGCATTGATCATGATGTGTTAAAAGGTCATGTTAGTAAAAACCCTGGACGGTGTTCAATTGTTGAATTGTATTAACCATTTCAATCAGATAACGCCAATTTATGTTATTTCTGACTACCTTCAAACAATTTATGTTATTTCTGACTACCTTCAAACAATTTATGTTATTTCTGACTACCTTCAAACAATTTATGTTATTTCTGACTACCTTCAAACAATTGTATATGAAATGGAAAGGATCGGTCAAGCTTAGAGGAACAACAGAATATATATTATGAACATTTTGACTATACATGTATATTAGATAATATATATTTTATTTCTAGAATCCCTTTTTAAGCTAACTAAAGTAATCACGTAGTACTATTAATACACTATACGCGTTGTCGTTTCATGGATGTGGGTATTATTATTGACCATGTTTGAAGAGAATATTAAGATTGTAAACTATAGTATTTGTCGTGACACTGCTGTACATGGTTGGTCAATCAATCACGTATTGTACTTGGTCATTCAAGTCATTCAGATGCACAGTATAGTAAGTCACATTAAATCACAATAATATTTATATTATTGTCAGTAACGACCACAGAGCTTTCATTATAGTTCAATAAAGCCAAGATTTATGCCACGAAGTTTTGGCAATAATCGATAAAGAATGTCACAGAACATTATTGCAATTGTGATGTTGCTCAACCCTTCAATCTATGTTAGTAATAATTGCAAGGAAGACCGGACAACTCAACCAGAATAATATGTTTACCAGCAGTTTTAAACCACAGCTAATTCATTCAATTTAATTAGGTTACGTTTCGTTAAGTCAAGTTAGGTTAGAGCATTATGTACAGCTACTGACAAACGTTCGTGCGCTCTTGCGATTATTTGTATGCAAATATATCCACTTAGATTAATGTTCAGTTCAAATCAGCTATATAGTCATATAAAAAGGCTATAAACTATGTATTTATCAACATATAATTGTTAATACCACCTGAACATCAATCTTAAAAGATATATCTGCATAAACAAAAAGCGCAAGAGCTCACGAACATGTGTCAGTAGTTGTACAATGACACACATTATACTGTCTCTGGTGCATTCGGCACTGGTTGAAATAGCATACTGATTCAGTTGTCCCTGACCCCAAATGAAAGATTCTAAAAATCAAATGTGGCTGCCTGTTATTGTTGCCTGGCATTATCTGCATGTCCCCAATTCCAGCGATTCAAAAAACATTCAAATCCAGTAATTTATTTACTTGTGACGATGTAAACATTGAATAAAGCTAAAAGGTTTGTGGTGTTGTGGCTGCAGTATTTACCAATTTTCACTATATGATATCGCCTCAAATATCATACATATACAACATTTAAGGCATACCAACACAATAGGATAGAAAGTAATCACCATATTGAACCATTACATTACATTACATAAACCTATAACGTCTACGTAAAAGTATAGATGTGTAGTGTGCAAAACAAAATAAAAAAATAAATAACTCAATATATCGTAAAACAAAAAAAATATCAACGTCTACAATAATCTACCAAACGAATAATTAATAATTACGTTCACATTGATTGGTGTGTGGTTTAAAAAATGTCAAGATCTTCAGATAAATCAAGTACAGGAAATTTAGTCACAAATAACTTGGATCTCACACTAATTTGATTACATCCTGGAGACTTGGAGACACTGAAACTACAGGTACTGTAACTCAATTCCTGGGTAGAAAATTATGGTCACACTCATTCTCTCTCTCTCTCTCTCACATAATAGGAACCATTGTCACCCATCATTGTTCTTCTCTCACTGGCTCTCATAAAAGGCTTCACTGTCATTCATTAGTGTTCTCTCTCTATCTCACTAAGAACAGAGTGGGTTGCAAATTTATGTATCTCAGAAACTCAAAGGCGGTGTTGTGGCCAAGTCCTCCCACCTAGCGTTATCCATCATCTGGACTCAGTTTTATTTCTTGTACACGCACAAGGTCTCTCACGCACAAGGTCTCTCACGCACACGGTCTCTCACGCACACGGTCTCTCACGCACAAGGTCTCTCTCGTTCACACACACACACATGCGCGTACATCGACCTTCTACTCCTCATTGTCTATTAAATGCGGCTAGTTCCGCGAAATGGAGAATACAATTTCGTATAATGACCAAAGTTACATCGTTGCTTGGACATGAGCGAAAGACATTGTAAGGGGTGTGTTTTCAGCTGATGGTGCAAGGGGTTAGTTCATCTAAAATTATATAGCAGTACTCCCAGTACCTATATATCTATCCTTCGGTCTATCTACCCTTCTACATCAATCTAAGCATCCAAATCTCTCCCTACCCCCAAATAAATACACATTCGCTCACACACACATACACGTATATACAAACACACACAATATACACTTGCTTGCAAGCATATACATACCGTATAGATATATAAATATATTGTATAGGGAGAGAGAGAAAGAGAGAGATGATAATATAGGGGGTGAAGTTACTTAGAAATAAGCCTCCCAGTTCCAAGCAAACATGGTAGGGTATGCACCCCAAATACCACAGAGCAGCCATTCCAGAGACGTGCCATGTAGCTACCATATGGATGAAATTTAACCCTTCTTTAGCGGCCTATGCGGTTTATTTATGTGTACCGCCCAGCGGGGTGTTTTTAGCCAAAATAGGGCTGTTTACGTGATCATTTTCATGCCTAAATAAGACCCAGAACGTAAAACAAGTATCTATCCCTGAAAGGGCATAAACAGAGCTTTCGAATGACACCATAACGATCCTTGTATGATGGATAGTTTTCTTGCAATAACCGTGCAACGCGAGTGCAAAAAGCAGGTAATTCGGTACTTTCGGTACATAATTGAGTATGTAGCGAGTGAGAGAGGGAGGAGGGAGCTGAGATTTGTGTCAGTAGGTTCGCCGCGGTGGTCTGGAGCAGTCATACGCTCGCTAGTCTCCTGCCACCACTTGTCTCTCTCTCTCAGCCACATTACGTGCTGAAATTGCCACTCGACCTATGTCGAGCGCCGCCACATAGTCCAGCTTTATTTAACTCAACTTAAGTGGTGAGCCGCTTTTTAAGGGTTAATAGACCAAGTAGGATCACTTACGTCATCCTACTTACGGCATCCCAGTCATTATTCAGTTGGCCTAGTTCCCTGAAAATCTCTCATAAACTGCATACATTTAACTAACTATCACTTTTCATTGACAGTATTAATGTGTTTTGAATACCCTGTGTCTATTACTGTTTATGTTACCCTGTAACACAGTCAAAACCCACAAACCAGGTAACCCCCTTCGCCCCATCATCTCCCAGATCCCTACCGCCACCTACCAAATTGCCAAGACTGAACAAACTTCTGACCCCCTACACCCCCAGCCAGTACAGTCTTTCCTCGTCAGCTGACTTCCTGGAGATTTTAAGAGATGCCCCCTCTACTGACGACCATATCATCGCCTCCCTAGATGTAGAGAGTCTCTTTACCAACGTGCCTGTGGACCGCACCATTGAGCTCATCCTACATCGAGTCTACCACTGCCCATACAACACGCCCTTAGACCTCCCAGAAACAGCCCTGAAGACGTTGCTGGAAATATGCACCAAAGAGGTGCCCTTCACCTGCCCGCGAGGTGACATGTATCAGCAGATTGATGGTGTGGCAATGGGCAGTCCCCTAGGAGTCCTCTTTGCCAATTTTTACATGGGCACCATCGAAGAAGAGCTCCTGACTACCAACCGCCCCTCCGTCTACTGCAGATATGTGGACGGCATCTTCGTGCGTGTGAAGGACCCACAGGAGCTACGTGACCTTCAACAACGATTCATCGCCTCTTCCAGTCTAAACTTCACCTTCGAGGAGTCCTCTAACGGTCATCTCCCCTTCCTTGATGTCCTCGTAAACAACAACAACACCTCAGGCTTTACCACCACTGTCTACACCAAACCCACCAACAACGGATTATGTCTCAACGGCGAAAGTGAATGCCCCCAGCGATATTTACGGTCCACCATCGCTGCCTACGTCAGGAGAGCCCTATCACACTGCACCTCCTGGCGAGAGACACACAAGGAACTCGAGAGGCTCACCCAGGTGCTTGTAAACAATGGGTACAGTAACTCGGACATCGCCCACACCATCAACAAACACCTTGAAACATGGTACAAAAACGACATGCCTACTAATACAAACACTGAATACATAAACATTTACTATAAAAACCACATGTCCTCAGATCACAAGACAGACGAAAACATAATGAGAGACATTATCAGCAACAACGTTAAAACTACCAACCCTGACCAACACCTTAAACTCACCATATACTACAAATCGAGGAAAACATCACAACTAGTCATTCGCAACAGCCCGGCTACCGCTAAGAAACCGTCACAAGAGGACCATGTCATATACCGACACACCTGTAACAGTGAGGACTGTGGACCTCACACTTATGTCGGTTTGACAAGGACTCGTCTGTCACGTCGCCTTAACTTCCACCTTCAAGCCGGAGCTATCAAGGACCACTACCACACATCCTCACACCATCAGGAACTCACCAGACCCGACTTAGATAAACACACCTCTATTCTTAATAAAGAACTAGACTCACGCCGCCTATTCATTCTTGAAGCTATATATATACAAACATACCAACCTACTTTAAACACACAAGCGGAATACAGCCAGATCCTACCCTCGGCACGCCCTTCCACAGCGAGGCCCCCCATGATGCCCCCAGGAACGCCCCCTCCACACACGCAGACGAACGACCCAGAGGCCCCGCCCACTCCTGCGTCCGGCCAGCCTACCAGAGCTAGTCTTAGGTTAGCCAACCAGCGTGCAGCTAGCGCACAATAAACCCTCTCTTGATCTTGTATCGCCTATATAAACTCGACTTATCACCTTCTAACTTCACTTCTCCTGATATTGATGGCTGCGCCCATTGAAACGTCGGAACCCTTTGCAAACCTCCTTTACCAACTTCCTGAAAATACCAGAAAAACTGTACGAAAAATTGAGAGTATCAATCAAAAACTCAATAATGCAAACTGTGCCTATTATTTTAATCTCACCTGCCTGAAAGAAAAAAAAAAAAAAAAATATATATATATATATATATATATATAATTATATTTATATTCACATTTGACCTTAACAATTGGAATATTTATCTTTAACTTGGTCAACGTACCATCATTTGCTAGCGTTATGAATATGATGTAATTCAAATTTAAAATATATAAAAGATATGAATAGTGTCCATTATCTGTGATATTTGCCTGCAAAATTTGGTGATGATACATTAACCCATTAACCCGTTCAGTACCAGTTATGTCCGTTTCATTATATACTGGATAATAAAATACAATGTTATTCAATTTAAGAAGGGCCTCCGGCAAATTAGCAGGTTTTCAACTATCATAAATAACCCGATCTACTACCACATATCCTTCTTAAGCTCCACACAATCGTCTAATAATAGCTAGAATACAGTAAAGCAACACGGTGCCAATACAGAAAGGGTTAAACAGTCTAAGAAAAGTTTAAGGACAATTATTTACACTTCTTTTGATCTTTGACCTTGACCTTTGACCTTAAGTATTAGAATATATATATATATATATATCTATATATATATATATATATATATATATATATATATACTGAATATATATATATATATATATATATATATATATCTATATATATATATATATATATATATATTTATATATATACTGTATATAATTGTATGAAATTTATATATGTTATATAAGTAAAATGCAACTTAATGTCAGCTTATCAAAATATGAGTATCATTTTATGATGAAGGTTGTTTTGACCTTGACCTGTGACCTTGACCTTTAAGTAGGATTACATGTTTTGTTTGCATTGATGTAGCCCTGGAAAATCAAATAAGCGTGCCAAATTTAATCAAAGATCATCAGTTGGTTTCAGAGGTATTAAAGGAATTGTTGACCTTGATCTTTGACCTTTATCTTGATCTCCATGATGTCTGAAAATTTAAACTGTTATGTTCATTTAAAGCACAACTGTCTCAACGCATTTTTGAAGTTTGCATGAGTAGTAAAGAAATTTGCATATTGACCTTACATTTGACCTTGATCTATGACATTAGCCTATCAAATGAAATTATGGTTATTGATGTATGTCTTTGGCCTAGGTATTCCAAATACACATGATATGCCTAGTGAGAATCTTACAGGTAATTTGAAGTACTAGTCAAAATCATATTTTGACCTTTGACCTTGACCTTGACCTTCGACCTTAGCAATTCTAATCAAAATATTTAGTTAGGTTTACACACATGTTAGTATTAACTAGTGTTATGAATATGGTTTATTTTGTAGAAAATCAGATAGATCAGAACTAGTGACCATATAGTGTGACCTTGCCAAAAAAAAACATGTATTTGTATGGTCGTCGCATTGACCAACTGAATTTGCCTGCAACATTTGTTGACAATACATCAAATAGTCTAGGAGGAGTATAGAGAAAATGACGAACACTCTTGATTTTACATTTGATGTTTGACCTAAACTATTACAAAATATATATGAAATTTGATATATATGTTATTTAACCCTCATATAGCGGAGAGTTTTGGGCATATTCAGGCCCTCCTGAATTATCAATCTAGTATCTGCATGAAAAGAAATGTATTCAGCAAAAAACTAGGCGCTACAAGCTTCAAAATGAGAACAGAACGAGCTATGTAGCACTCGTCGTTTTGATGCAGTGGTACCACCAACATGGGAGTTTAGCGTATAGCGGCATATTTTTTCCAGCTACACTCACTACTGGCTACACTGCCGGCCTCTCGAGAACAGAGGGAGCGTGAGTCAGTGGGCGGCTGTAAGTCCTGGGTGTCGGCCGTGTGGCCTGCTGCGCTCCCGGCCATTTGCACTCGATTTTAACCCTTTAAAACACCTTATTGGCGGGATAGGCGGTCTGTTTATATGTACCGCCCAGCGGGGTGTTTTTAGCCAAAATAGGGCTGTTTACGTGATCATTTTCATGCCTAAATAAGACCCAGAGCGTAAAACAAGTATCTATCCCTGAAAGGGCAAAAACAGAGCTTTCCAATGACACCACAACGATCCTTTTATGATGGCTAGTTTTCTTGCAACAACCGCGCAACACGAGTGCAAAAAGCATGTAATTCGGTACTTTCCCCATACAATCCAGTATGTAGCGAGTGAGAGAGGGAGGGAGGAGGTGGGATTCGTGTCAGTAGGTTCGCCGCGGTGGCCTGGAGCAGTCATACGCTCGCTACTCTCCTGCCACCACTTGTCTCTCTCTCTCAGCAACATTACGTGCTGAAATTGCCACACGACCAATGTCGCGCGCCGCCAAATAGTCCAGATTTATTATACTCGACTTATGTTGCGCACCGCTAGTTAGGGGTTAAAAGCCTTAATAATGCTCCTACCTTGCTGTTTATTAGATACGGACTTAAGTCGGGCCCCGCTCTTTAAGTGTTAAGTAATAAGCAACTAACACAGCAAGTTTTCTAAAATGTTAGTAATCATATTTAAATATTATTAGAATTTGACTTCTGACCTTGACCTGTGAACTTGACCTAACAGTAGGAGTATTTTTTTTTTTTTTGCATTGACATTGTCTAGGAAAATCAAATAAGCTTACCTAATTTCATTAAAACCCATCAGATAGTTTCATATATTATATGAATAAAATAGTTTACCTTGTCCTTTGACCTTTATGATGTGTGTTTCAAACTGTATTACTTTCCTTTTCATTTACAGTGCAACTATCTCACCAACTTTTGTGAAGTGTGCACGAAAAGTAAAGAATTTAGCATATTGACCTTTTATTTGACCTTGACCTTTCACATGGAATTGTGTAGTTTCTTATGTGACCTTGGCCTAGGTATTCTGAATATATTAGTGATAATCTAACAGTTAGTATAAGAAATACTAGTCAAATACATATTTTGACCTTTGACATTTAATCTTACCCTTTAGAATAGTTATCTAAAATTTGGTCAATAATATATCAAGGTTTTCAGTAACTTGCATAGTGAAAATGAAGACATTTGAGTAAACACTAAAACGTATGAAATATTGACCTTATTTTTAACCTTGAAATATTTCACCTTAACATTTAAGTTAAATTAAAATTTTCATTTTGAATGACCTTCGCACTGACCAAATGGATATACCTGTGCAATTTGGTGAAACCTTTGTGAAGTTCGCATGCAAAGTACAGAAATTAGCATAGTGACCTTTTATTTGACCTTGACCTGTGACCTTGACCTAGGTATTCCGAATATACATGGTAAGTCTAGTGAAAATCTAATAGTTAATATAAGAATTACTAGTAAGACACATCCTTTGACCTTTGATCTTGACATGTGCCCTTACCCTTTAGAAAATGTATCTAAAATTGTATCAATAAAATATTTAGGTTACCAGTAACTTGTATGGTGAAAATGAAGAAATTTTAATAAAAGTTAAAACATGAAATATTTACCTTATTTTTAACCTTGACCTTTGACCTTAAATTGAAAAATACAAATGCTTTTTGACTGACCTTCGCATTAACCAAATGGATATACCTGTGAAATTTGGTGAAAATCCAACGAACGGTCTAGGAGGAGTTTCCAGACAGACAGACGGACGACGATGGATGACGACGACGACAACGACAACGACAGACAAGCTGTTCACAGTATATGGGCGGAATCTGTGTGCGCGATACCATTCTGCTTCGCAGAGTTGATTAATTCTTTATATCACCCAAACTGGCTGACTGTTCACTTTGATAGTACAGTGATAAAGTAAAATATGTGGGCAGTTGTATAGTTTGGCTTTAGTAAAGGGTATGTAGGGCAAGGAAGGTTGGGTTACAGGTTGACAGGAAGGGAAGGGAAGAAGTGGCAAGGGAAGACAGGGAGAAGAGGAGAGGAATAAGAATGACAGAGGAAAGCAAATAACTATCTATCTATATATCTATTGTCTGATGCCGTGATCCCCGAAGAGATGGCAACGATGGAACCGCCCCCATGCACCTCTGTCCCCAGTCAGTCGACGCCCCTCCTCCCAACCAGCAGTGCCTTCATCCATATACTTCCTCACCCCATCCTTCCACCTCTCCTTCGGTGCACCTCTCCCTCTGTCCTTCCACTTCGCTCTCGTACACCCTGTTAGTCATTCTCTCGCTTTCCATACGTTCCATATGGCCGAACCATCTCAAGTTGCTCCTTTTCACACTTTCCAGCACATCTACCTCCACACCACACCTCTTTCTTACTTCCTCATTCGTCTGTCTATCCCTCCATGTAACTCCGCACGCACTTCTCAAGTACCTCATTTCCACCACTCTCACTCTGGGTCTGTGTCGGAAATAGTGTGTGATGATCCCGACAGTTTTGAGTCCAATTAGGTATTTGAATTTGACGGTATTGTATAGTAAGTACGATTTCGGCTAGTACCTTATGTACTGTAGTTTATTAATAATATGGACAGTAAATAATACGAATAAGCGCTGAGGCAGCAACAACAACACTGTTAAAAAAACAAGTATACTTACTATGCACTCTGCAACTATAAGATTGAAACAGAAAAACTGCAGAAACAAAGCTATAATAAATATATGCAATAAGTAGCGAGCAGCAAGACTCCTCTCGGCACAGCCAAACAGGCGACGCTCTGCCTCGCTGTTATCACACACAAACGAAAACGAGCAATTCTTATGGGCAAGAAACTAATATATAATAAATCATACACAGCTTATGAGGAGAGTATGACAATATCTATAAACAGAAGTCGGTACGCACAAGAAAATACATTAAAATCATTCATTGTTCAGTAATTGTTTATTTTCGTAAATTAGGAAAATGCAAATCGGTGGTAATGTTTGGTTTGGACTTGTCTTTTGGCCATCACTGTTGACTACCAGTAAACAATTAACGGACACACCGGGATATTGATTCAGGTAACATAAAATATAACTCATTTGACCTATTACAATACGCTACCAAGCGTCTCTTACCTGAAATATAATTGATATCCGATTAGTTATACTTAAACATATATTTACTAGATGTACGACTATATAACAGAGCAATAGGCTATTTTCGGGTAACATGAAATACAAGACTCATTTGGCAAATAATAATATGCTAGAAATAATATTTGTCCAGTTATACATATCCAATTAGTTTCACTTTAACAATATTTATAACTAGGTGGACAATTATAAAATACATCGACAAAATTTATAATTATAATATAAAATAATGTGTGTTGTTCATGCTACACAGGACAAGGGCATACTCTATAGTTAAACACATAGGCAGTATGACACAATTAATTTTATTCTGCAACTTTTTTCCACAACAGGTCTGGCACAACCGATCATACATTACCAACTGAATATCATAATAAAATCAAGGTATACACCTATTAGTTACCTCTTTACATGCAGCTTCCATTAGCAGTGTTTTGCCAATATATGCTACCTTTTTGACATTAGGAACATTATATATAATACAAATAATTGAGTTGAATTACAAAAGTTAATTTATATATAAGAACAAGCAATTTACAATATCACTTATGTGATCACGTCATCAGACGATTAATTCCCCCCTTTATAAATCATCATAAAAGTATTTTACTTTTCAATTACACCGACCCAACTAAACGTTTATGAGGTCATTTCAGCTCAGTAGGGGCGGGGAACCGGGTTTTAAAATGTTAAATGTATGATGGGAGTAGCTTGTATGAAATATTCAATAGCGGAATAGCTGGCAATTAACCCATTTATGTACGGGTGACGTAATGGTCTTATTATTCTGGCAAGTATTTTAAGTTTGTATTTAGCTTAGGAAGGATTTGTACCAATTAAAGGGGCTACAAACTATCTCCATTAATCCTTTTAGCAACTATATACCGTTCCTAAGCTTCACAACATCGTCTAAATGTATTTTAAATCAAATATATAAGACGTCGCTGGTACAGAATGGGTTGATGATGAAGCGCAATGCGTTAAATTAATTTACGATAACATCAATCAGTGTTTTATAGAAGGAGAGGGAGAGCGAGAGAGAGCGTAAATGTGAAAGAGAGTGTGTACGTGTGTATGTTTGTGAGTGTGACTGAGTTTATTACAGCTACCAGATATCTTGTGATTAACACAAGAAAGAATCTGCCATATCCATTGTCGAAATAATCCTGGTGTGGAACTTAATAATGACCACATTCAACAGGACCTATCGAACCTAAGAGTCAATCACGTTACATGTAACATATATCATAACTGCCCATAATGTAACATATATTTATGTATTATGCGAGAACAACAAGTTCCAGCGGTACAAGTGCACAATATACCAACGGAGGAAGTTCAAATGTTAACCTAGTGTTAAACAAAACGGGGTTTCTTAGTCTTAATCAATCTTCCATTCATATTATTACAAGAGGTTCGCCGTGAATTGAATTAAAACGTTTGGGAATACAAGTATATACCAGTGAAAAACGACTGAGTTAGCTCTTCCCAAATTCAGATTTCGTCATGAAATGGACTGATAATGAGA
>CM064508.1:2488250-2553250 GCA_032716605.1 Paralithodes platypus | reverse complement strand
AAATTCTCAGGTATCCGTTGTACGTCTGGCAGAGGTGGGGCAAGGTCAGGGGGTATATATACCGCGGGACAGGTCAGAAAAGGTCATTCCACAGTTCAACTCAACAACCCAACCAGCACTCTCCAAATTTTGAACCATGGCTCCCAAGAGACAAGCACAACAGAAGAAGGTGGCGCCGCCCAAGAAGAAGCCGACCACCAAAAGTGTTCGCAGTGAGACGCCCATCATCCAAGCCGCTGAAATTTTGGATGTCGTTGAGGAAGTTGAACGAGAGGTGGCAACAGTGGACGTTGAAGGCAACCAGGACAACCAGCAGGAGGAGAGCGAGCAAGTTTTCACTCACCAGGACGACGTGCCGGTTGAGGTTGTTATGATCCAGGTTCTCAAAGACACAGGGCTTTTCAACATTGGACTAGATAATGGCAAAAAGCAACATTTATATTATAGCGAATATAAAATATAAGGCGCGGCCACAGACCAAAACAAAGACCACTTCTAGTCTGTCTGTGGCAACACGACACTAATAAAATAAAGCAGATCATTCTAGGACAACTGTAGCCTATCCCCCCATCCTGGCGTGCGCTAGCGAGCTGCAATGCCCCACGCAACCATTCTGCTAACGCTGGGAGGCGTCACACCCCCTCCAAGATATGGGACACTCAACCATGAGCCCATATCTGAACAGGCAGAATATTGCTAAAATCTGCCACTCCTAACCACTCTGCCACTCATGGAATGCAAGCTCAGTCTCCTCCAAAAAAATACAACAACATTTTTCTATAAAAAAAATCTTATCACCTTTCCCAAATATAATACATTAATTAATAACATTGTGCTCCCAGAGCGAGCTTTAAGAAGCACAGCCTACTGAGGGAAAATCATCTGCACTCCGTACTCAGCTACAATATTATCTTAAAATTAATTATTAAAAAGAAAGAGTTTTTATTTAATTTTTCATATTTTATTTTAATGTTGTTTTTGGGGGCTACTATAGATGTAGCCTAATTTTCTTCTAATCAAAGCCAACAACTCCTGCCCTGCGACCCTACGCTGAAGCTACACATGCGAACCAACAAGCACCAGCGCAAAAACACACCGCGAGCCAAGACAGGAGGCTATATCAACATACTGTGGTAGCCTACCCCGGATCCTCCACCCGCGACAGACAGTCCGCAATCACATTCTCACAACCGGCAATATGGCGAATGTCTAAGTTGTACTCTTGCAACATGAGTGACCATCTGGTCAGCCTCATATTCCGGTTGTGGAATTGATTGAGGAATTTAAGCGGGTGGTGGTCGGTATACACTACCATGACTGGCCCATATGCAGGAACATAGACCTCAAAGTGTCTGAGCGCTAACACGATTGCCAGCAGTTCCTTTTCAACAACCGAATAGTTTTTCTGTGCTGAATTAAATTTCTTTGAAAAGAAACTGACTGGATGCTCAAGACCTTCCTCGTCTGTCTGCAAAAGTACGGCACCAGCCCCTACTCCGCTGGCATCAGTCGCCAACTGAAATGGTCGTTCAAAGTCCGGGGCCCTGAGGATAGGGTGAGTGCATATAAGGTGTTTAACTACTCGAAATGCCTGCTCACACTCAGGTGCCCAGCGGAACTTTTTATCTTTAGCTAGTAAATCTGTCAAAGGAGCTAACACAGCAGAATAGCCTCTTATAAAGCAGCGGTAATACCCAATCATGCCCAAAAATCTCATAATCTGCCGCTTGGTGGTCGGCCTGGGGAACAAGTCGATAGCCTGTATCTTCTGTTGGGGCGGGCTCACCTGCCCTAACCCAACCACAAACCCCAGATACTGCACCGTGGCTTGCACAAAGTCACACTTGCCCAGATTAACCACCAAGCCTGCTTTACTAAGTTGACTAAATAAGGCTTCTATGTGCTCACAGTAACTTTGGAAATCGTTGTCATAAATGATCACGTCATCAAGGTAGACAGTACAGTTTGGGATGTCTGCTACGATGTCATTCATTAAGCTCTGGAAAGTGGCCGGTGCATTTTTCAGACCATATGGCATCACGTTGCAACGGTAAGTACTGCCATCCACCACAAACCCGCACACCTCTTTAGCCCGCTCAGACAGTGGTACTTGCCAGTAGCCTTTGACGAGGTCTACCTTGGTCAAGTACCTTGCTTTCCCGATCTTATCCACACTGTCATCCACCCGGAGAAGAGGATATGCATTGGTGGGGGTCAACCCGTTCAACCGCCTAAAGTCAATGCAGAACCGAACTTTTCCATCAGGTTTGGGCTGCAGAGTGACAGGAGAAGTCCACCGTACTGCCCCCTTCTCGATCAAGCCTCTCGCCAGCATATATTCCAGCTCGTCCCTGAGCGCTGGGAGTTTAATGGGTGGCACCCGATAAGGTATCGACTTGAAGGGGGGGTGCTCTCCTACTTCGACATCATGCACCGCTTGAGTAGTGAGGCCTGGGTGCTCGGCAAATACAGTGGGGTATGAATCGAACAGGCGCTGCACTGCCACCTGCTGTTCCTCCGGCAGGTGCGCCAGACCATCGTGCGCACATTGGCTCGAATTCCCCGCCCACTGATCAGCCGAGACATGATAATCCCAGTTATCATCCACCTGATCATTGCTGCCCCCCTCTCCTTCACCACCATGACCGCGGCAGGTCAACACAGGGACAGCTAGTGACTCAGGTGGGCGCCTCACATACTCCTTCAACAAATTAATGTGGCATAGTTGGTTACGCTTCTTCCGGTCTGGAGTGGCAACTAGGTAATCTAGATCGGAGATCTTTGACACCACCCGATAAGGCCCAGCGTACTTGGCAGCCAGAGGATGACCTGACAAAGGCAACAGGACCAACACCTCTTGACCTACCTGAAACTCCCGGAGTTTCGCCTTAGTATCGTACCTGTCCTTCATACGGGCCTGCGAACTCACCAAATTACGCCCTGCCAGCTCCAGACTTCTAAGCATTCTCTCCCTGCTCTCGAGGACATATCTCAACATAGAACATGGCTTAGCGGTACCCTCCCAAATCTCCTTCACCATGTGGAGAGGGCCCCTCACCTGATGCCCGAAAACAAGCTCATTCGGACTGAAACCGAGACTCTCTCCAGGTACTTCTCTTGCCACGAACAAAACATACGGCAGACCAAGGTCCCAATCGTTTCCGTTCTCTGCGCAGTATCATCGAAGCATGCTTTTCAGCATGGCGTGCCACCTCTCCAACACCCCTTGACTCTCCGGGTGATACGCAGAAGAGACGTCAGTGCTGATGCCATGCTGAATCATAGTTTGTTTGAACAGATTAGATGTAAAATTAGAACCTTGGTCCGATTGCACCTCTTGCGGGTAACCATACCGCGAGCAATACAAGAGCAGGTTCCGGACAACAGTTTTCGCCGTGCCATTTCTCATTGGATATGCATCAGGATAACGATTGGCCACATCCATGATAGTTAATAGAAATTTATTACCGGCACTAGTAGGGGGTAGGGGTCCGACCATATCAATGATGACCTTACTGAAGGGCGGTCCACTGACAGGAATGGGGTGCAACGGGGCTCTCGGAATTGTTTGGTTAGGTTTTCCAACCCTCTGGCACGTATGACACATTGCTATCCAGGTTACTACCTGCCCCTTCAACCCCGGCCACCAAAACAATTTTTCTAAGGCCGCCACCGTTTTTCTCACCCCTAGATGTCCTGCCAGTGGTACGTCATGCGCCAACCTCAGTAGGCTATCCCTGCACTCCCGTGGCACCACCAACTGGTCCACTACTCCGGACCCCTCTTGCCAACTACGTTTAGGGTCTTGAAAACGCCTATAGAGGATGCCTTCTAAATAAAAAAAATCTCCTGGCTGTGCATCGCCGTCCTCGTCGAGCTCTACAGCTCCATTAGCACACGTTTGGAGCTCAGGGTCCTCTAGTTGCAACCGACGTATATCTGAGGGTGCCAAGCGATCTAACTGCTCCCGGAGCAATGCATGACCTTCCCCAATACTGGGCTGCTCCCTCTGTCTCTCTCGATGTACGTAACGTTGCTGTCGTGGAGTCTCGTCATGCCCAGCCTCGTCACTCTCGATGACAGGCCCAGGGGCTACTTCAGAATTAAGTAATGGTGCTAATACTGAATCACCCAAGAGAGCCGCCGAGTCAAAACTCTTAAAACCAACTCCAGCTTTAGCCTCCTCCTGTTGATCGTTCCTCCGCTGGTCTGAAGACGGAGGACTAGGCTGTGACACTATAGCTGCCCGAGCTCGGGTGACAACACACGCCATGGGTTGTGTCTGGCACCGCTCGACCCACTCTTGCTCTTCCCTACTCACATCGGCCGGCCTCTCGGCAACGACTAAGGGTAGAACCTCAGAAGCGGGCATTGCAAAGTCGTTGCCGAGAAGAAGGTCGACGCCCTCCACTGGCAGTTTCTCCACAATCCCGACATCCAATTCACGTGCCACACCATCCACCTCCAACTCTAACCGCACCAGCGGGTATGACCGAGTTGCATTAATACCCTGCACCACCACCACCCGAGCCGCGTTTATAGGGTAGCCAGTCAAGTTTTTCATCAGAGTCTGGGAAGCACCTGTATCACGCAAGACCTCTACTCCATGCTTGCGCCCCGCCCACATCACGCAACGCCGCCCTCTATGGTCGCAAAAAACATCCCGAGCAGGGTTTGAGCCTCCCAGGTGCTTCTGCATTGGCTGTGCCTCAGCCTCTGACGAACTGCCCCGGGCAAACTCAGACGACTTCGGAGACACACCAATGTTGTAGGCCAAAGACACAGCTGCTGTAGGTGGTTTGCTAGGGCAGACTCTTGCAAAGTGCCCCTTTTTATGACAATGATAACACTCCAACTCTCCTTTGGGCTTCTCTTGGTACTGGGAAGGGCCCGGCCCCTTCTTAAACGGGACAGTGCTAGTCTTGTGGTCAGTCTTGGTATCATGGCTCTTGTACTTGTTTGCATAAGGTATATCACTAACTCGGGGTGGTGGGGCGTCACGCCCCTTGTTACCTGCCTCACTACGCTGGGCAGACCCGCACCCACGAATTAGTGATAGCCGGAGGTCAGCCATCTCAGCTGCCTCCTGTAGAGTTTTTGGTTGCTTTTCTTTCAGGTTTAACGTCAGGTCGCCGCCCGTGCATTTGAAAAACTGCTCTAAAAGCACCAACTGTTTAATGTTGTCAAACGTAGTAGCTTTCTCCGACCTCAGCCAATTCCCAAAAGCATCGGACAGCTCCCGGGCATGTTCCAAAAAGGTGCTCTCCCGACCCTTGGTAACACCCCGGAACTTCAACCTGTACGTCTCTGGTTGTAGTTCGTATGCTCTCAGGACAGCCTCCTTGAGTTCCTCATAGATAATACACGACTCTATAGGCAATGCATCATAAGCCTTGAGTCCCTTGCCCACAAGTCTAGAGGAAACAAGGGCTGCCCACTTCTCCCCAGGCCACTGGTGTTCCTGGCACTTCTTCTCGAATCTCATGAAAAATTTGGTGACACCCGACTCATCAAATACAGGGACTAGCTTCAACAGGTGCGACAAAGACTGATCATGCCCACAATTTCCACCACCGAGACGTTGCCCTGTCGTTTCCACCCGAGTCTTCTCAAGATCGATATTTGCACGGTACCTGGTAGACTCAGCCTCCGACTGGGCTTTTATTCTCGCGAGTTCGAGATCAGTCTGTTGTTTAGCCTTAGCGAGTTCGAGATCAGCCTGTCGCTTAGCCTCTATCTTAGCGAGTTCGAGACGTTCCTCACGCTCAGCCTGCATCTTAGCCATCTCAAGCTGGAAGAGCATTTCTGTAGTGAAACCTTGAGGAGGAGGTGCAACTATTGGAGGCCCACCCAGCGATCCTAAACCACGCTGCCAGCGGCTATCGGCCTGCGGGAACGTACTAAACTCCGGCATCCTAGAGGTCCCGATGGGAGTAGAGTGGAGGGGGGGCTCGAGCAGAAGTCCCCGAGCACCCTCTCCACCCTGGACCTCACTAGCCGCCCCCAGTACGCAAGCCCTCAAATCGTTTTTCTTGATGCCATGAGCCACCTTAAGCCCCATGTGGGCAGCCAAACACTGTAGACCATACTTGCTAATTCCCTCTAGTCGATCAGCTGTTATAGGCACCTCCAAAAACTTCTTTGCGGCCTCCTCACTAGTTACTAACCCCCCTGGCATCTGCCCATCAGAGCCTGCATCATTCCCTGAACCCTCAGTATGATCTGATTCGTCTCCCATGGTGTCCACCAAAAATTCTCACGTTTGTAAAAAAAAAAAAAAGAAGTACCCAAGCTCCTATGTAGCACTATTCACTTGCCAAAAATGTCTGAAGACTCTCAAGTGCTATACTACTTTGCCAACAAAATTCTAACGTGCCCACTATATTCCTCAATAAAACAAATGACCACAACAATCCTGCAATTATCTCTTAGTTCACAAGATCCTGAGCTAGGTCGCCATTTGTTACGATCCAGATTCTCAAAGACACAGGGCTCTTCAACATTGGACTAGATAATGGCAAAAAGCAACATTTATATTATAGCGAATATAAAATATAAGGCGCGGCCACAGACCAAAACAAAGACCACTTCTAGACTGTCTGTGGCAACACGACACTAATGAAATAAAGCAGATCATTCTAGGACAACTGTAGCGTATCCCCCCATCCTGGCGAGCGCTAGCGAGCTGCAATGCCCCACGCAACCATTCTGCTAACGCCGGGAGGCGTCACAAGGTCCACAGGGCCGAAGAGGACAGGGACGTCCAGGTGACCCAAGAGCCGGAGAGGTCGTCCTCTGACTCGGAGCAAGACATCCCTCAGGGGATCATAACTGCCGCGATGGAGAACAACCTTGCAGATTGGGTCCTGAACCACCCATCCCTATGGTGCAAGGCGGACCCTCGTCACCACGACAAAATGCACAAGGGCCGTCTTTTCGAAAGGAAAGGCAAACAAATGCGTTTACCAGGTAAGTGGCTATAAGTTCTTTGGCACTACATATAATGATTTGAGTGATCAAAGTGGTGCTATGAATACATTTACACACTAATATAAGAACTTGACAATTGAAATTGTTTATATTTCAGTGTATTTCTTGTGCTTGCCCTTTGTATTGTGTGCTAAATACTCTCCCCTCAATCTCACAAAATGTTGACATATTCTCTTGATATTTTTTAATGCACTCTCTCGTTCCATTTCCAGCTGAAATTGTGTCCAAATTTTACACAAACATGAGGACACGCTACGGCAAACTGCTGAACCGGAAGAGCGGGTCCGGCAAGAAGCGTTTGACCATGAGAGACCAGTGGATTTGGGATACATTTTCCTTCCTTAAGGACAATGTATCCCAAAAGGACCCCAGGGTTAGTAGCCAGAAGGTATGAACAAGGATATATGAAACCATATATATATTTATGTATATTTATGCTATATATGTTTATGTATATTTTTATTCTTATTTTGTTAACTTGTTATTGTGTGTACAATTATTAGTATGTTTGACTTTATGTTTTATAATTCGATATGGCATTTATTGTATTTCACTTTCAGATCAAGAAAAGGGCGCACCCCCAGCAGAATTTCGAGGAGGAGGAGGAGGAGGAGGTCGTGGATTTGGAGGAGGATGTAACCAAGACGGAGGAGGCCATGGGTCAGGGCATGGACAATGATGAGCTGCCAAACTCTCCTGTCATCCCCTCAACCCACAGGAGTGGTAGGGGGGCAAAACGTGGACGGCCGTCCGAAGATGATCCCCTGTACTTGAAGAAAGTAAGCCTTTTATCTTATTAATGTTTACCGCAAGAGTAGTCCACACAAAAAATCCTGTATATATAGTCAAGATGGATATAAAACTATATATTTAATGTTTTATATTTCCAAATATTTGTATCTGTAGCTATACACACATATATATTAAATGAAGATGTATAGAAACATATGTATCTCTCTCTCTCTATATATATATATATATATATATATATATATATATATATATAATACTTTAATTATGCATTTATATATATATATATATATATATATATATATATATATATATATATGGCATGCCGACATGCCAAAAACATTGCTCCAGTCCCAGATATGGAGCTTCACTGAGTATTTGGAGTGTAGGATGCTGAGGATGGAGCCTGAAGCTGTGGAAACTTTCATGGGGGATGTGGATCAACTGACATTCCAGACAATGAAGGCCTCAAGACCTCAAGTTGTGGCTCCAACCATACTTCCTGTGGTATCGAGACAGGCGGACCCACCAGTATCAGTGTTCCAGACACCAGTGGCAAGTGTCGCAAGCACAAACACTTATGTCGCAGCGTCACATTACCCGCCTGTCCAATACCAAGTGCCACCTGGGTATCCATTGGACGAGCCGCGGCCGATAATAACTCAACTGCCGGGTGAGGATCAGGGACAGCCACCTCTTGTCCCTGTCGCAGGTCCATCCCATCAGCCTCAACTATATACACTCCCCTACTATACTATGCCACCTCCACGTCATTCTCAGCCAACCCTGATGTTACGGGCCCCATCACCGTCACTCGCACCGCACCTACGGGATTCCCAGTTATGTCGCCAGGGGGACCAGCAAACACCATCAACACCAGCCACAATGATCGACACCCTGCTGCGAACCCCTGGCGTGGCAACCAGCATGATCGCCCACATTGAATAAAATTATATGTTTTTTTTTAATAAAGATATTAAGCACAAAACTACAAATTTCTATTATTTTCATCTCTTCCAAGTTTTATTGTTGATAAACTATATTTTCAAATTGAGTTAGCTTATTTACTTTAATTTAATCAAAATTGTTGTGGCTATGGTTCCACAGGGTACATTGAAAACAGTGATAATGTGAACGATTATGGGACTGTGTTATGACTACATCACTGTCAATACTGCCTCTGCCTTTCTGCCCCTCTCTCTCTCTCTCTCTCTATCTCTCTCTCTCTCTCTCTCACCGGCACTGTTTGCTCCACAGCTGCTTATGCCGACTAAGGTTTCAGCCCTCGCCCACAGAAACTGTTATGCCCCTTTCCCACTGGTGAGACAAGTCACGATTTTCGTCGCCGATGACTTCGTTTTGTCAAATTCGCAAGAATACGTGCGACGTTCACGATTTCGACCGTTACAAACAGACGACAAATTATACTCGGCGAAGATGTCGCCAATGTCGGTGACGCAATCGCCGACCTTCTGCGACGTTATCGGCGAAGTGAGCGATGTCTCGCCGATGACCTATGCGAGGTATGTCACATTTTCAAAAATATCTTGCGAAATTATGCGAGGATGAAAGAAGACTCGCCGTATGTTCTGCGACGTCTTCGGCGATTCAAGCGATGGTTCGGCGTTTACTTCGGCAAGGTGATAAGATTTTTTTTTAAAGGCACAAATTCTTGCGATGAATGAACGATTCCTCGTCGATCATCGGCGTTGCCTTCGCAGATATAGCCGAGGTGTCCGAACAAGATCGGCGAGGTGTGCGCACCTGAGCAAATGTAACGTGAATGTGCTAATTGCAGAGTGGAATTAGCATATCATGTTACAATCTGTCAAGGATTGTCACATCCACCCCATATCTCGTTACAATGGGTCAAGTAAACATGGCCCCACCCACCCACAACCCCCCAAACTGTTTTGGTTGTATATAAAGACATTGACACGGCCCCAGAGCTCATTCTACATTAACCCCCGACCACAACGTGCCTGTAAAATTTTGAGATGGAGGGACATATGCCGCCTCTATGCCAAAGCGTTGTACGTGTTCGTATGGACCTTGTCGCCCTTGCGACGCGGCGGTGCCTAATTTATCTGGAATGCCTATTGGAGATTTCCAGAAAGCCAACTACCTACATGCAGAGATAAAGAGCTTCACAGAGTGTTTGGAGTGGAGGATGCGAAGGATGGATGTGCCAGTTGTGGAGCGTTTCATGTTGAGAGCAAATCAACTAGTATACGAGTGCAGTAGGACGCCAGCAACAACTCAAGTAGAGGCTGCAGCTACACCCACAGTCCCAGCTTTAACGGGACAGGCTGACGTGTTGCACACACCATTGGCCACTGTCTTGAAACCTTTGAATTTTCCGCCTGTCCTATATCAGGTGCCGACAGTGTACCAAGCTGAAGACCCAAGGGTAAGTCAAGTGCCGGCTCAAACCCTTCCTCATCACCAGGCGTTAGCGCCTCCTACACATCTTGTGGGGCAGCCTCCTAGTGTCCCTGTCGCAGGTCCATCCCATCGTGAAATGTACCAACAAATTGCGTACCAAACCATGACAGGAGCTCCCGTTTCGACGACGGACACCCTGCAGGGAATTACGGGCGCGGCAGCAAGCAGGGGCGGCAACAACGTATAAATAACATACATATGTAGATATTATAATAATGAATGTAATAAAAAATCAACATTTATATGATTTTCCCCTATCCATTGTTCCACTGATAATAAAGTGTATGTAAAAATAAGTGAGGTTATTCAGTACCATGTCATCATAATTGTTGTTCCCGTAAAGTTTATATGTACAAAAAGAAACAAAAGAAATATTGGTCAGTTCATATTTTCTATCTTTTGATTGACGACAATATAAATTAATACATTTACAAATTAATTGAAAGTAATTATATGTTTTGTTAACATGAGTCAGTAAATACATGAATGTAAAGAATGGTTCACAAAGAAAATTAATGTTATTATTCTTTTTAAACTAAATACAATAAATTAAAATCATACACAATTAATTTGGCAATAATTTTTTGTCTTGGCTTTCAAAAATATAAAAATTTAATTGAGCAGGGCACAGTCACTCTCCTTAAAATATAGGTCAGGCCTAGGACTATTGGACGTGGAAGTATACAGCGATCTCCCTGGTTGAGCTGTATGACAGAAAATATTTATAAGTTACGCATCTTATTTTGGGGGTACTTCTGAATATAAGAGGTTATTAATATATGAGTAAACCTATCAGTCCAGTAAGGAAAATAAATACTTGCATGATTATAATGAAAGGCATATGATAAAAGTTATGAGTTGCTTTAAGCCGTGTGTTTCTTTTGATTTATTTATAAGAATTGAGATGGTCAAATGTCTTGGGTCCTCAATGCATATAAGATGAAAAACGAGAACGGAGAATTGCTGTCAAAGGAACGCTTTTCCCGTCAATTGCACCTGAGCAAGATATTTATAACTGTTACTTGGGAATGTTTTGCATAAATAGGTAAATATAGTAAAGTTAAACATATGTGACTTTTTATAATAAAATATATTTAAATTTTTGTACGTTTCACACCAAAATTGCTTGTAAATATTGCTAGCTCAAGTGTCAGTACGACAACAACAGATAACTGAAAAACAAACAAGCTGACAGGTAGATCATCCCTTGTCGTTACACACCTCGCCGAAGGTCCTCTGTGGCCTCGGCAAGGTGTGTCTTGAGCATTCAGCGACGTCGCAGGGCCCTTCGCATGCCTCGTGCGGAGCATACCCATGGCGGGTATACTCTCGGCGAGTACTCGTGCGCACGTCGACGACTAATCGACGAGGAAATTGCCGATGATCGTCGATGTTCTCTGAACATCCGAGAGCATCGTCGATCCGTCATGCGACGTTTTGGAACATTTCAACTATTTTTTTCATGCGACAAACTCCGCGATGTCTCGCCGATGTCGCAGATACCCTCGCAGATCCTTCGGCGATGTTCGACGATGCTTGCGAGGGTAACCAATCCTTGTGAGTCCTCGTCCAAAATTTTGAACTGTCCGAACATTTGCGACGACCCTTGCGAGGCCTTGACAGGCCTTGAGAGTCAAACGATATTTTATGAGAGGTGTTGAGACATGTCACGAATGTGCCAATTTATTGGTGTCGGAGACGAAAATCGTGACTTGTCATCCAGTGGGAAAGGGGCATTACTGATCACATGGGTGTCTGTAAGAGAAAGAGAGAGAGAGTATGTGTATATGTGTGTGTGTGTGTGAAACTGAGAGAGTGTGTGTGTAAAAGAGTGTGTGAGTGCACATGGGTAACGTAGAGCGTTTTATGATAAAAAAAACCTTCCGGTGAGTAGTACCTAATGATTCCGATAAATATGATATTTATAGATTAAAGTAACCTAGTTTATCAAAATTAGTTGCCTGTTTATCATAGTTGTACGTTCACATATTTTCCAGAATTTCCTGAGCAGGATTATGAATGATTGCATTACAAAATCCCAACATTTGCCGCACACACTCCGACGATAGGTCATCATGTGTGTAAGGTAAATTAATGATTACAGCCCGAATGTACAATAACGAAAAGCGAACCAGAAAAGCGAATCCCAGCTAAAAACTGCACAGCCTCAGCCACACTGAAATAATCATATACACACATTCCAAAATAAAGTGGTCATAGGCGGGTTGGAATTAATCTGGCCGGAATAGTTTTGTAATATACTGAATAGCAATGTAAAATGAGCACCTATACTGGGTTTATAAATAATCCAACTAAAATGAAAGTCCTATTAAATATCAGAAACTGAGAATAAAATAATATCTTCCGAAGCCATGACTAAGTAGGTGAGTGGGTAGATAATCTCAGAATCACTCATCTCTCTCTCTCTCTCACACTCTAACAACTCCTTAAACTACCATAATACCCTTATCACTACAACCAACACGCCCTTACCAATCCACAAAATACAGAACACTATTATATGCATTATTATCACCAACATCAATATCACATTACTCCATCACAACAACCACAATACAACCAACAGCATATCAGTCATCACCATAAATACATCCTCAACCCCTTCAGCACCAATTTCATCATATTTGGGTTACCATTAGACAATTTTATTTTGTTTATAATCTACCTCTACGACTGAAATGGGTAAATGTTATCTCAATAAACCCTCTTAAGAACATAGTCCTTCTTAAACTGCAACACATTTTCTAGTTTTAGCCAAATTAAAGGTACAAATACGTCAAGGTTCAGAAGTGGTTAAAAAATCACCGCAGAACCAATCCATCCATATCACCACCACCACTATCAACACCACCAGAGTATCCCCACCATCAGCTACCACCAACACATTCGGACCTTTACCAGCAGAAGGCACTACCACCACTATAACTTGACAACAACGCCTCCTTAGACAACCACTACACCTTTATAAACACTCTCACCATTACTATTACCACCACAAGCACCCACCTTAAACCATTACAAACACAGACCATCACAACACTAAACACCTCCTTGCACCACCAAAAACATCCCTATCATCACTACTAACACCAGCAGCCATCACAGTGCCCCTATCACCCCTAGCCATAACCAGAACCAGTCGTACAATCATAAGGGCCTCACTCTGCACCTGATTGAAGCATCCGTCATCACCAGCAATGTCATCACGCCGCCCCCTTAATATCCTCCAGGGTGTCTCTCTCCTACCTCACCTCTCTTATCATGGTAAGTGTTATACAGCCGTAGCAGATAGTGGTGCTGCTGCTGGGGCGAGGTTGGTGTGTGTAACATAGTTCTGACTGACGTAACACAATCTTACCATGTTACGTTCATATGAATGCTCAAGTCCATCATTACTGTGGACATCAATACACCTCGACATATCAAAATCACCAGACCAAAGCAATGATAACCCTATCACATATTTTGGAGAGTGTGTTTGCAACAGGTATACTGCAGGTGACTCCAACCCTTCGTTTGTAACCAGGGTTGGTTGAACCCACATTGTAACTGGCTGTGTTAGGACAAACTTGCATACACAAACTTGTTATCCATCGTTTGTAACAGGGATATCTAGTTAACCAACAAACACATCTGCAACTGGTTGTAAGCCCATTATTTCCCATTAGGAATCTAAGCAGATCAGCAAAGCTTGCAATGGGTTGCCAGGCAGTAGAAATGACATTGCAGTTCAATAAAAAGAGATTTGTCATTCTGCCCACCGGCACAATTTCCGCTGTAGGTATAATATCAACATAGTTATAGCATATCCCCTCTAAAACATGTATATATATATACACACTATGGGTTTCCTAGAAGAAAACAAACATGACAAATTATGTTCAACGAGTTCAGTTAATGAAAGGGCAAGAATGTAGAATTAATATGATATTGGTACAATATAATTAATATGTGTTAAAGTTCACAGACTCGCGGAGGCAACTGTACCCGGCGTTCTGTGTAGTACATCACAAATGTCATACCAATATTATCTTCCAATTGACATATCAGGAGTCGAACCCGGGTCCATTGGATTACCAGTCCAGTGGCAAGACCACTCAACCACACCTCCCCTAATGAATTACTTGTAGATATGCAATGTATTATATGTTTGCTTTTATTATAACTATTGAGTAGTGATTGATTGATGAATAATGAAGCTTGTAGTGAGTTAGTGACGAACGACTGGGGGGCAGTGATACGGTACCGGATGCATGGGTCAGTATGACTGTTCCATATTGTTTCACTATGTATTCACCTTTACCATTAATTAGAGTTCTGGAGTAGGCTTGCAAGGAGAGAGCACCACTTGTTATTTTTTGTTAATAAAGGAAGTTTTGCATCAGACCTCTGTTTGACTTTGACTCACCAATACAACTCCCACCTTTCATCATTCGGAGGTTTGATCTGGCATTGAAACAATATTGGCCAAAATGAAAACCCGAGAGAGAAAGAGATTAAAGGAACAATAGATCTTTCTGGTTTCTTGTTAGTGTTCAATAATTACTCTGCAGCCTGACAAACGATTGAGTATTAAACCCAGTGCGAAGTCCGAGTCCCATTTCTTTGTCACTATTAAGACCTCTTATGCCATTTAGGTGTCGATTTTTCCTGACGAGAGATAGCAAGCCTGTAATGAAGAATGTGGTTCAGCAGAAAAATGCACAAATTTATCAGGAAGGAATGTCTTAGGCAGGGTGGTTTACTTGTTTTAGTTTTGTAGTATTTTGGTTAAAGTTTTATAGATGGCTAGGGAGCAATATATATATATACTGTATATATATATATATATATATATTTATATATATATGTATATACCAAATATATAATTTAAAATAGCATAAACCCCCTTACGCAATTAATAGTGTAGATATTCAATATATGAATATATGGTTATTGTTCTGTACATGGAGGAACACCAGGAAAGGAGAGGGAGAGATAATACAAGAAATGGAGGTGAATATGCAGAATGGGAAGGGAGACCCAGGGAATTATGGATGAGGGAGAAATAGAAAAGGACAGACTACTTACTAAACCCCGTTTTCCGTGTGTGTGTTTCCAGCTGAGGGAAGACTGCAGTGTCCTCTCGTTATTTACTCACTCTTAAGAAGATAATGTGGTGAAATATATTTTCAATATTGGAAACTTGACATTTCTAGGACACAGCGATATAACAGTTTAACAATTGTCCAGTAACTATCAATAAATCAGCAACAATGGGATTCAATTTACCCTGAGCTAGAAAACAAACCAGACTATAGGGAGGGAAAGGGGGAAATAAATGGCTCGGTAATTGAAAAAGAAAGGTAAATACTCTACGTTGGTTTATGATAGTCTTTCAAAATATACGACATTTTAGACGATATGACAGTAAGACATGGTAAAAGGTGGTACGACTATAATGTATAGAGAGAGATTATATATTGTATATGATATATAGAAAATATTTATTGGTGTGTGGGCGTGTGCCAAAGGCTGACAATACAACAAAATACTAGTACATAGTTTGGTCTAACCTAAATGAGAAAGCAGTTGAATATAACTAACTTGCGAGTTGCTTGCACACAAATATGATTGTTTCTGATTGCTTATTCAAATACCGAAAAAGGTTAGTTGTAAAGCCACCGGTGATTTGTCCTTTATTTAATTTGCTATTGATGTTTGGCTGACTTTGTTTCATATGTTGATTGTTTCTATTATGGCTTGCACAATTACAGGGTGTAATTGTCTGTAATCTGTCAGGTTACGAGTATTGTCAAATACTTCCAGAGATGAAAGATTAAGTAATTCTAAGTTAAAACTGTTATATACACATAGGCTTTTGGGGGCATTGTTTTGTAGTTATGGACCCTTAATTAAGTCGGCATTTTGGTGATTTTTAGAATTTCTAACCCTGTTTTTCTTCAATAAGATGAGGATAGGAAAACAAACTATAAAATGTGTTATGAAGCATGATATCAATACTTCAAACAGGATATTACAAGAAACCAACATAACTTAATTTTAAGCTCATCATCACGGAAAGAAGAAAGGAGCTACGGAGGATTTGTTGGTGTTTTCTGTCAGTTTAAACCTATTTGCCGAGTAATGAAAATGAATAGCGATAACGATAAATGCTGTATGATGGTGCATGGTATCAATACTGAATGAAAACAACAACAAATCCTCTGTAGCTCCTTTCTTCTTTTCGTGATAATGAGCTTAAAATTAAGTTTTGTTGGTTTCTTGTAATATTCAACTCCATGCCAAGGGAATATGAAGGACGATGAAGGGAAGTTTTTGGTGTCAGTTTGAAGTATTGATTTCATGCTTCATAATACACTTTATAGTTGTTTTTCCTATCCTCATCTTATTGAAGAAAAATAGGGTTAGCAACTACAACAAACACCAAAATGCCGACTTTAAGGGTCCATAGCTACAAAACAATGCCCCCAAAAGCCTATGTGTATATAACAGGTTTTACTTAGAATTACTTAATCTTTCATCTCTGGAAGTATTTGACAAAACTCGCGGTACACCCTGTATGTTCAGTGTAGATAAGTAATTAGGATTGCATGCTAATTATACAGTGTCAATGACGGGCTTATCTTACTGCTATATACTTCGTGTTTATTTGTGTCCTCCCTTCCTCCTACCTCCTTCTTGCTCTACTCCCTGTGTCCTCTCTAACCCCCACCACCACCACCTTTCCTTCTCTCTCCCTACTTTCTTCCATCCCACACTCTCTCAATCCACAGGATTTATCCCAAATATCTCTCTCTCTCACTCCACACAATTTATCCGAAACTGATTTCTGGCACGGGCATTTTTGGAGTGTCTCAAGTAAATATTCAAAATGTGTAATATATTCAATTGTTCTTCTAGTTACAGATAGCCACATAAGGGTAGTCAAGAACAAACAATATTTTCTTCAATACGGTAATTTTTCTTTCTTCAATATAATTTACTTCACAATTTACAATAATTGCTGTATTATGATTTGTTACAGTACCCTATACCTAATAGGTGATTGGTTGTTCACCACGATATCTTTTTAGGGACGTGATTTCATTTGACCATACATTATTTACAATATTCCGTTGTAATTCATTATATGATTTAAAGGTAGGACATTTCACAAACATATTTCCCCAAGCCACAGTCAATATTTGCATGCATTACCCCCTCAGATAAAAATAACCATTTTTGTTCTCCATAACGACCTTCTCCTTAAAGCCCAATATATCAGGAGGCAGAAGGAAGCTTGTATATTACCCTGATTTAGCGGACAAGTTTAGCCCGAGTTGTTGGCATAGGGAAGGTTAAAAGTGAAGATGGCCACAGAGAGAGAGATAGAGAGAGAAAGAGAGAGAGGGGGGGGGGGTAGCATGCACGAAGAACAATATGCAAATGAAAGTTAGTGAGAATAATGAGCTGCGGGAACTTGAGGTCACAAGATTATATTAAACTATAAAATTAAGTTATTGCACAGAACATTTCACTGCAATTTATTTTCTTCTTAAGGAGATTACACTGATATAAAATTAATTAGTCCAGTAACAAGGCGTCTTCTCCATTTTATTCTTGCTGCTACTGGACAGTTGTATAAAGCTTAGTAAGTACACATAGCAATTAAAGGTTTGAACTTGATCTCAATTAAACCTTAAATACCCACCTCCGTGTTAAAGTTAGTAAAGGACAGAGCATGGAAACTTAATAAATGTGTCCCTGTAAAATGTACAGATACATAAAGAACAGGACAATAATATATGGCAAACGTGTCCCTCTCTGTGTCATAGTAAAGAACAGAACAAGAACAAATGAAGTATAATTTTCTCTCCGTCAATGTCATAGTAAAGATCATGACGAGAAAAAGATATTAAAACAGGATGGAATATTAAATTGTAAGAAACATACGAAACTCAGTGCAAAATCACGAGTTATATGGTACAAACAATAGAAGGCCAAGAAGCCCAAAACTTGTGGTGATGTACAGTACGAGGCTAGGGTTTAATTTGGCAATAAAGAGAAGGTAAAAGTGAGTTATCTCCCTGCCTTGACGACCAGGTAATGAGTTGAGAGATGGGGGATTATGGCTAAACTATATATATATATATATATATATATATATATATATATATATATATATATATATGGGGAGGTGTGTTGGAGTGGTCATGCCACTGGACTGGTAATCCAATGGTCCCTGGTTCGAATCCCGAAGTATCAATGGGAAGATATTATTGGGATGGAATTTGGGCTGTACCTAGTATCAGTGCATTACCACAAAGCCCACCGAAACGCCAAAAATTGCCCTCATTGTTCCCAGATTAATTAGCAGTGTATGGATATTCCCATATTCAATATATGTTACAGGTGGTCAAAGCCTAGTGAGTTAATTGCTCATTAGGTGGCATTCTGAGAGTGAGGGTCCGAGTCCAAGAGCTAAGACAGTGAAGCACTGGAGCGAGACAGCTTCAGAGATGGGGCTGCTTTGAGCCGTGAGTGAGCAACTACGCCCAATGCATTCTGTGAAGGCAAGATGCCAGGGGCTGGTTGCAGCTAAAACTGTTTTACATTTCTCACCCCCTAGAGTGGAACGAGACCTCACAGGCTTCACCTTTCAATTTAGAAGAATTGAATGTACAGGCTTTCAGCCTATGCCCGAGAGGGAGTATATGGTGGTGTAATGGTTAAACATCTGGAGGTGTTTGGTTTGTGGTGAAACCAATACAAAATAGATTATCAGTAGTTTCAGGGATATTTCGTAGCGAAGCCGTTCTAAATGATCTGTGCCCCATGAATATTCTTTCCTCTCACTTAAACATTAAGCCCACCATAGTGCAGTGAGAATATGAACATTTTGGTATCGGCAACTAGACTGATGGTATGGGCCTGAGTAGATAGATATGAACATGATTAGATTAATATCCAGTATTCGTGAATGGATAATAAGTCGTAGGCGTGTGCATAAACCTTTAACCGTCTTGGTGGTGTAATGGTTAAGGTGTCTACAAATTTGTGTGTGATAACCCGGGTTCGAATCCTGGTGGATCACATATATGCTTTCATTGATTTAATTGGAGGTGTGATGAAATTAATTAAAAATACATTTTCAGTAGTTTCAGGGATATTTCGTAGCGAGGCCGTTCTAAATGATCTGTGCCCCATGAATATTCTTTCCTCTCTCATAAACATTAGGCTATCATAGTGCAGTGGGAATTTGAACATGATTAGATTAATATCCAGTATTCGAGAATGGATAATAAGTCGTAGGCGTGTGCATAAACCTTTAACCGTCGTGGTGGTGTAATGATTAAGGTGTCTACAAATCTGTGTGCGACATCCCGGGTTCGAATCCTGGTGGATCACATATATGCTTTAATTAATTTAATTGGAGTTGTTTGGTGTTGTGGTGAAATTAATAAATATTAGATTATCAGTAGGTTCAGGTATATTTCGTAGCGAGGCCGTTCTAAATTATCTGTGCCCCATGAATATGTTTTCCTCTCACTTAAACATTAGGATACCATACTGCGTTGGGAATATGAACATGATTAGATTCTATCTATCTATCTATTGCCTGACGCCGTGATCCCCGAAGGTGTGGCCACGAACGAACTGCCCCCATGCACCTCTGTCCCCAGTTAGTAAGACGCCCCTCCTCCCAACCAGCACCGCCTTCATTCATATACTTCCTCATTCCATCCTTCCACCTCTCCTTCGGTGCAATTTCTCCCTCTCTGTCCTTCCACCTCGCTCTCGTACACCCTCTTAGTCAATCTCTCACTTTCTATACGTTCCATATGGCCGAACCATCTCAAGTTGTTCCTTTTCACACTTTCCAGCACATCTACCTCCACACCACACTTCCTTCTTTCTTCCTCATTCGTCTGTCTATCCCTCCTTGTAACTCAGCACGCACTTCTCAAGTAACTAATTTCCACTGCTCTCACTCTTGGTCCGAGTCTCTTCCCGAACATCCATGCTTCGCTTCCGTAAGTTAGTGTCGGGATTACCACACTGTCATGCAAGGACTTCTTCACTTCCATACTGACCACCCTATTTCTTGTTACTGCTTTCAACGTTCCTACAACCCTCTTCCCCTGTTGCACCTTCTCCCGCACGTCCTCATCCACAGTCCCATCTTTGCTCAACACACTGCCTAGATAGTTAAAAGAGCTGACGATCTCCATAGCCTGACCGCTCAACTTCACCTCACACTCTGTGACTTCACCCCTTTCGAAGACCATAACCTTGCTCTTCCCCGCATTTACCTTCAAATTCCTTTTTTTGCACACTGTTCCAAACTCATTTACCAAACCCTGCAGCTCCCATTTACTATCGCTCATCAGAACTGTATCATCCGCAAACAGCAGTATAGGCAGCTTCCACTCATTTCCCTCTCTTTTCAGCGATACACCAACATCCACTGCTCTTCTAAGTATGTCTTTCATGACTCTATCCATATATACAGTAAACAACCACGGGGACATCACACACCCCTGTTTCAACCCAACACTCAGGTCAAAGAACTCGCTCTGCTCATTCTCCACACGTACTGCCGCCTTAGCACCCTCATACATGCTCTTCACTGCTTTTAGCAACTTGCCATCTACTCCGTGTATTCTACGTACTTTCCACATGCCTTCTCTATCCACTCTGTCATAGGCCTTCTCCAAGTCCATAAAGGCAACATACACCTTTTGTTGCTTCTCCAGATGTTTCAGAGAATTGATGCCAATCCTGACCATGAAAAGAATGCCTCTCCCCCTGAAGGGAAAGGTGTATGCCTCATGTGTTAGAAGTGCAATGACGTATGTCTCAGAAACATGGGCCGTTAAAGTAGATGATGTCAACAGAATGGAGCGTAATGAGATGAAAATGGTGAGATGGATGTGTGGGGCCAGGCTACAGGATTGAATAAAACATTTTGAGCTGAGGAGACGTTTAGGTATAAAGAGTATTAGCGAGGTGATGCGTACAAGTAGACTGGGATGGTATGGACATGTGGAGAGAATGGATGAACAAAATTTGGTGAAAAAATGCAGGTCTGTGATTGTGGAGGGAGCTGCACCAAGGGGTGGACCGAGGAAGACGTGGGATCGGACTATACGCGCCGATCTCAAATCCAAGAACTTGACAAGTGAAGCAGCCCTTAACAGGGTTGCCTGGAACGACGCCATTAGGACAAGAGACTGAAACTGCACTTATGTGTGGAACACTCAGTCTTAAAATGTTATGTATGTATGTAGATATTTCTCCACAGCACAATACAGGGTAAAAATCTGATTTACACATCCTCTTCCCTTCCTAAAACCTCCCTGTTCGTCGCCTATCCATTTTTCCGTTCTCAGTCTCACTCTCTCAATCACTACCCTACTGTACACCTTCCCTACTACGCTTAAAAGACATATTCCTCGGTGGTTACCACACACTCCTCTCTCCCCTTTGCCCTTATATAGGGGGACTATTATGCCAGTCTTCCAGTCATCGGGTGCATTCCTCTTCTCCCATGTTAGTTTGCACAATTTCCAAACCCATTCTATCACTATCTCACCACAATACCTCAACATTTCAACACACTCTCCATCTGTTCCTGGTGCTTTCCCCAACTTCACTCTTTTCATGGCTTCCCACACGTCTGACCTCCTGATCCCCACCTCCTCCTCCACTACTTCTCCTCTTCTCCCTCCCATACCATATCCAACTATGTTTGCTGGCTCTTCATTCCTTACATTTAGCAACTCGTTGAAGTACTCCCTCCATCTTTCGACTCTCTCTTGCTTCTCGGCTAGCATTCTCCCATTCTTATCTTTCACACCCTTACTGTTTCCCTTGCTACCTTCCCTAACTTTCTTGACTTCTTTCCAGAACAGGTTCTTACACTCCCTCCATTTTACACTCAAATTCCTTCCAAATTCCTCATCTACTCTGCGCTTACGTTCCTTCACCACTCTCTTTCTCTCCACGTACCTCGCTTGTTTCTGCCTTTCCAAATTTTCATTCCCTCTACTACCCAACCACTCTCTATACACTTTCTTCTTTTCTTCCACAGCTATTTTTACCTCTTCTGTCCACCATGCTGTACCTTTCACTCCTCTCCCTCTTCTCCTCACTCCACTCACCTCCTCACATGCTGCATGATTAGATTAACATCCAGTATTCGAGAATGGATAATAATTTGTAGGCGTGTGCATAAACCTTTAACCGCCTTGGTGGTGTAATGGTTAAAGTGTCTGAAAATCTGTGTGTGATAACCCGGGTTCAAATCCTGGTGGATCACATATATCTATCTATCTATTTATTGCCTGACGCCGTGATCCCCGAAGGGGTGGCCACGAACGAACAACCCCCATGCACCTCTGTCCCCAGTCAGTCGACGCCACTTCCCCCAACCAGCACCGCCTTCGTTCATGTACTTCCTCACTCCATCCTTCCACCTCTCATTCGGTCTACCTCTCCCTCTCTGTCCCTCTACCTCGCTCTCGTATATGCTTTCATTTATTTCATTGGAGGTGTTTGATGTTGTGGTGAAATTAATAAAAAATAGATTATCAGTAGGTTCAGGGATATTTCGTAGCGAGGCCGTTCTAAATTATCTGTGCCCCATGACTATTCTTTCCTCTCACATAAACATTAGCCTACCATAGTGCGGTGGGAAAATATGAACATGATTAGATTAATACCCAGTATTCGAGAATGGATAATAAGTCGTAGGCGTGTGCATAAACCTTTAACCGTCTTGGTGGTGTAATGGTTAAGGTGTCTAAAAATGTGTGTGTGATAACCCGGGTTCGAATCCTGGTGAATCACATAATGCTTTCATTAATTTCATTGGAAGTGTTTGGTGTTGTGTTGACATTAATAAAACATCAATTATCAGTAGTTTCAGGGATATTTCGTAGCGAGGCCGTTCTAAATTATCTGTGCCCGATGAATATTCTTTCCTCTCACTTAAACATTAGGCTACCATAGTTCGGTGGGAATATGAACCGGATTAGATTAATACCCAGTATTCGAGAATGGATAATAAGTCGTAGGCGTGTGCATAAATCTTTGGTGTACCAATATAATATCCTAATCAAATCAGCTGAAGGGAAGAAGTTGTTATATTGCCTACCAAAAATTCATTCCCCCGCGTATGTATATGTGCCCAAATTACATAAATCCAATGTTCCTCTACGCCCCATTGTTTCTGGTGTTGGCACATTACTGCACGGATTATCTGGTATTTTAGCTAAAGCACTATCCACTAAAATAGGAAGTATCAGTGATAAGAACTTGAAACACTTCGGAGATCTAATTAATAAGTTACAACATTTTAGTATGAGAAATAACAGATGGCCAGCTTTGATGTTACATCCCTCTTTACCAACGTTCCAACAAATAAGACATTAGATGTATTAAAGGGAGTATTAACTGTGAATGACTCTCTGCCCATTCCCATTCATGATTTTGTTGACCTGGAAGAACTGTATCTCAAATTGCTTTTACACCTTCAGTGATGCAGTCTACAGGCAAAAGTCTGGTATGGCGATGGGCAGTCTGCTTAGTGGTGTTTTGTCTAATTTGTTTTTAGAGCATTTAGAAGCAATCAGTTTCAGTGAGATAGTTCCTAGAGGCGTGACTTGGCTTAGATACGTTGATGATGTCCTAGTGATAGCTCCACGTAGGTTTGACTTAGAAAACCTTAGAAGTAGAATAAATAGCATAGAACCCAGTATTCAGTTTACTGTAGAATATGAAAAGAAAGACAGTTTACCTTTCCTTGATGCCCTTTTAATTAAAGACGGAAACGTATACAGTTTACAGTTTTTAGAAAAGCGACCAACAAAAACGACTTTGTACATTTTTATTCTTCCACTGACAACAGGACTAAGCAGGGAATTGTGATAGGCTTTTATCTACGGGCCTTACGAATTTGCTCAGAGGAGTATTTGCAAATTGAGCAAAACCTCATTTTCAAAACTTTCGCCCACTTAAAATATCCCCCATTTTGCATACTAAAAGCAAAGAAGAAAGCTCTCTCCTAAGAACCTAACCAAAAGAAAAACCCAACAAAATTTAAATTTTACCCAGATCAAATGTAGCTGACAACGTATCTAATATCATGAAGAGAGCAGGAGTCGAAATAGTTCGAACTGGCGGGGTCACAATCGGAAATGTCGTGAAAAGGGTTAGTAAACGGAAGAATGAAAACAGTGAAGCGGGTGTTTATGAAGTTCCATATGCCTCCTGTAATAAATTATATATAGGCGAAACATATCGAGGTCTAAAGAAGAGGATAAAACAACACAAAACGGATATGGAGAAATTTAAATTGAGCAATGCGATGGTAATACATATGTTAGACACGGGGCACGGTATAAACTATAACGAAGCTAAGCTAATAAAATGCGAAACTGACACGTAAACGGAGATGTTTTGAATAGGCTCATATTGTTTTAAACGACACCATGAACTTGAATAATGGCTTCTTTTCTTTAGCCAAACCCTTAGCTATAATGTTAACGAACATACAACCAGGCTAGGTGACTCTTTCCCATATTGTTCATGCGGTATTTTGTTTCATTTCAACTTTTATTGGTACACCAATTATTTAATTTTGTTTAGTTGGTTTCTCAGAGCTTGGACTATATATAAGTTGACTGTACTTCCATATATGTTGTATTCCTGAAGAAGCCGTAGAAGGCGAAACGTTGAATTAACCTGGGATCATATCTGCAAATGTGTTTTTAACCATATATATATATATATATATATATATATATATATATATATACAGTATATATATAAATATATATATATATATATATAAGGAATGATTATGTGTTTTCTACCAACCAACTTCACCTCTAAGATCAATTAATGAAATCAACACATACATGTGTCACTCCACGGACTCGAACCTAGGATACTCAAATCGAATATAGCTAAAACACAGTCATGTAAAAGTGACTTCTGCTTAAGCTATTTTAGATATAACTATATTGTTGTTCTTGATTGTACTGACTTTGCTTTCATTTCTTAATTTATATTTTTAACATTATGTTGCACACGGTGTCCCAAATAATTAATTCGCAACATTACTCTTTCGCTGCTTAGCTTTGTTTTGTCATTTTAACTACTAGGACTATGTTTTAACTGTTGTTGTAGATTTGCCTGATGATGGAGTGAGTCACCTCCGAAACTGTCACCAATAATCATGTTTTTTACACCGAGTGCTTCTGGTTCTTCTATTCCTTATTCGCCTGCACTGTTCCAAGGATGTATCGAATGCCACAACACACACACATAATTATATATAACCATTCCTACTTTCTGCATATATTACACCCTTGCTATATTTACCGTACCTTCTATCTGTCTCTTTTCCTAACTATTGATCACCTCTCTCAATTGATCCTCTCATCCTCTCTCTCTCTCTCTCTCTCTCTCTCTCTCTCTCTCTCTCTCTCTCTCTCTCTCTCTCTCTCTCTCTCTCTCTCTCAACCAGAGACGAGGATCGAGGACTGAAGCCAGACAGGTACGTAAATGTAGATCCGAGCAGAACCAATAATTTGAATAAAGAGCGTTCCGTGAATTTCAAATCCCAAACTTTGAATATTTTCTATGCAAACGCTCGTAGCATACGCAATAAATATTCAGATTTAGAGGAACTAGTGTTTACGGAAAATTACGATGTTATTGGCATAACAGAATCTTGGCTCAATACAGATGACAGAGACTTTTTTAGCAGAGCATTCACTTCCCGGTAATGTAATGTTTGAGAAAAGCCGAATTAATAGAAATGGAGGTGGAGTTTTATTTTTTATCAAAGAAAGTCTTAACCCGACCCTCTTGTCAAAACCCCAAATTGAGAACGTCGACACATCCTGTGTGCAAATAAAGAATAATAAAGGTACAACAATAATACTTGCACTAATATACAGACCTCTAGCTCAATCAGTGCAAACTGACCGAGAAATTTATGAGCAAATTTCAGACTTAAGTAACTCGCATGATACCGTAATTTTTGGAGACTTCGATTTAACTGTGGCCAAGTGGGGAGATAGTATTACTTCACACTCTGGACAAGACCTGTATGCAAATTTGCAAGAGAGTTCGCTATATCAATTTGTTAGATCTCCAACCCGTGGAAATAATATCCTTGACCTTGTACTTTCAACAAAAGAAGAATTAATAGAGAATTTGAATGGCAGTGATGAATTCAGTAACAGCGACCATCGTACGATAACTTTCAGTTTAAAGTTTACTAGTAACGAACCAAATAGCAGCATCGAGAAAGTCCCCAATTTCAAGCAAGCAAACTTTCGTAAACTTAGAGCAATGTTTAAAGAAACTGACTGGAGCTTTTTAACTCCTTGCGACATATATGACGCGATCGCATCATATGAATAAGTCCACCAAAAACTCATATGACGCGATCGCGTCATATGGACTTATCTCTATACCTCTCCAATAAGTTTATGACACAATTTTGCGTCATATGAGCTCAGTAAGTCCGATAAGTTACCATACGATAAAACCGTTGGTGGCAACCTCAGCCTCCTGCGATAATTCTAACGGCCGCAGTGTTGTTGTGAGTGTAGTGCGAGGCAGTGGCAATGATCCTGGGGCTCCTGCCTCCTTGGACTTACTGGAACATAATATGTCTGGGGGAGTTAATTAACAATAACGACATAAATACATCTTGGGAATCATTCGCAAACACCTACCTAAAAGCAGTGCAAGACTGCATACCATCGAAAATACAGCTTACAGGCCATAATGATAAGCCCAAATGGTGGAATAAATATATTTCAAACTGTCTGCTTGCTAAAAAGTTTGCTAATGATAGATTAAAATCATCACCAAAATGACGAAGAACGGGTGAAATTCGTAGAACTACGATGCAAAGCCAAAAGGTTAATTAAGCAAAGTAAAAAGACCCTGGAGTTACATGTTGCGAATCAAAGTAAAACAAACCCAAACGAATTCTATAGTTATATCAGAAAGAAGAGAGTAGTTACTTCAACTGTAGGACCGTTAGTCGATGAAAATGGAGAATATACCAAAGACGAGGTACAAATGAGTACCTCAATACTCATACCCTCAATACCTTCTTTGCATCAGTTTTTACAACAGAAGACCTCATTGATATCCCTACAGCATCGCCGATTCAGATAGATAATTCTGATGTTCTAAGCAATATCACCATTACAGAGAGAGAAGTATTGAAATGTTTAGATAAACTCAAGGTAAATAAAACGCCCGGACCTGATACCATCTCACCTAGAGTTCTAAAGGAAGCTAAGGATGAGCTCTCCAAACCACTGACATTGTTATTCAATAAATCCTTTCAGTCTGGAACTATGCCTGATCAGTGGAAGCTAGCTAACGTAACACCGATTTAAATAAAAGGCAGCAAATCCCTACCCAGTAACTATCGTCCAATTAGCTTAACCTCAGTTGTATGTAAAATGCTAGAAACGCTCATAAGAGACAGACTCGTAAATCACTTAGAGGAAAATAACATACATAAAGATACTCAACACGGCTGGCTTTCGTAGCAAACGTTCCTGTTCAACAAATCTCTTAGACTTCTTCCACGATATCCTCAACCTCTATGATGAGAGTAAAGCTGTAGATATTATATACCTTGATTTTCAAAAGGCCTTTGACAAAGTTCCCCACAAACGTTTACTGCTAAAACTAAAAGTGCATGGATTACAAGACGGTGTATTGAAATGGATTGAAAATTGGCTCAGCGACAGAAAGCAAAGAGTAGTCATAAACGGTAAGGCATCTAAATGGACCAATATAAGTAGCGGGGTACCCCAGGGATCGGTACTAGGACTAATTATCTTTCTAATTTACATCAATGACATAGATGAGGGTCTCACCTGTACAATCTCAAAATTTGCTGACGATACAATCATTGCAAATAGCGTATTCTCAAAAGAATTAGTTGACGATATGCAACACAATCTAGATAAGTTGTCACGTTGGGCCCAAATATGGCAAATGAGCTTCAATGCGGATAAATGTAAAGTACAGTACTCCATATCGGATACCAAAATGAGAAAGCAAACTATTCAATGAATGGCACTCAGCTTAAGAATGTAAACAGAGAAACCGATCTGGGAGTAACAATATCGAGTAACCTAAAACCGAGTCAACAATGTTCAGAAGTTGTTAAGAAAGCAAACAAAACAATTGGCTTTATAGGCAGGTCATTTGAGCATAAATCCAAATAAGTTATCCTAACCCTTTATAATTCCTTAGTCCGCCCTCTTCTGGAATACTGCGTTCAATCCTGGTGCCCTTATTACCACAAAGATATAGACAAGCTAGAACGAGTTCAACGTTCGGGAAGCGGTTTTGCACAATTATCGGTAAATCTTTTAACTCGCACGAATCTAAGAATTTCTTCTTCAATCGAGTTGTCAACTTGTGGAATGGGCTTCCCCGAGACTTTATAGACTGCAGCACCGTTGATTCACTTAAACTTCGCCTAGACAAATATCTTGCATCAAGCCCGCGACTGACTGCGTTTGTAAATGAATAACTTTATTTTATCCCGTCTCAGTTACTAACCCATCTGTCCCTTACTAACTTCCTAATTCTGCCACGGACATTAGTTCCAGGGCAGTAGTTCCCTTTCCAATGTTCCTCTACCCACTCTAAACCACTGTTTGGACAATTGATCCTCAGTGTTTTGGGAAACAAGCAGACTAGAAGGGTCACCAGGACTGTTGTTGCTTGATTTCCTTTGTACTTTGTACTCCTTTTTACTCCTTACATCAACATAACCCTTCACATGGGTGGATGGGAATCGTCAGCCTTGAATGGCAACCTGTCTAGGGGAGTAAACCTTATACAAATCTGTACTGCTTACCTAAGGGTGAAGCAGGTTTGTGGTACAGTGGTGCTGCGCACCACTGT
Source organism: Paralithodes platypus (assembly GCA_032716605.1). Classification (NCBI taxonomy): domain Eukaryota; kingdom Metazoa; phylum Arthropoda; class Malacostraca; order Decapoda; family Lithodidae; genus Paralithodes; species Paralithodes platypus. The sequence continues at coordinate 2,524,096 of CM064508.1, read as the reverse complement.
AGAAAAATAGTGCTAAAAGTACACATACAAGGTCTCAGAGTCAGTCGGACCCTAAGGTGAGTGGTCAATCCTGCAAGTCCTTCAGTAAACTGGCACGGGTTGTCCTTCTCACAGGGGATAGGTCAGCTTGGGGTCATTTTGTGTATGGCCACCCTCGTAAAGAGGAGTATGGCGTCCGGCAATAGATAAATAGATAGAACCCTTCATAGCAACTACATACTATTGCATCTCTAGGCCTGCCACAACCACTTCTACTCTCTCTCTCTCTCTCTCTCTCTCTCTCTCTCTCTCTCTCTCTCTCTCTCTCTCTCTCTCTCTCTCTCTCTCTCTCTCTCTCTCTCTCTCTCTCTCTCTCTCTCTCTCTCTCTCTCTTCTTACATCATCATAAGCATAATGTAAATGTTTTATCAAATGATCAAGTACCAATTAAGCAGGAAACAGTGTTCACCATATTCCATTTTCCCGAACTAAATGGATGGAGTTGTCCCAAATATTTATCTGTGCCCCATGAATATTCTTTCCTCTCACTTAAACATTGGGCTACCATACTGTGGTGGGAATATGAACATGATTAGATTAATATTCAGTATTCGAGAATGGAAAATAAGTCGTAGGTGTGTGCATTAACCTTTAACCGTTTTGGTGGTGTAATGGTTAAGGTGTCTAAAAATGTGTGTGTGATAACCCGGGTTCGAATCCTGGTGGATCACATAATTATATGCTTTCATTAATTTAATTGGAGGTGTTTGGTGTTGTGGTGAAATTAATACAAAATAGATTATCAGTAGGTTCAGGGATATTTCGTAGCGAGGCCGTTCTAAATGATCTGTGCTCCATGAATATTCTTTCCTCTCACTTAAACATTAGACTACCATAGTGCGGTGTTGATGGAGTGAGTCACCTCCGAAACTGTCGCCAATAAACATGTTTTTTACACCGAGTTCTTCTGGTTCTCATATTCCTTATTCGCCTTCACTGTTCCAAGGATGTATCGAATGCCACAACACACACACATATATACCGGTATATATATTTATTTATAAATAACCATGCATTCCTACTTTCTGCATATATTACACCCTTTATGGCGGATTTAAGGAAGATAAGTTTACTCTAGGCTACCTAAGACTGAAAAGGTCCGCTCATATAATGTAAATAAATAATAATACCCGGAATGTAACTCACATATTAAAATCACCATAGAATACAGCTAGGCAAGGTGGAAATGCTGACGGAGGTGCTGATAGATGGTAGGCAAATGGGTGCTATTCGAACACCATTGGATGTTTACCTTAAGGTGACCACGAGGATGCACCTGAACAATATTGAATAAATGAGGTTAAAGAAAGTTAAATCATGATAAAAAGGCTTAGCTGTCAATCGGTCTGTCTGTAGGATGTAGTTGAGTTTAAGTTAATGATGAGAGCTAGATGAAACCGGAACCAGGATCGCGGCGAACTAAAGAGTGGAGTTGTTGCTTGGATAAAGTATAAAAGTGCTCTGACACGGTGCGCCACAATCCAAGACGTCATCGTCTTACGCTACGAATCTAGCGGCTACTGCTAAGTTAGTAGCAGATATCTAGCGGTAAATATCGCACCGCTTTCATAATATTACAGCATGGCTTATATGATAAATCATATATGCATTCCTAAAGACACTTAAATATTATACTTTCGTATAATAGGCCTTATCCAACTTATTAAGCTTACATACTGTACAAACTGTATCTAGGGTATGATACATAGAAAATGTAGGTTATACCACTGACTATCGTGAATCCACGATACACTCCCGCCCCCAAACACAATACCTGAACCCCACCTTATATCTAGAGTTGCCCAGAAGCAATCTTGTGTAGCCACATATCAACGGCGCCACAAGCTGCGTGTCTGGGTCTAGTCCCGATCCGAGGCGGATCCCCAACGGGTTGTGGTGGATCGGCTAAGGCAGCCTCCTCTGATCCAGCATCATCAGGTAGAGCTTCTTCTTGTGTAGAAGAGCCAAGCTCCATAGCGTACAGTCGTGCGACCGGACGAACAGTAGTCCCAGTAGCTGTCTTGAGCAGCGCTACTCGCCCTACCGAGCCTTCTCCCTCGTACACCTTCACTACGTGGCCCAACTTCCAGTACAATCTAGGACTATCATATCATCATGGATGAACACTATTTCACCTACAGAGGGTGCTGATGGTTGACTAGCAGTCTTAGTTGCCCTCACACGTAGTTCCAATAAGTAGCCATTCACCCATCTCTTTTTAAAATCACCTATAACCCTAGAAATATACTGGTAACGTCGTGACACCACAGCCTCGGTGAACATCGAAGGGTCCTCTAACTCTGCCTGTGACTGCAGATCAGTAGGAAAGGCAGTCATTGGCTTGCCGTAGAACAAATTCGCTGGTATTAGTGGCAGTGGTTCTTGCAGGTCCGTATACGTAAGGGAGAGGACGGTCGTTAACAACCGCCTCGACTTCAGTGAGCACAGTTACTAGTTCGCTAATTTTTAACAAGGCGCGTCCTGCAACCGCCCGTAAGCCTGACTTCACGATGCCTACACACCGTTCCCACATTCCACCAAACCACGGCGCTTTGACTGGCATAAACTTCCACTCGCACCTTCGGTCTCCCAAGTAAGCAACAACGTTGGATCGTCGCTCATATCTATCAAGTACCTGGAAGCTTGAAGAAAAGTGGGAGCATTGTCGCTAAGAATCAAATGAGGGAAGGAACGACGTGCACAAAATCTCCTGAATGCCAGCACATAAACTCTTCACAAGACATATTGTCGAGTTCTAAATGTATTGCACGTGAAGTGGCACAAGTAAATAGCAACACATAAACCTTGTCCAGTTTCCTAGTTCTCAGTGCGCCGGTATAGTCTAGTCCTGTAACTCTGAAGGATTCTAGATGATTAATGCGACACTCTGGCAAGGGTGGAGCAGGTACAGTCGTAAATGGTCTTCCTTTTAGTCTACGGCACACCACACACCTTTTGACTACTCGTCGAACTACCTGTCGAACTCTGGGTATCCACCAGTTGAGACGCAATTTAGAAATAACGTGGTGGACCCCGTAGTGCATTACTTCCTCGTGTGTGCGTTGTACCAGTAGATCAGTGACATGGTGTGTTGCAGGCATCAGGATAGGATTGTTGGCACAGTCGTCTATACCTGGCCACTTTAGGCGTCCCTCACATCTAACTATATCATTCTTCAGGTGTAGCCTTAGTTGACGCACAATGTTAGGCATTTTAATCTTACCAGAACTTCTTATGGATTCTAATTCCTGACTGAAGGATTCCCTTTGAATCCATCTAATTAGTGTTACCTCAGCTGCTTTTATTTCTACTGCATTTAAGCTCTGACCCAGATTGCAGGGTCGTCCTTGTAGCCTGGCCTTTATGTTGGTGATATAACGCAACACCCAAGCTACGACCCTGACTAATATATTGTACCCACCGATCCTTACCCACTCTAACATAGGATTCGGTGTTGATGTCGGTTGAATGACAGCTGTCACCGTTTCTAATGGCAAAGCTAACTCAACCTCGGCATTCCATATAGCCCAATCCCCTTCGTGGAGCAGACATTTTGGGCCTTGCCACCACAGGTCGGACTTAATGAGTTTGGACGCCGTTACTCCCCTACTTATTAGGTCACTGGGGTTGTCTTTGGTTGGTACATAATGATAGAAGGCGTTTGGTAGTAGGGATCGTATTTCATCCACCCTATTGCGCACATAGACGGGCAATGTCCTCTGACTATGCACCCAGCTTAGTGCAATTTGGCTATCGCACCATACGTGTACCACCCTTAGTTGCAGTTCCTTATCGTATGAAATGCGTACATGATTAACCAAACGTCCCAATAGCAGCATTGAAGTTAGTTCCAATTTGGGAATCGTGACCCCCTTTACCGGTGCAACCTTAGCCCGGGCGGTGAGTAAATTAATCCCAAACGAGGTAACACAATAAATAGCTACTCCATACGCTGTAGCACTCGCATCACAGAATGCATGTAAAGACATGGGTCCAAATGCGGCCACTTGGCGCGGTAACTCTAATGTACATAGGGTGTTATAATCTTCTAGTAAGGACCTACCCTGTTCGATAAGATCATCGGGTATATTTTCGTCCCACCCTACGTTGCGTCTCCATATTTCTTGTATTAGAATCCTAGCTCTGATGGTAACAGGTAATGCTAAACCTAATGGATAACAAAATTGCGCGACCTTACTCAACAGACTACGTTTTGTGTGCGTCCCTGCCTGTTCAGTATAATCTTTGTTCCGGTACATCAGTATGTCTTTCCCTGGTTGCCATATCATCCCCAAGATTCTGGTATATTCTTGGTTATCAGAAGCTACCCCATCTATTATGAGACCATCCCGAAGCAACACAGAATTCGAAACCCACTCGTGGAGAAACAGATGAGCCTCAGTGAACAACCTACTAGCCTGCCTATAGCTTGCGACTAGTTCCTTTTCACTATCACTAGACCCCTGTAAATTGTCTATATATAATATGCGAGCGAGTTCAGTCGTGTCTTCTTCAGAATCCTCGAGATGTTTTTTAATGGTCGCGTTTAATAGAAACTGTGAACATGTTGCGCCAAACAAGACTACCTTAAACCGATAGGTTAGTATGGGACTCTCGGGGTGGGCGATGTTTTTGAACCAGAGGAACCGGGTGACGTCTCTATCCCCCTTCTGTAGTTTCACCATCAAGAAGGCCTTTTCAATATCGCTGGTGATTGCGTATCGTCCCAGTCTAAATCGCAGTCATTGCTGAGATAGATCCGACACCATTGAAGGGCCGGTCAACAGACAGTCATTTAGAGTGGGACTATGGCCTAGGTGGGCTGATCAGTCATATACCACTTAGATGGGAGTGGTAACACTATCCTTCTTTACCCCATGATGTGCGAGGTAATGGACCTTCCCGGCACTCGCTGGCTCATCCACATCGACGGCCTCGATAAACCCTCGGTCGAGATAATTTTTAAAAACCTTGTCATAAGCCTTGTAGGTTCTTGGGTTAGTTTCCGCTGCAAGGCGCGAAACCTACCCACCGCTAAACCATAATTAGTGGGTAAACAGATATTATCATGTTTCCAGGGTAGACAAACTTCGTATTGCTTTTCCGTGGTCAAGTAACGCACAGATTTCGAGAACTTCTCGATCGCGAATTTTGATTCCTGGTCATTCTCCACAGGTTTAATTCCTATGTGGTCTGGTTTCCACAGTCTTTCTAGATTGAACTAGGCAGCTAACTTTGGGTCCTCAATGTGAGTATCATCTTCGGTGAACTCTTCTGCCGCGGTCGTGCTCATCCTCAACACGGATACCGTGTCAACCAGAACATTTGACTGGGTAGTTTGGACTGTACCGCTCATGCAGTAGCCAAACTTAGTGGGGATCAAGATCACTCCACTCTTTCTTTTAAAACCCGGGTGTACTACATCATAATAATAATCTGCTCCTAACAGTATGTGCACCTCCTTCAAGTCACCTACGGGATCAGACAGGTAAATACCTTTCCTACGAAGTGCATGCTCTACTTTGTTAATTCCTACAGATTGGTAGTCTGGGAGTTCATCTACCACTAGACACTGTAAGAAGTGTTTCTTCTTACGGTAGATGTAATATAAGCAACTTCAACAACTTCGTAGTCTCTACTGTCGGTCACTCCTGTAAAACCTTGCAACCTAAGGGTCTCACTACCTACTACACGGTGTTTTAGACCGTCCAGCACCGATCTCTTTTTAAAGGATTGTTGTGAGCCCTGGTCTAGGAGTAGCCGACAGAGTTGTGTCCTGCCATAACCCTCTATGGGTATCTTGATTGTGGGTAAAATGGTGGTGTCCTTCCTACTGCCTAGCATTAATGCTGCAGTACCCCCTACTTTTTCCTCCTTGACTGGACTACCTGTGGGGCATAACTTGTCAAAGTGATGGCCCTCACAGTTGCGACAGGGCCTCAAATAGGAAGCAGTACATTTACCCTGCATACCATGGTCCTTACTCAGACAACCCTTGCACAATTTTAGCTTCCTTGCTTGAGCTAATTTGGCTTCATTGGTTTGATATTTGGTACAGCTTAGCCATTTATGCTTGGGATTGTTGCATAGCCTACATGACATTTGTGGTTTCTTTCGTGATTCTTCAACCTTCCCTTTAGAACCTACCATCATATTAATTGAACCCCTTGCTGTTGTCCCTTCTGACCCTCCCACCGTCCTACCATTGTTCAATTGTATGTTGCTAATCTCCTTGCTAAATGCCTCTTTCAACTCCTCCAAGTTAAAGGTACGAACCTTATCTAGAATAGCTAGAGGTAATTTCTGTCTTAAAATTATGACCAGTATTTCTTGTGATGTTACCCCCAACGCATCTAATGATCTTGTATGACACTCCATATCTGCCCTAAACTTTGTCAGTTCATCAACCCTGTACTTAGGCTGTGCTAGGTTCAACAGGGCGTTCACGGGGGCTACTTTGAGCTGGTCAGTGTCTCCATACATCGCCTGTAATAACCTCACAACACTATCATAATTTTCACCTACGATGGAAAAACCTTCTACCAAATTTAAAGCTTCATCCTCGAGTTGGTCTTTCAGATAATGGAACTTCGTACATCGTCAAGTTTTGAATCATGCACTGTGGATTTAAAGACGTCCCAAAATGCTAACCACTCGGTCAAGTTTCCCCTGAACTTCGGTAAATTTAATTTGGGCAAGTTGACTTCACGACGGGGGTCTGTCTGCCTGGCAGCGCTGCTAGTCGAGGTTATCTCTACCTTCTTCACCGCCCTTCGCAGTAAATGTATTGCCTCGAAATGGGCGATATCATGGACAGCGCGCTGCTCATACTCCGCCTGAATATCTGACTCTTCCTCCAAACCTGATACTATACTTTCATTCAGGGTAGCTATCCGATCATAGGTAGTTTGTAGGTATTCTAACTTAGCCTCTAGCTGTTCAGGAGTTGCACAAGCTACAAAGTCTTCCAATTCGGACGTTAGCCTAGTGATGAGACCCCTCAAACCCCCTCTCTGGTTTTTCAAGACTGTGATAGACATAATTATGTTTTTTTTATCCTCTGGTTTACTAGCCATTAAATTAATTACACGAATTAGCCTAACCCTTCGTCAGCCAATACGCACCTCTATAATAAGTCTCAATCATTAACACCTTACGAGCGGCCTATGCGGTTTATTTATGTGTACCGCCCAGCGGGGTGTTTTTAGCCAAAATAGGGCTGTTTACGTGATCATTTTCATGCCTAAATAAGACCCAGAACGTAAAACAAGTATCTATCCCTGAAAGGGCATAAACAGAGCTTTCGAATGACACCATAACGATCCTTGTATGATGGATAGTTTTCTTGCAATAACCGTGCAACGCGAGTGCAAAAAGCAGGTAATTCGGTACTTTCGGTACATAATTGAGTATGTAGCGAGTGAGAGAGGGAGGAGGGAGCTGAGATTTGTGTCAGTAGGTTCGCCGCGGTGGTCTGGAGCAGTCATACGCTCGCTAGTCTCCTGCCACCACTTGTCTCTCTCTCTCAGCCACATTACGTGCTGAAATTGCCACTCGACCTATGTCGAGCGCCGCCACATAGTCCAGCTTTATTTAACTCGACTTAAGTGGTGAGCCGCTTTTTAAGGGTTAAATATAAGCACACCTTTTAGTAATTGTCATATGTACTTACAATTTCAGTCCACATATGCAATATTACAGCACATTAGCCTACCCTCTATAGATTAATGTAATTAAAGTAAAGAGGTAGAAATGACTATATAAACCGCTTACCTTACACAATACAGTACCACGAGAGATTGGGATATGAGTACACAATGAAGAAAATATGAGATGGTAAGTCAGTCATAAGTCAAAAAGTAAATAATAATGAAATTAGGGAAACAAATGCAGGGTTAACCAAAAAAATAAAGAAAAGAAAAAAGAACAAAGGATAAGTTACTGGGGGAAGGTGATGGGCGGGATGCAGAACTTAGGGAGTCGCATGCTTATCACTCCGGCATCACGCTCTAGCCATCGTTTAGTCATAACCGTGGTCTTGTCATGCAGGATCTTGTTAGTGTCGAGGTCTAGATGGACACCGTCGATGTCAAGATCCTGCAGTTTAGACGAAACCGACAAAAAGTGATGGCGCGTTACGTCTAACCTAGAGCGCAATGACCGGTTAACCGAATTCCTGATTTTATTATACTGCTCTGCTGGCATTCCCCATACTCTAGAGTGGTATTCTAGGGAAATCAGGATGCATTTCCCTCCCGTGTCCCTCTCGACAGCCAGAGCCAGGTCCCCTAATGCCGCAGCCAGAGCACAGGGTTCGGTGTCGGGGGTTATGTCGTTGCCCCCAATGAGTAAATAGGTGTAGAGGGGCCGGTATAATACCAGCTTACCCCACTCATCGGAGGACTTAACACTTGTGATATTAGCCCCCGGCACCCCAAAGTTGCGGAATTGAAATTTCCGATCCCAGGTCGCTCCCCTGTAGTCAACAGGGCCCTGGTCTGCTGCCCTCAGTCGGGTTGCATATGAGTGGCCGAAGATCGCTATGCGATCTACCTCGGCCACTACCTGCACCGGTTTATACCCCAGACCTACACCCCCCCGGATCCTTTGATCTACAACCTCCCTCAACGTTGCCCTTGCTCATGCCTAACTTAGGAAATTTAACTGTGGGCCAAAGTCCCGATGGTCTGGGCACCAATATGTCGGATTCAAAGAAGATAAGTTTACTCTAGTCTACTTAAGACTGAAAAGGTCCGCTCATATAATGTAAATAAATAATAATACCGGGAATGTAACTCACATATTAAAATCACCATAGAATACAGCTAGGCAAGGTGGAAATGCTGACGGAGGTGCTGATAGATGGTAGGCAAATGGGTGCTATTCGAACACCATTGGATGTTTACCTTAAGGTGACCACGAGGATGCACCTGAACAATATTGAATAAATGAGGTTAAAGAAAGTTAAATCATGATAATAAGGCTTAGCTGTCAATCGGTCTGTCTGTAGGATGTAGTTGAGTTTAAGTTAATGATGAGAGCTAGATGAAACCGGAACCAGGATCGCGGCAAACTAAAGAGTGGAGGTGTTGCTTGGATGAAGTATAAAAGTGCTCTGACGCGGTGCGCCACAATCCAAGACTTCATCGTCTTACGCTACGAATCTAGTGGCTACTGCTAAGTTAGTAGCGGATATCTAGCGGTAAATATCGCACTGCTTTCATAATATTACAGCATGGCTTATATGATAAATAATATATGCATTCCTAAACACACTTAAATACTATACTTTCGTATAATAGGCCTTATCCAACTTATTAAGCTTACATACTGTACAAACTGTATCTAGGGTATGATACATAGAAAATGTAGGTTATACCACTGACTATCGTGAATCCACGATACCCTTGCTATATTTACCGTACCTTCTATCTGTCTCTTTTCCTAACTATTGATCACCTCTCTCAATTGATCCTCTCTCTCTCTCTCACTCTCTCCTTACATCAACATAACCCTTCATATGGGTGGATGGGACTCGTCAGCCTTGATTGGCAACCTGTCTAGGGGAGTAAACCTTATACAAATCTGTACTGCTTACCTAAGGGTGAAGCAGGTTAGTGGATGTACTAGCCACGCACCACTGTAGAAAAATAGTGCTAAAAATATACATAGAAGGTCTCAGAGTAGGACGGACCATAATTTGAGTGGTCAATCCTGCAAGTCCTTCAGTAAACTGGCACGGGTTGTCCTTCTCACAGGGAATAGGTCTGCTTGGGGTCAGTTTGTGTATGGCCACCCTCGTAAAGGGGAGTATGGCGTCCGGCAATAGATAGATAGATAGAACCCTTCAGAGCAACTACATACTATTGTATCTCTAGGCCTGCCACAACCACTTCTACCCACTCTCTCTCTCTCTCTCTCTCCTTACATCATCATAAGCATAATGTAAATGTGTTATCAAATTATCAAGTACCAATCAAGCAGGGGACAGTGTCCACCATATTCCATTTTCCCGAACTACATGGACAGAGTTTTCCAAAATAGTTTACCATAAGCCCCTTGATGATGATAAGGGGAGGATATTGTGGAATGTATTTAACTGAATATAATGAGTAGTGTCTGTAGTGTTGCTATAATAGGAATTAGTTACTATTGGGTGAGTGTGGTGGTGAAGTGCCTTAGCACTCAAGCCGCGGCGCCCGACATATGGCGGGCGAGAGATAAGTGGCCTATTCCGAGGTGCCCGACAATAGTCGGGTGGGATTTTGAGCAATTTTATCGGCTCTGAGAGAGAGTCCACGCGTTGGGAGGACGATAGGCGGGCTCTGACCGTTCGGCCCGACCACAAAGCCGCGACTGAGCTCCCCACCACAACATTCCACACCCACGGCCTCGCGAGACCTGGAAAAAAACTGGGAAAATTACTTTATTTTAGGGTTTTTTATCTCTCATTGCGCGTTCGCTACAGGATATTCCGTGGTCGTACAAGGATGATTCAGGTGTCATTTGAAAGCTCTATTATCGCCCTTTCACGGTTATATTATTGTATTATGCTCTGGCTCTTGTTTATGCATGAAAAAGAGCATGGAATGAAGCTCGTTTAGGGGAAATATGCCGGACAGGCAGGTAGTAGAAGTTACAAACATCCCCGTCCGTAAGGGGTTAATAATGTAGGAATCCAATTCAATTAATATTCATTGAAATTAAAGTAATATGCAGCAAAACAATGGAGCTTTAATATTATGAAACTGCTTACGCTCTTACAGGTTACTTAGCTAATGGTTCCCCATGAAGCATTATCTATAATGATGTAATATAAATAATACAAACACTTTTTATACTTATTACGATTAACCTTGTTGGATTACAATAACGTCTGCCTTACTTGTATTATGGATATTATTAGACGATCTGTTTCAGCTAAGAACGAATCTGTAGGTGTTAGAGGATTACATTGATTCTGAGAAATCAATAGAGCAGTAGAGCAATAGAAAGTAGAGCAGCAACAGCAGCACTACAATACAGGAAGAGTCCGGAGCGAGCAGCCTCTTGTTCTAGTAATAGTAGAGCAGCAGCAGCACTACAATACAGGAAGAGTCCGGAGCCAGCAGCCTCTTGTTCTAGTAATAGTAGAGCAGCAATAACAGCACTACAATACAGGAAGAGTCCGGAGCCAGCAGCCTCTTGTTCTATTAATAGTAGAGCAGCAACAACAGCACTACAATACAGGAAGAGTCCGGAGCGAGCAGCCTCTTGTTCTATTAATAGTAGAGCAACAACAACAGCACTACAATACAGGAAGAGTCCGGAGCCAGCAGCCTCTTGTTCTATTAATAGTAGAGCAGCAACAGCACTACAATACAGGAAGAGTCTGGAGCCAGCAGCCTCTTGTTCTAGTAATAGTAGAGCAGCAATAACAGCACTACAATACAGGAAGAGTCCGGAGCCAGCAGCCACTTGTTCTATTAATAGTAGAGCAGCAACAACAGCACTACAATACAGGAAGAGTCCGGAGCCAGCAGCCTCTTGTTCTATTAATAGTAGAGCAACAACAACAGCACTACAATACAGGAAGCAACAGTAGCCTCTTGTTCTATTAATAGTAGAGCAGCAACAACAGCACTACAATACAGGAAGCAGCAGCAGCCTCTTGTTCTATTAATAGTAGAGCAGCAACAACAGCACTACAATACAGGAAGCAGCAGTAGCCTCTTGTTCTATTAATAGTAGAGCAGCAACAACAGCACTACAATACAGGAAGCAACAGTAGCCTCTTGTTCTATTAATAGTAGAGCAACAACAACAGCACTACAATACAGGAAGCAACAGTAGCCTCTTGTTCTATTGAGGGGAGATGGGTAGTTTTTCAGGTACCCCTACTTTCTCATGTTTAGCCCCATTAGTGTTCAGATTTTAAGGCGTTTGGCTCAATCATTTGGCGATTTTAAGAACTTTCGCCCTATTTTTGGTCAATAGTAACACTTGTCGTGTCATTTTATTCCTGGCGAGCGATAATGAGCCAGTAATTTAAGAGGAATCGGCCTTCGGGCGGGACATTTGTCTATAAAAAAATGTACAACTATATCTTGAAGGAGGGTCTTTGGAGGGGTGTATCTTGAAGGAGGGTCTTTGGAGGGGTGTATCTTGAAGGAGGGTCTTTGGAGGGGTGTATCTTGAAGGAGGGTCTTTGGAGGGGTGTATCTATAAGTTTGGTGGAGGTCTAGGGAGGAAACTAAGAACATGATAACATTATACATAAATGAGCCAATAAATACGCCCATAACCCCTTAATAGTTGGGCTACATATATCAGACCAGGATAAAATATACTGGAGAGTGTGGGGAGGGAGGGAGTAGGATCGTTTATGGGGCAGGAGAAGGGGAATGGGTCGACAGAAGTGTGTGTGTGTGGGGGGGGGGGGGGGGGGGGGTCGAAAGAAGGGGGATCAGAGGAGAGGAGGGGGGATCAGAGGAGAGAAGGGGGATCAGAGGAGAGAGGGGGGAAGCAGAGGAGAGAAGGGGGGATCAGAGGAGAGAAGGGGGGATCAGAGGAGAGAAGGGGGGATCAGAGGAGAGAAGGGGGGATCAGAGGAGAGAAGGGCTGATCAGAGGAGAGAAGGGGAACACGTATAAGGAGAAAGCAATGGGAACCCTGAGAGGAGAGGAGCAGAGAAGGTGAGAGATAGGGGGGAAGGTGAGAGATAGGGGGGAAGGTGAGAGATAGGGGGGAAGGTGAGAGATAGGGGGGAAGGTGAGAGATAGGGGGGAAGGAGAGATAGGGGGGGGAAGGTGAGAGATAGGGGGGAAGGTGAGAGATAGGGGGGAAGGTGAGAGATAGGGGGGGGGAAGAGTGACAATTGGGAGGTAGTTATTATTTTTGGATTCCCTTCCCCCTCATGTTTAGCATATTTTTGGAGATTTTAAGACTATAGTTGGCCGATTGTGAGACCTTTCGCACCAATTATTTATCAATATTAAAACTTTTTCTGCAATTTAGGTGTATATTTTATCCTAACGAGCGATAGCTAGCTTGTAATTTTAGAAGAAACATGCCTTCGGCCGGAACATTTTTCTACTGAAAAATGTACAAATATAGCTTGCAAGGGGGTCTAGGATTTTGTCTAAGCTTGATGCAGGTCTAGCGAGGAAACTAAAAAATAAATAAATTAATAAATACATCGACCAAAACACAAGCAATACCTCCTTAAGATCAGAGACAAGAGAGAATGAGTGAAGAAGAATGAAAACTTAGGTCAAATAAGAATACAACAATAGTAGCAAGACGAGAATTAATAAAAGAGAAGAGAAGCTTAACAAAATAAGAAAGAATGGACGATGAAAAGGACGAAAAGAGACTATAAAATATAAATGAGGGTTGTAGAAAGGACTTAACATTAATACAGAACACATTTAACTGGAGGAGATCATTGCAGAGATAAATTAAAAGATATAATAGGGGCAAAGTGAAACTGACAAAATTAAGACGTAAAATAGGCCGAGGAAAGGGCTGAACATTTGAAAACAAAAATAATACGAACAATATATAAAGACAACAGGAAAATCTAAACTGCACTAAGCTATAAATAAACATCGTTACAAAGTGATGATAAATAATTGAAAAGGAGAGAGTGGAGAGAAAAGGAGAACACAGCATATCGTGTTACAAAGCTGATATGAAGAAGAGAGACAAGACATTGATATGGCTAATACAAATGTAAATAAATTAAAACTCGTGCTCTTATGGGGAATTGAGAGTGCACTGAAGGAAAAAAAACGAAAACAATACAAACGGAGTAGGACAAAAAATACTATGGGCTTACCTATCGCAGACAAAAAAACAGTTTAAGAAAAGATGGGTCGGAGTGAAGCGATTTTTTTTTTTTTGTGAGTGAGGGAGACAAAAGGCAGAACTGCCTGTATCAAGTGCATCCCCCAGAGTTGAAAGAGTGACAGGGCCAAAATCAAGGGACGTTCGAACCAAAATGCCTGGCCACAGGGAGTTTGAAGCAACTTAAGTCATAGGAGGAGGGAAAGACAGATTCTGGGAGAGAGTTCCAGAGCTCAGCTGTTGAATAGAGGAAAGTCTGAGAGTAACGTATCACTCTTCGGTTGGAGAGTTGCACAGAGTAAGGGTGGGATTGTGTTGCAAGAAAGGTAATATATCATGTATCCTACATAGAGGAGGTGGTATACACTGGGAGAACTCTGAGGAGCACTGATTATTGTAGTAGCGATAGAATAGCGAGAGAGATGCAACATTGCGGCGAAGAGAGAGAGTTTGCAGAGAGTTGGTGAGTGGGCGGGAATTAATGATACGACAGGCCTTCCTTTCTACTTTGTCTAGAAGTGCGGTGTGAGAGGATCCTCCCCACACATGTGAACAATACTCAATACAAGGACGCACTGTGCCCCTGTACAGAGCAAGAAGCAGTGGAGGGGTAAAGAACTCCCTGAGGCGGTTGAGCACACCCAGCTTCTGGGAGGCTACCTTAGCAAGATTGATAATATGGTCCTTCCAGGTGAGAGCTGAAGAAAAAGAGACACCAAGAATATTGAGAGAAGATGAAGGATTGATTTTTGTATTGTTGAGGAATAAAGGATAGTCCACTAGAAGTCCTGGACGGGTAGATAGATGGAGAAATTTGGTTTTGGAAGCATTAAAGGAAACAATGTTTTCTCTGCCCTAATTGGAAATAGTAGTTAGATCAGAAGCTAAGTGTTCTATGGTTTCATTACGTTTGGTGGGTGGAAGAGAGAGATGGAGGGGGGGAGAGGAAGAATAACATGAAGGAAGTGGGAGATATCGTAGAAAGAGGGAGGTAGAATGGGAGGAGAGCGAGAGGGAAGGAGAATGAGTGGGGTTGTGGGGGGGAGAAAAGAAGGAAGAGATAAGTAAGAGAATGAGATGAGTGGGAGAGTGAGAGGAATGGGAAAGTAAGAGAGAGAGGTAGGAAAGAGGGGGAGGGTAAGGGAAGCGACACATTAGGTCTATGAGGCGTGAGGTAGAGGGGAAGAACAACCATCCACTTTCATTGGGGAGAATTTGGACAATCTATTTTATATTCCATATTATATTTATGTTTTTGATTCATAATGATAAGGAAGGGGTCTTTTGGTTACCATATATTACATTAGTGCCACCCATTCCATTTAGAATAGCCTAGTTCTCCTTACAAACAGACAACAAGAAAAACAGATACAAATGACGATCACAATATCTCCAATTCTCAAGATTCCGAGAGACAGAAACGAGCGAGGTACGTGGAGAGTAAGAGGGTGGTGAAGAGAGTAGTGAAGGAAAGTAAGAGAAGAGTAGATGAGGAATTTGGAAGGAATCTGAGTGTAAAATGGAGGGAGAGTAAGAAACTGTTCTGGAAAGAAGTCAAGAAAGTTAGGGAAGGTAGCAAGGGAAACAGTAAGGGTGTGAAAGATAAGAATGGGAGAATGCTAGCCGAGAAGCAAGAGAGAGTCGAAAGATGGAGGGAGTACTTCAGTGAGTTGCTAAATGAAAGGAATGAAGAGCCAGCAAACATAGTTGGATATGGTATGGGAGGGAGAAGAAGAGAAGTAGTGGAGGAGGAGGTGGGGATCAGGAGGTCAGAAGTGTGGGAAGCCATGAAAAGAGTGAAGTTGGGGAAAGCACCAGGAACAGATGGAGTGTGTGGGGAAATGTTGAGGTATGGTGGTGAGATAGTGATAGAATGGGTATGGAAAATGTGCAAACTAGCATGGGAGAAGGGGAGTGCACCCGATGACTGGAAGACTGGCATAATAGTCCCCCTATATAAGGGCAAAAGGGAAAGAGGAGTGTGTGGTAACCACCGAGGAATATGTCTTCTAAGCGTAGTAGGGAAGGTATACAGTAGGGTAGTGATTGAGAGAGTGAGAGTGAGAATGGAGAAATGGATAGGCGACGAGCAGGGAGGTTTTAGGAAGGGAAGAGGATGTGTTGATCAGATTTTTACCCTGAATTGTGTTGTGGAGAAGTATCTGGAGAAGAAACAAAAGGTGTATGTTGCCTTTATGGACTTGGAGAAGGCCTATGACAGAGTGGATAGAGAAGGTTTGTGGAAAGTACTTAGAATATACGGAGTAGAGGGCAAGTTGCTGAAAGCAGTGAAGAGCATGTATGAGGGTGCAAAGGCGGCAGTACGTGTGGAGAGTGAGCAGAGCGAGTTCTTTGACCTGAATGTTGGTTTGAAACAGGGGTGTGTGATGTCCCCGTGGTTGTTTACTGTATATGGATGGAGTTATGAAAGAAATACTATCAAGAGCAGTGGATGTTGGTGTATCGCTGAAAAGGGAGGGAATTGAGTGGAAGCTACCTATACTGCTGTTTGCGGATGATACAGTTCTGATGAGTGATAATGAATGGGAGTTGCAGGGTCTGGTAAATGAGTTTGGAACAGTGTGCAAAAAACGGAATTTGAAGGTAAATACGGGGAAGAGCAAGGTTATGGTCTTCGAAAAGGGTGAAGTCACAGAGTGTGAGGTGAAGCTGAACGGTCAGGCTATGGAGATCGTCAACTCTTTTAAGTATCTGGGCAGTGTGTTGAGTAAAGATGGGACTATGGATGAAGAGGTGCGGGAGAGGGTACAACAGGGGAAGAGGGTTGTAGGAACGCTAAAAGCAGTAACAAGAAATAGGGTGGTCAGTATGGAAGTGAAGAAGTCCTTGCATAACAGTGTGGTAATCCCGACACTGACTTACGGAAGCGAAGCATGGACGTTGGTTGAGAGACTCAGACCAAGAGTGAGAGCAGTGGAAATGAATTACTTAAGGAGTGCGTGCGGAGTTACATGGAGGGATAGACAGACTAATGAGGAAGTAAGAAGGAGGTGTGGTGTGGAGGTAGATGTGCTGGAAAGTGTGAAAAGGAACAACTTGAGATGGTTCGGCCATATGGAACGTATGGAAAGCGAGAGAATGACTAAGAGGGTGTACGAGAGCGAGGTGGAGGGACAGAGGGGGAGAGGTAGACCGAATATGAGGTGGAAGGATGGAGTGAGGAAGTACATGAACGAAGGCGGTGCTGGTTGGGGGGGGGGGCGTCGACTGACTGGGGACAGGGGTGCATGGGGCGGTTCGTTCGTGGCCACCCCTTCGGGGATCACGGCGTCAGGCAATAGATAGATAGATAGAATATCTCCACGATGTAATAAATACAAAACATGGTCCCACCCCTTTCCCATTCTTAATTAAGTAAGCCATTTTAGATTTACATAATAGCGACCATTACTTGCATTACTGTATTTCCACAAACATTTCAATAATGTATACATGTTTCCTTCCATATATATATTTTTTGTTCACGACGTTCTGTCTTGGAAGAGAAGATCAAAGAATAAACAAGGCGAAACACGTAACGTGCGTGGATAAATAAGAAGTAAACAATAGAGAAACTATGAGAACAAGACAGTTAAATAAATAGTGTAACGAGTAAAGACCAAGAACAGCTAAATAAACTGGAGAGGAGTCGGGTCATAGAAGTACGAGGGTCGGAGTTTAGAGGGTCATGACCTCACGAAGATACACACAACTATCAGATCTATCGGTGTAGTGGAGAGAGAGAGAGAGAGAGAGAGAGAGAGAGAGAGATATTTACATATATTTACATAGATTTACATAGATACACTGGCCACACAGATCTTACGATCCCTACGAGGTGACCAGGACTTAATCCTAATAGAGATAGCAACCCTAAGAGAAAGTGGAAGGAAAGGATAGCAAAGATGAAGGCTCTCTCCCCACCCTCCGCTTCCTCCGGCAATATGCCGTACATGAAAATAGTTAGAAGTGAATAACCTTGCAGGGCTTGGAAATCGCCTGAAGGAATTTATAGTATAGTTAGAAATGGAAAGGAAAAGGCATGCACACCTTCACTTTTTTTTTTTTTTTTTTTTCTTCAACTAAAAACGTTTTCATTTCCGCCAGGTTCTCTTATCAGTGATCAGCTTCTACTGCAGACCAACTTTTCTGTGATATGTGTCTAACCTTTTTTTAAATGTGTATATCGAGTCACTGTCAATAACTTCATTAGGGAGCTTATTCCACTCATTAATAATACTGTGGGTGAAGAAATTTTTAGTTATGTCTAGGTTCGCTTTCCTGCCTGTTAGTTTTAATTTGTTTCCTCTTGTGGAACCTTCTTTGGCTATCTTAAATAGATTATTAGAATTTACGTTACTAAAGCCTTTTAGTATCTTAGAGAGAGAGAGAGAGAGAGAGAGAGAGAGAGAGAGAGAGAGAGAGGGAGAGGGAGAGGGAGAGGGAGAGGGAGAGGGAGAGGGAGAGAGAGAGAGAGAGAGAGAGAGAGAGAGAGAGAGAGAGAGAGAAGGAATTACGAGAAGAGTCAATTACAAATTTAATGTTACTGAGGGGAAGTTATTTATCTCTTTTATCTCCCGTAGCCCGCTCCCTCCTCATCTATCTGTCCATCTAATATCCCTGGTATACAATATATTGTGCTTAGCTGTAAACATATGTGTTTGATATGCTTATGAGAAAATGTCACACTTAAAAGCTGTCAAAAACAAATGAACAAACAATACATCTACACAAAAGCAAGTAAAACCATAACAAAATAAATACACACACTCAGACAATAAACCTATGACAAACAAACACACGTTCCCACACATACAATAATATTAAGGCCAACACACCACGTAGTCTAGATATTTTTACCAATATATATTTCAATAGTGTCCTTCCCTTGTTGGAGGTATACATCCCCACCACTATCACTACCACCAGGTTAACCCGTGGAGCACCGGCTAGTTTTGTATTGTTTGTTCACCAGAACGCGGCCGGTTTTCAAAAAAAAATGTTATTCCAGAAACAATAGCGAATGGGTTAGGAATGAAGGAAAAAACACGAAAAACCGCTCAAAAAGCTTAAAGAATGGTCCTACAGAGCCCCCGAAAATGTATTTTACAAGAGTAAAACATTGAAGGCAATTACCCCAAAAAAACAGGTTATTGCGCGCTCACGCGCACGCACGTGGACTTTGAGAGTTTTCAACCATCGGCACGGTTGCGTGGGATACGTACACAGTTCCCATACAAATCTGAGCCCTCTCGAGTGGCTACACCTGAGGTTACGGTCGGAGCAATTAGGGTGACTCGTCAGACGCGTCGCTGGGGCTGTGCGTTACATACATCGCCGACGCGCCAGACGCGTCGCTGGGGCTGGACGAGTTAATACTTAATACGGGCTATTGCTATCTCTCTCTCTCTCTCTCTCTAACACACACACACACACACATTCCCACCAAAACCCACACTTCCAATGGACTTTAACTTACGGTTCTATAGTCAACAATAGGAATATATTTCAGTTAACGGCAAATGGGTATTAGTATGATTGTTAATGTAATATACAAACAGGTTATCATCTACCTGTACCATATATTTTATAGACACTTCAATAACTTGTTGATTATATTATTTTACTGCACGAATATTAGTTATGGTCGGTTGGGCTAGAAACCCTCCCGTGATTCATTAGTGGCCACCCCCTCAGGGACTGAGACATCTGGTAACTCATAGATAGGTCAAGGAGCAACACATTTCCTTCATCCTATGACTTAAACTGTTTCAAGCTCTGTGTGTCCAGAAATGTTGACTGTGAAGTGCCTTGATTTTGGCTCTGTCAGTCTTTCGACTTTGGGCGAGACACTTGTTACAGACAGCTTTGCCTTTTGTCTCCTTCATTTACATAGAAAATAAAATAATAATTATATGTGACAGGGATATGCGTCCATACAATTGGACTTGTCTTAGTAATTCTCCAAATATCTGTGTATCATATTAACGATAAATGTTATATCGGAACATGGAAGTAAATCCCTCCTACTGTGGAGCTTTATGTGAACCTTTGATCTGATGGATGGTACCCTAAATACAATCCCGTACGATTTAGAAGATATCTATTGAGCCGCTTACACGGGTCCCTTCTGTATATACATTGAAGGGGTATCACCAGAACATTTTTTTCCGCCATTTATTTATTTATCTATATTATTATAATGTATTTATGTAATTGTTTTTTCAGGGGTGGGGGGGGGGGGGATTTTAATTTGCCAGCTTCATCATTTATTATAACTCTGATCCTTAATATCATCTATCTCAAGTCCTGTGTCCAATATAAATGAGTAATATTGCCAGCAAAACAAAATTGTGCGTCGGAAGTTGACGGACAAATCGCTAGTACGACACCGGTTCTACATTGTTCATCTTCCATAGCCGAGAAACACGATCCTATACCAACCAATTTCCTGACAGAAAATCAACATTAAAAACGTTATAATAACTTTGTACAAATATGTTTTCGAGCGTGACGATAATTCCCATTAAGAGTCACAGGTCAATGAACAAGATAAGGGGACATGGTACTCTCTCGCCCAGTCGTGATACATTAAGTATACTGTAGGGTCTTTATAGGAGAACAACCAGAGTCCAAATTTAATCATACAACGGATTTGTGTTTATAGTGACTAACGTAAGCAACCTAATTTCAAAAGGGGTTTGATTTTGTGTCTTGGGGTATACTAAGGAACAACTACAACTCTGTGGTATTCTTGCTAGCTAATGCAACGATTACTGGATCAAGTAATTCATCATCACAGATTAATATACAGGGTTATAAACTCTCCAATAAAGTTTATAAACTTTGTAAAACTGTATGCATGAAGTTACAAATCTTCAAAGCACTGGTATTCCTTGGATTATTATATGATTATGGAAGATGGACACATAACAGTAATTCTGGAAGATGCATCAGCTCCCTCACTACCAAACATCTTTGTAGAATAATGAGCTGCTGGTTGCATACCATTTACCAAACCCATGTATGGTCTCTCAAGCTAATTCAAGATATATTGTATAGTTTATGAGCATTATCTTGGTGGGTGGCAAACCCGACTGTAGGATATCAAGGGAATAATGATGTGGCTCACGGCCGAAGCAAGACGACTGTTCATGTCAAGAGCTAGGTTAGGCAAAATTAGGCCTGGAGACTGACTCAGTGGAATCCCAAAGGTGTGGAATCAAAGGGTGATTGTAGGTACACAGCGTCATGACAGGACCTTATATATTGAATGAGTTAGCTTGTGATTATAAATATTTGCGCTTGTATGAGCGTGTGCTTGTGCATGTGGGTGCGTTTGAATATGCAACCGTATCTGTGTATATTCGAGAGAGAGAGAGAGAGCTTAGCCACACGGCTAATGCATATTCACCACGATTCAGCATACAGACAGAGTAAACCTTCAGTAAATAGATATTGGACAACTGTCTATACTGTGTACCAATTACTTTCTATGCCACTGTTAATACTCCATTCAACAGTCACACACATGTGCACTGATACATACATACATATATATATATATATATATATATATATATATATATATATATATATACCCGGTATATATATATAATAATATATATATATATATATATATATATATATATATATATATATATATATATATACATATATATATATATATACTGTATATATACTCTAAACTGCTTCTAACAAATTTCCTCCTATTTCATAAATCCTTAACACCTTCCACATTGCTTCACGGTCCACACGATCATACGCTTTTTCCAAGTCCATAAAAGCCCAAAATATCTCCTTATGCTTCTCTAAATACTTCTCTCATAACTGTCTTACTGCAAACATCTGATCCACGCACCCTCTTCCCCTCCTAAAACCGCACTGTTCTTCTCCTATTGCAACTTCCGTACACTTTATTATCCTCTCTATCAACGCCCTGCCATACAGCTTTCCCACCACTGACAATAAACTAATACCTCTTTAACTTGAACACTCCTGCCGATCTCCCTTCCCCTTGTACAACGGCACAATACATGCACTCTTCCAGTCTATTGGTACCATTGACACAGCAAAGCACACATTGAAAAGTCTCACCAACCAATCTATTATCACATCTCCACCCTTCTTTATACACTCCACAGCAATACCATCCAAACCTTCTGCTTTTCCCGCTCTCATTTGTTTCACTGCTTCTTTCACCTCATTTTCCTCAATCCTTTCATTCATTCCCTGCCACCTGGGTGGCCTGGGTAACCTATCTCCATCCACCTCTGCTTCAATCACTGCTTCTCTTCCATCTCTTGTATTTAACAAAGATTCAAAATACTCAGCATATCTTTTCCTCACTTCAACTGGTTCCACTAATAATTCTCCATTTGCATCTTTCACCGACTCTTCCCTCTTTTGTCCTCCTTTCCTTACTTTATTTACCTCCTTCCAGAACATCTTCTTTCGTTCTTCAAAATTCTCACTCAACCTTAGACCCCACCTTTCGTTTGCATCTTTTTTCGCTTCTCTAATTTTCCGTTTTGCCTCTCTCCTTTTCTCCTTGTACCTCTCCCATACCTCAACACTACCATCCTGTAAAACCCTCTCAAAACACTGTCTCTTCTCCTCAACTGCCTTTCTCACCGTATCATTCCATCACTCGCTTCCCTTCCTAATACCTCTGCCTCCTACTTTCCTTTTGCCGCATACTACCTCTGCACTTGCTTTCACTCCTTCCTTAAACTGTTGCCATTCAACTTCTACTTCTCTCTCTTCCATCTCTCTCACTTCCATCCACTTTTCATTTAGTCTTTCCTTGTACTCCCTCTCTTTTGCACTCTTCTCTAACTCACTAACTTTTATTACCTCTCTTACTTTACGCTTGTCTCTTATTCTCCTGTAACTCTTAACTCTTAGCTTTCCCTCCACCAGGTAATGATCTGACATACCCTCCGCCTCACCTCTCATCACATTCACATCCAGCAGAGAGAGAGAGTGTGTGTGAGTGGGTGTGTGTTATAGAAACTATATACACCCTCTAATATACATCCACATCTAAAATTGTGGAGGAGATGAGCAAGGTGTTTAAGGATGAGATCTGTGCAGCATGTGAGGAGGTGTGTGGAGTGAGGAGAAGAGGGAGGGGAGTGAAAGGTACAGCATGGTGGACAGAAGAGGTAAGAATAGCTGTGGAAGAAAAGAAGAAAGCATATAGAGAGTGGTTGGGTAGTAGAGGGAATGAAGATTCCGAGAGACAGAAACGAGCGAGGTACGTGGAGAGTAAGAGGGTGGTGAAGAGAGTAGTGAAGGAAAGTAAGAGAAGAGTAGATGAGGAATTTGGAAGGAATCTGAGTGGAAAATGGAGGGAGAGTAAGAAACTGTTCTGGAAAGAAGTCAAGAAAGTTAGGGAAGGTTGCAAGGGAAACAGTAAGGGTGTGAAAGATAAGAATGGGAGAATGCTAGCCGAGAAGCAAGAGAGAGTCGAAAGATGGAGGGAGTACTTTAGTGAGTTGCTAAATGTAAGGAATGAAGAGCCAGCAAACATAGCTGGATATGGTATGGGAGGGAGAAGAAGAGAAGTAGTGGAGGAGGAGGTGGGGATCAGGAGGTCAGAAGTGTGGGAAGCCATGAAAAGAGTGAAGTTGGGGAAAGCACCAGGAACAGATGGAGTGTGTGGGGAAATGTTGAGGTATGGTGGTGAGATAGTGATAGAATGGTATGGAAAATGTGCAAACTAGCATGGGAGAAGGGGAGTGCACCCGATGACTGGAAGACTGGCATAATAGTCCCCCTATATAAGGGCAAAGGGGGAAGAGGAGTGTGTGGTAACCACCGAGGAATATGTTTTCTAAGCGTAGTAGGGAAGGTATACAGTAGGGTAGTGATTGAGAGAGTGAGAGTGAGAACAGAGAAATGGATAGGTGACGAGCAGGGAGGTTTTAGGAAGGGAAAAGGATGTGTAGATCAGATTTTTACCCTGAATTGTGTTGTGGAGAAATATCTGGAGAAAAAACAAAAGGTGTATGTTGCCTTTATGGACTTGGAGAAGGCCTATGACAGAGTGGATAGAGAAGGTTTGTGGAAAGTACTTACAATATAAGGAGTAGATGGCAAGTTGCTGAAAGCAGTGAAGAGCATGTATGAGGATGCAAAGGCGGCAGTACGTGTGGAGAGTGAGCAGAGCGAGTTCTTTGACCTGAATGTTGTTTTGGAACAGGGGTGTGTGATGTCCCCGTGGTTGTTTACTGTATATATGGATGGAGTCATGAAAGAAATACTATCAAGAGCAGTGGATGTTGGTGTATCGCTGAAAAGGGAGGGAATTGAGTGGAAGCTACATATACTGCTGTTTGCGGATGATACAGTTCTTATGAGTGATAATGAATGGGAGTTGCAGGGTCTGGTAAATGAGTTTGGAACAGTGTGCGAAAAACGGAATTTGAAGGTAAATACGGGGAAGAGCCAGGTTATGGTCTTCGAAAGGGGTGAAGTCACAGAGTGTGAGGTGAAGCTGAACAGTCAGGCTATGGAGATCGTCAACTCTTTCAAGTATCTGGGCAGTGTGTTGAGTAAAGATGGGACTATGGATGAAGAGGTGCGGGAGAGGGTACAACAGGGGAAGAGGGTTGTAGGAACGCTAAGAGCAGTAACAAGAAATAGGGTGGTCAGTATGGAAGTGAAGAAGTCCTTGCATGACAGTGTGGTAATCCCGACACTGACTTACGGAAGCGAAGCTTGGACGTTGGTTAAGAGACTCAGACCAAGAGTGAGAGCAGTGGAAATGAATTACTTAAGGAGTGCATGCGGAGTTACATGGAGGGATAGACAGACTAATGAGGAAGTAAGAAGGAGGTGTGGTGTGGAGGTTGATGTGCTGGAAAGTGTGAAAAGGAACAACTTGAGATGGTTCGGCCATATGGAACGTATGGAAAGCGAGAGAATGACTAAGAGGGTGTACGAGAGCGAGGTGGAGGGACAGAGGGGGAGAGGTAGACCGAATATGAGGTGGAAGGATGGAGTGAGGAACTACATGAACGAAGGCGGTGCTGGTTGGGGGAGGGGCGTCGACTGACTGGGGACAGAGGTGCATGGGGGCAGTTCGTTCGTGGCCACACCTTCGGGGATCACGGCGTCAGGCAATAGATAGATAGATAGATCTAAAATTATGTTCCAAACGTTTTATAAGGATTATCTTTAGGATACGACAACCAGAGGGATATAAGGCAGTGAATATGTTATGAGTATCTGGCCCTAAACACGAATTCAAGGAAATTCTAGATTAGGCAAAAAACAAAATCATATGGTAATTGTAAAGGAAAACATGGCATTGTAATTTAACTTATTACTCTGTATATACCAACATCATGTATATACTAATACTTCAGCCTGGACAACATTAAATTTAGGGGAGCGTCCGCCATGTGTTTCGAAATGGTCTGATCATTTTAATTTGTCTACAGGTGATAGATACCACTTCTATGAACAACATATCCAAAAATGAATAAATTCGGACAAAATAGTGTTTTCGCTACCTCGGATTTTCGCAATTTCGACACATTTTCCAGTCCTTATAAAACGTTTATGTTTTGTCCAATTTTAATAAGTAAGATACCATTGGAAAGAGGGATAAAAGTGCAATAACTCTGTTTGGCGGATTTTTGATAAACGCTTTAGTTTTGCCGCAAGATTTTTTTTTTGTTTTTTAAGTTTTAAAAGTTTGCAAGCCTCCTGTCAAAACTGTTATTGGTTTATCAAATATATGCCAAACAGATGTGTTGCAATTTTACTCCTCTTTCCAATGATATCTTACTTATTCAAATTGGACCACAAATGAACTTGTTATAGGGAAAAGTGTAACACAAACCATAGTTTTGAGAAAAAGGCGAAAAACTAAATGTTTCCATTACCCAACGATTCCTCTCTCAAATGACGATTTATTGCAACTGTTTGCGATTGATTAATTTAATACATGCTCTGGCACTAAAATACAGTGCAATTTACTAGGTCTAAACCAATAATATGCCACCTGGACCCCCCAAAAGGTATTTTATTCATTTGGTGCGAATGGCGTCATAAAATGCGCACCTCATTTATGCCAAGTTAGGCCATTTTAGATACTCTAGGTTGTGTTTGGGTTGTTTTGGATGGTTTAGATCTGTTTAGTGTTGAGTATATATGTTTGTGTATGTCTTGGCATCTGGTCCCCCCTTCCTCTCGACCGCTTGATAAGCACTGACTCGTATCTCTTCCCTACAGTACAACCAGAGTAGGAATAGGCTTGTGGAAGTTTAGTTGAGTTGCCTGATACCTGTATTGACTGTAATTTGTCCATATTTGTGCATAATAACGCGATTATATTTGGTATTATTGTTCATACCACGATACCACGTATACGTTGTGAGTACGGCGGTGTGTAAAGGGGGGAGGAGGGGGCTGTATTTAGGGTGTGTAAAGGGGGGAGGAGGGGGCTGTATTTAGGGCATTTTTTTATTTTTCGAGTCTAAAACTTTGCCACATGAATCCTAGTGATGCCCTTAGGGGTGCACCGAAAATCTCATTTTTGGATTTTTCAACCTACACCATTTATACCTATGGCGGACGCTCCCCTTTGACGTAAAATATATAACCCCTTCAGTGCGGGTGACGCCATTATTCCTTGTATTCTGGTTAATTTTAGAAGTCTTTTTGCAGCTTAGGAAGGGCGTCTCGTAATCAGAGAGGTATGATACATCACCATTATTCCGGTGACCGTCTTAAATCTGTCCTAACCACAGTAAAGTCATCTAATGATAGCCAGAATAAACAGAACAATATTTGCACCCGGGCTAAAACCGTTAACCGAAAGTAAGCTTATTTAAATATTTGTTTAATATTCACATCTGAAAGCAACAGGGTAAATAAAAGTTGAACTAATAATAATAGACTATCACCAAATAACTATAATCTATTTTATTCCGGCTGATGGGAAATTGCTGTAATTTCATCTGACTTACTTAGCTATTACGAAGATTTAGTAGCGAATTATGTTGTTGATTATATTTTTGGTGTCCACCAGTGATTACATCCCCGGTGACGGATGAATTTGTTTATTTAAAAAGCATTCAATATTTTAGGTTCGTATAACATTTATTTGCTGTTTTACCTATTCCATAGTCAACCCTTTCAATACGCCTGACGGTATTTAAGTTTATTCCAGCAGTATGAATATGATATTATGCAGTTTGAGAATGATCTGGATGTATACATTTCATTACTCGAAGTCCTTCCTAAGCTGAATATGAAAATTAATAATAGCTAGATTAAAATGGATTGATTATTACCCGAACTGAAAGTGTTAAATACTACTTCTAGAATTGTACAGTACACAGTCATCAGTACATCGATAATAAAAGAGGTTGATGTTTGTTGACAGTACAGTTGTGGTCATAAGGAACTGAACCATTGATTAGTGACACACAGTAACTTAATACAGTAAATATAAACACCATGTGAGGAGGAGAACTTTATAGACAACCTTTCACGTATAGCTTCATCGACCTAATGAAGCTATATGAGAAACGTCAATAAAGTGCTCCTCCTCACAAGGTGTTTGTATTCATTCTGTCTACATTTTACAGTATATTTTTATCAGTGACTAAATATTTATGGCTCAACCAACTCCTCATAATATTGTGTACCAAAAACTATAGTCTATTCGCTGTAAGTAGACGAGAAATCGTGACCTCGATCCACTGTAACTCAAAAAGGGCTAGAGCAAAAGGGCTGTACATTTTAACATATATTCCTTGACTGACTCTTGCCAAATAGTTGAAGTATTAGCTCGATTATTCTAGTCGAGTTTGAGTTACAGAGGTTAGAGGTCATGATGTCTCGCCTACTTACAGCGAATTGACTTTAATAATTTGTTCGACCGAATATTGCACAGATATTTCTAATCATGACCATTCCTTAAATTTACCAATATGTGAGTTTCCAAGCAATTTCATGGAGTTAAGATATCCAGCGTGTGGAGTCACAAGAAATTCATAGAAATTCGAGGTAGATGTGGATTGATTAGGGCACGAGTGTAGGGCTTTTAAAAGGATCCTAAAACTATATTTGTTATTCAAGAATGAAACGCTGAAGAACTAGTGGAAATAATTAAGTTATGTGGCTAATTGTGTATTTATTAACCTTTACTCAAAAAGCTATATATGGTAACTATAGTTGAAATTATAAAAGAGAAAAGGACAAGAGGACCAAGTTAGTAGATCAAGAAGGACAGACTTACAGTAGGCTCTCGGGTTGCTTTAGAGTAAAATATGCAAAGTCAGAAAATGTAAGGAAATTCGAAATGCATCATGACTGGAAATGGGCCAGTCTAGATGAAAATGTAATGGTAACACTCAGATACAAGTTAGTCGTCTCAACAACAGTGAGTTAAAAACTTAAAATTATAATATTAAACCAATGAACCGAAGTTAAGCAGTGTTAAGGGCTTATTCGGGAACTTATCTAAGTAAATATTATGTAAGAAATAATATTAAGTAAATATTATGTAAGAAATAACATTAAACATATCAAACATTACTAGGGATTATGCATTGCAATTACATGCACACAGTGTATTTTGGTGCCAGCTGTTTTTGGGTGGTGGACATTTGTAGTGAAATAAATGCAAGGTTTGGACCTTTCTACCTAAACAAAAAGCGGCTCACCACATAAGTCGTATTTAATAAAGCTGGACTATGTGGCGGCGCTCGACATAGGTCGAGTGGCAATTTCAGCACGTAATGTTGCTGAGAGAGAGAGACAAGTGGTGGCAGGAGACTAGCGAGCGTATGACTGCTCCAGACCACCGCGGCGAACCTACTGACACGAATCTCAGCTCCCTCCTCTCTCTCTCACTCGCTACATACTGAATTATATGGGGAAAGTACCGAATTACATGCTTTTTGCACTCGCGTTGCACGGTTATTGCAAGAAAACTAGCCATCATAAAAGGATCGTTATGGTGTCATTCGAAAGCTCTGTTTATGCCCTTTCAGGGATAGGTACTTGTTTTACGTTCTGGGTCTTATTTAGGCATGAAAATGATCACGTAAACAGCCCTATTTTGGCTAATAACACCCCGCTGGGCGGTACATATAAATAAACCGCATAGGCCGCTCTTAAGGTGTTAAAACAGTAGGCTGAACGGGGCCGAACGGATACAAGGCAAAGAGAGAGGGAGAGAAATAGAAAAAAACAAAAAACGAGGAGAGAGGGAGAGGAAGAGAACAAAAAAAAACAGCAAGGTGGGCTCAATGTTTGGTTAGTTACGGCTTAAAAATTTAGCCCACTTCGCCTTTTTTAGTTTTCTCTTTCTCTCCCTCTCTCCTCGTTTTTTTTTTCTATTTCTCTCCCTCTCTCTTTGCCTTGTATCCGTTCGGCCCCGATCGGTCTATTATGGACCCCAACCGGGGTCCGGGTGGCCGGCGTGATCACGTGACGCGACGTTGCCACATCGCCGACTCTCCTTCCAATGGTTTTTTCCCGCTGTTCTCATCCTCTTTATCGGTGTCTAGACGCTTCCAGTCTGCGTGTAGACGCAGTCTGCCGGCGTCTACATACAGATTGTTCCCATGTCTGTCCCGTGGGTGTCCCAGCCTGACACGTTTTTTGGCAGTTGCCCCGCCCCATGCCGACCATTTTATGCATGCATAAAATGTTCGCCGCCTCCCGCCCCACGTCCCGTGTGCTGGCGACACCACATTTCCTTGTACCGACACTAGGCGATTTTGCCGGCGTCCTTGCCCGTCTGCAGACAAATTAAGAGGTCGGAGCCGGACGGGACGTTAATTCGTGTATGTGTGAACCGAGCTTAACATGCTCTGATCAAAGGGTGTCTCAACCAATAAATCAATCTCATTCCTGTATTGCAATACTGAGTCCTGAGAAAGACTTGAGTGTCTGGTTTGTGCAAAGTCAAGGGTTTCACTTGCAAGCTAGCATAAAACGGGGCTTGCTGTTGAACTGTTTACTTGGCTCCTTATTAATGAATGCAAACCAGTAGACAAGGAATGAAATTCCTCACCAAGACATTTACCTTTGGTTCGTGATTCCAAACCCAAAGTGGTAGATGAAGCTAAGGGCTGAAGGCTTATTCTGTAGTGACTCTGGGGTAAAATGGAAATGTGGGAACCTCTGTTTTTGTCTATTTTCCAAGAGCCGGTCACACTAACTTTATTTGTTCTTTTCTTATTGTGTGTGGATGGTGTCGAATGGTCACTGGAGTTTTTCTGCAGTTAGCCGTCTTCACTTTAACCTGGTTTTCTTTGATACCTTTTCTTCCCTTGTTTTGGTGGTGTGGGTATGATGGGGGGCGCTGCTCCAAGTTGCACTTCGAATTTATGGAAGCGATGCGTAGTGGTGTTGCTGAGGTGGTGCTGGTTGTTGTTTGGTGGTGGAGGAGAGTGCTCGGAATATTTTCTTCCCGTCGCATCTCACATACAATTTAAACACCAGGACAACAAAGGCAAGCAGCTGGGGAGAGGAAGTAAAATTGTATGTAGACAAAAAGGTGAAATCATGCGTGCTCTTATTCCCGTAACTCTAACTTAGCAGCTTCTAAGGTCGGTCCTATGTGATCTGTGCCCCATAAAATATGTTTTCCTCTCGCTTAAGCGAGGCTATTCATAGTGCAGTTGGGTGCAATACATGTTTAGATTGATATCCAGTATTCAATAAATGGATATTAATCGTTGTCATGGACAGTACTTATAACTGTCTTGGTGGTGTAATGGATGGAGCGTGTAAGTTCTGTATGAGATATCCGATATTCGAGTCCTGGGAGAATCACATACTTTCATTAATTTTGCTTTGGGGTTATTGGTGTTAAGAACGATGTTAAAAACATAAATAATATAATAGGCATAGCAGTGCAGACAAGGATATATTGTTGTCTCAAAAAGAAAATATGATCAATAACAGATGCGGGAAATGTATTATAGTAGATGTTAAACAATATACTTCCGTATGTAGAGAAGGAGCAGGACGAACACCAAGGAAAGTGGTAATAAATAAAACATACAATCCTGTTTACACAAGGGAAACCAAAGAAGCTCGGGGGAAACACAGGGACAAGAGTTATAATAAAATAATCATACCCAGACAAAGGAAGAGGCGAGACTGTGAGAGGGAAAGAAAATAGGAAGAATATTTAGAGGGAACAAGAATATGAAGGCAATGGAAGGAAAATATAATATGAAGGAAGTCGGTTAGCAAGATGTTAAATTAAGAAAATGAGAGGGAACAAATAAATTTAAAACAATGGTAGAGGGAGGGGGGCGTCTTTTTGTGTGTGAACCAGATTGCTTAAAGTGTTAATTTGTTCGCGTCTAATAAGCTACCGCCAAACTACCACTGCATGAACTCCAGAAATATAAAATTGGTGGATTATCCTCTTGAAAATAATTGTGTCAGACTGCATTCTACTCTAAGGTGCCCGAGTTCATTCTATTCTCAGGGTAAACCTAATATTACCCGTGATGTATAACCAAATAATCACAGGTGACCCGAGGTTAAAACACCTGTTTGGCGTTCTGCTAATATAAACTCACTTAAAGCTAGTAATTCCAGTCACATATTTAGGTCATATCAAAAGAAACAACATTAGGGTTGGCTACAGACCCTATAGTAACAGAGATTAGCCAACCACCGCCATGTTGGTGCAACTGGTGTCCTTAGCCTTTCTGTACAGTCAATTATGCCAATGCCAATGCCCATAACACACCTTTTTCAATACCAGTACTGGATACTATTAATAAGGGTATTGGACACTATTAATACAGGTACTAGATACTATTAATACGTGTACTGGATACTATTAATGCAGGTGCTAGATACTATTGATACGGTTACTGGATATTATTAATACAGGTACTAGATACTATTAATACGTGTACTGGATACTATTAATGCAGGTGCTAGCTACTATTGATACGGGTACTGGATACTATTAATACAGGTACTATATACTATTAATATAGGTACTAGATACTATTAATACGGGTACTGGATACTATTATTGTATGTACTAGATAATATTAATATAGGTACTAAATACTATTAAGACGGGTACTTGATACTTTTAATACGGGTACTTGATACTATTAAAACAGGTACTAGATACTATTAATACAGGTACTAGATACTATTAATACAGGTACTGGATACTATTAATACAGGTATTCGATACTATTAATACGGGTACTGGATAGTATTAATATGAGTACTAGATTCTATTAATACGGATACTAGATACTATTAATACGGGTACTGGATACTACTAAAACGGGTACTGGGTACTATTAAAACGGGAACTGGATACTATTAATACGGGTTCTGGATACTATTAATACGAGTTCTGGATACTAATAATATGGGTACTGGATACTATTAATACAGGTGCTGGATACTATTAATACAGGTACTAGATACTATTAATACGGGTACTGGATAGTATTAACACGGGGATTAGATACTATTAGTACGGATACTGGATACTATTAATACGGGTACTGGATACTATTAATACGGGTACTGGATACTATTAATACGGGTACGATACTGGATACTATTAGTACAGGTATTGGATACTATTAATACGGGTATTGGATACTATTAATACGGGTATTGGATACTATTAATACAGGTACTGGATACTCTTAATACGGCTACTGGATACTATTAATACAGGTACTGGATACTATTAATACGGGTATTGGATACTATTAATACTGGTACTGGATACAATTAATACAGGTACTGGTTACTATTAACACCTTACGAGCGGCCTATGCGGTTTATTTATATGTACCGCCCAGCGGGCTGTTTTTAGCCAAAATAGGGCTGTTTACGTGATCATTTTCATGCCTAAATAAGACCCAGAACGTAAAACAAGTACCTATCCCTGAAAGGGCATAAACAGAGCTTTCGAATGACACCATAACGATCCTTTTATGATGGCTAGTTTTCTTGCAATAACCGTGCAACGCGAGTGCAAAAAGCATGTAATTCGGTACTTTTTCCCCATATAATTCAGTATGTAGCGAGTGAGAGAGGGAGGAGGGAGCTGAGATTCGTGTCAGTAGGTTCGCCGCGGTGGTCTGGAGCAGTCATACGCTCGCTAGTCTCCTGCCACCACTTGTCTCTCTCTCAGCAACATTACATGCTGAAATTGCCACTCGACCTATGTCGAGCGCCGCCACATAGTCCAGCTTTATTTAACTCAACTTATGTGGTGAGCCGCTAATTAAGGGTTAATACGGGTACTGGATACTATTAATACGGGCACTGGATACTATTAATGCTGGTTTTGGATACTATTAATACGGGTAATGGACACAATTAATACGGGTACTGGTTACTATTAATACGGGTACTGGATACTATTAATATGGGTACTGGATAATTATAATTTATTATTTGGATATATATTCCGGTTGATCAATAATAACATATCACCTAGTTGTTTGATATTTATGGCACCAAAAGTGCATCAATAGAAAAGGTGGCCGATATGTCTTGCTACAGGATCTGGTGGTTTGGACCCAAATTGTCAGTGATTAGAGTCTTATGAGAATACTTCAGTGCTATGTTTAACAGAAGGAATATATACTGTATAATGGGTAAGGCAAGAGTGAATTTTGTACATTGATGTAAAAATGTATTGGTTCAGTAATATGTTGAATTATGTTTCATGTTAACCCACTGAGCCCCAGCGATGCAGGGTTTGCGTCCACAATGTATGTAACGCTAAACCCCAGCGACACAAACCATGCATCCTGGCCGGTTCGGTCCCAATTACTCCAGTCCTATGGCACCTAGAGGACTCAGATTTGTATGGGAACTGTGTAAGTATCCCACGCAACCGTGCCGATGGTTGAAAACTCTCAAAGTCCAACCGCGTGCACGTGAGCGCGCAAAAACCGGTATTTTGGGTGTATTTGCCTTCAATTTTTTAATCTTGTAAAATCGACTTTCGGGGGCTCCGTAGGACCAATTGTTGATCTTTTTGATCGTATTTTTGTGGTTTTTCCTTCATTCCTAACCCATTCGCTATTGTCTCTGGAAACAAAAAAATCAGAAACAGCCGATCCCTGGTGGTACATTTATTCTAAACTAGCTGGGGCTCAGTGGGTTAAAAGTCTAACTTAAATTACAGTAATGTATTCTAAGATTACAGTATACTTGCTTGGCTGTCTGTTCGTTACCCTCGCTCACATTGAACTGAATCTTGGCAGCAAATGTACAACTATTTCAGTCAATGGGTTAACTATACAAGGAAAGACTGTCAGATAATAAGTATGTAAACAAAGAAAAGATATGTATATAGAAAAATACAAACAATAAGTATGTATAATTAAGAAGGAAAGATATGTATACAGAATAATATACACCATAATTATGTATAAGAAGGACATATATGGATACAGAATAATACACACAGGGAAACAAGAGACACTGAACAAAAGTAAGCAATAGAAACAGAGTTACTGTACATATAATTGGTTTGTGGAAGAGGTGGGTGGGAGAGGAGGTGTAATTATACCTTTGGGAATGTTGAGAGTAGGAGGAAGAGGAGAGGGTCCGTGGAATAAACACACACACACACACACACAGATAGAGATAGATAGATAGGTAGAGAGAGAGAAAGAGAGAGAGGTTTAAATTACACTAGACAAATAAAGTGTGAATATGAGCTCATATTTATACCTCTGGCATTGAATACTCCTGTATATTTGACATAACATCGCATAATGGTGGTTGCAATAAAGTAGTCATTATTGAAATGATTGTGAGTTTGAGTTGCTACACATATGATTTTAGAAGCATCTTTCAGACAGTGTTGTAAATCTTTACTTGGATGTGACAACAACTCTCAATAATTGAAATACATCAATTATGTTAGCACTCATTGATAATGCAAGATAAAAGCATAACACTAAATCCCCGACCCATCCCTGCTACATACAGACTTCCACACACGCACACGCAGAAAAATATCTCCCTCTCTCTCTCTCTCTCCATCAACTCACACCACACACCGTTATTCACTCTCCGCATATTAATAACTTCTTAATTAAAACACCACACTTCTAATTACCTTTAGACTGTATAATGTGTGTGTGTGTGTGTGTGTGTGTGTGTGTGTGTGTGTGTGCGCGCGCGGGCGCCAAGGTAGTAAGTAATGCAACAGTAAAATGTTCTTAAGGGTGTATAATGTGCTTGAATTGAAGCGCATACTTCTCCCTGAGTTTGGGTGTATGTGTGTGTGGGTGTATGTGTGTGTGTGGATATATGCAGTGTACAGATTGTGTGCGTACTGTGTAAGCAATGGTTATGAGCGTTACTTTACGACGCCGTTTACGTTAAACTGTTGATTATGGAGAGTCCGGCACCAACAGTGAAGGTGACACCCTGTAAATATGTTGATTACTGATGATACCACAACACCGCATGATACTATACACAGCAACAGGGGGACATATGTGCAGAAGAGAAGAGAGGAGAGAGGGGGAGAACAAGAGAGGAACATAGAAAATTAAGAGAGGAGAGGAGAGATACTACAGATGATGGATGCAAATGTGAGGAAAGGAGAAAGAAACAGAGGACAACAATAGAGGCAAAGTTAAACCGGATAAACAAGAGCAGTTTGATTAAGTGATACTTGTGGAGAGCAACAGGTAATTGAATGTGTGTGTGGGAGAGGATTATACAAATAGGACCTTGTGGGTAATTAAACTGTTTATATTGCAGCTGAGTCCTGGCGTTAATGAACTGTAATTATATTTACATAACACTTATAAATAAAGTAGATATATATACCTGTGAAATTTTTTGAAATTCCATTCAACGATCTAGGAGGAGTTTCCGGACAGACAGACGGACGATGACGACGACGACGACGACAGACAAGCCTAGACTGGTGGTGCACATTATACGGG
>CM064508.1:2447042-2488150 GCA_032716605.1 Paralithodes platypus | reverse complement strand
CTCTCTCTCTCTCTCTCTCTCTCTCTCTCTCTCTCTCATAATAGGAACCATTGCCACACACACTTGTATTTCTCTCACTGCCTCTCTCTCGTAAAGGGCTTCACTGGCATTCATTGGTGTTCTCTCTCTCTCTCTCTCTCTCTCTCTCTCTCTCTCTCTCTCTCTCTCTCTCTCTCTCTCTCTCTCTCTCTCTCTCTCTCTCTCTCTCTCTCTCTCTCTCTCTCTCTCTCTCTCTCTCTCTCTCTCTCTCTCTCTCTCTCTCTCTCTCTCTTCTCTCTCTCTCTCTCTCTCTCTCTCTCTCTCTCTCTCTCTCTCTCCTTCTCTCTCTCTCTCTCTCTCTCTCTCTCTCTCTCTCTCTCTATCACCCAAGAATTCTGAAAAACGTGAAAGAAGAAATAACTCAGTCCTTGACTAACAGATTTAACTTGTTGTTGGTCAACCAGGAAACCGTACCTAGTGATTGGAAAACTGCAAATATTACACCAATATTTAAAACAGGAAATAAAGCCCAAGCAAGTAATTATAGACCAATCAGTTTAACGTCAATCATAGGAAACATTCTGGAAACAATTCTAAGAGACAAGATAGTAGATTATCTGGAGTCAAACAAGTTAATCAAAGGTAGCAAACATGGTTTTAGATCCAGTAAGTCATGCCTAACAAATTTGATAGAAACTATTTACATATAACGACTCTAATAAATCATTAGACACAATTTACTTAGATTTCCAAAAGGCGTTGGATAAGGCACCTCATGGAAAATTAATGAAGAAATTGGAAATGTTGGGCATTAACCCTCCTGGCCCGGGCAGCATGTTAAAATGACACCACAGCAGATGGGCAGGAACCCGGGTGTCCTGTTAAAATCTGTAAGCTTGAAAGCCTATTCAGCTTGGTCTGAACGCCGTGCGTCCGACGCATGTAAACAAAGCCGATCGTTGCGTCACCGCACCTCCGAAAACAATAAGGAGACGTCGGATCAATGTTATTGTTGTGACGTCAGACGAAATTAGTGTCTGAAAAGCTCCGATATTGTCAACATCGCGGCAAAATTCGCTCCACTGAAATCGTCATCACAACTGAACCAGTTGACTTACAGAGCTCTACTCAACGCCAGTCTACAGATTGAAAACCGCACTACGTTTATAGATGCGTGGGAAATTTCTAGCAGTTAAAATTAAAAAAAATACGGTAGCCTAGGCCTAGACGTTTTTCGGCCAGATCGCCCGGGTACCCGGCACTAGCATTAGGAGGGCTAGCCCGGAAAAATTCATGCATGGATAAAAAGCTGGCTGACAAAACAGAAGGCAGAGAGTTGTGATAAATGGAGTAGAATCTGAGTGGGAGCCAGTTTATAGTGAAGTGCCTCAGGGATCGGTTCTGGGGCCAGTTTTGTTTCTAATCTATATAAATGACATCGATGTTGACTAAATATTAATATATCAAAGTTCGCTGATGACACAAAGATAGGAAAATCGGTATTAACCGAAGAAGACTGAAATAAACTGCAATCTGATTTAAATAAAATAGTAGAGTGGTCGGAGAAATGGCAGATGCCATTCAATGTTGACAAATGCCAGGTCTTGCAAATAGGTAATAAAAAAAATAAAAAAAGGAACACAAGACGAAAGACCAGCCAATCAAAACAAGTGCATTAGTTAAATACCTGGAGGTTCTTATATATGAAAACCTAAAGACCTCAGATCAATGTGCAGCAGCTGCAATTAAGGCCAATCGAGCATTGAGATATATTAAGAGATATTTTACTAATACAAATGAGAACATTATACTGTAGTACCTTTATTTAAAAGCATAGTGAAGCCCCATCTTGAATATGGTTTGCAATTTTGGTCTCCTTATCTGAGCAAGGACATTAGGAAGCTCGAGTCGGTGCAGCATAGAGCGACAAAGTTGATTCCGTCACTAAGAAATATATCTTTTCATGAAAGACTAAAACAAAAACAATTGTTTTCACTTAACAAAAGAAGAAAGTGAGGTCAATTAATCGAGTGTTTCAAGATACTAAAGGGATTTGACAAAATTTATGCAGATTCACTTTTCAAAATAGATTATAGTTCACTAACTCGGGGAAATGGAATTAAGTTAAAAACCAGGAGAGCAAATCTCGATGTCACAAAGCACTTCTTCACCTACAGTGTGGTCATCGAGTGGAACAAATTGCCAGAGAAAGTGGTACAATGTAAGACAATTGACACATTCAAAAGAAGTCTAGACATTCATTGTGAGGTGGAAATAATATACTGTAAGTTTAAAAAAAAAAAAAAAAAAAAAAAAAAAAAAATAGGTTAAGCATCAGTAGTATATTATTATTTTCAACTTTGTTCTTTACTATACATTTCCCAGTAGAAGTTTTTCTCATTCTGCTGGGGGACTTATTTCCCCAACTTAATTTCATGCCGACCAACGGTCTGAGGTAGAGGTGAGTGGGTAGAGAGCCTGCTGCCTTGCTGTCCTTGCCTTCCACTTTGTAGCAAATGTTGTTCCAGCATTAAGTCCGGACTACCTAGTAGGGACCGCAAGGTCTGTGTAGTCTGTGTATCTATGAAACTATATGTAAGTCTCTATCTCTCTCTATTCAACATACTTCAACGCTGCGACACTAAGAACAGAGTGGGTTACACATTAATGTATCTTAGTAACTCAGAGACGGTGTTGTGGCCAAGTCCTCCCAACTAGCCTTACCCATCATCTGGACTCAGTTTTATTACTTGTACACGCACACGGTCTCTCACGCACATGGTCACACACACACACACACACACACACACACGTACATCATGCTTCTACTCCGTATGTTCTATAATATTCGGTGAGTTCCACGAAAAGGAGAATGCAATTTAATATAATGACCAAAGTTACATTGTTACCTGGACATGAGCGAGATACATTGTATAGGGCGTGTTGTCAGCTGGTGGTGCAAGGGTTGACAACAAACAGAACAACATTTCACTGTGACAACAGTTTGGGTCATGTATTACACATATTTTTCATATTAATTATTTAATAAAACCGTTAATCCAGGTATATTCCAGAGAGGAAGAAATTTGATAAAAATCATAACAGGCAGTCAGTTAGGTGGACGCAGCATAGAAACCAAGCGTGAAAATGGTGGAAACACTGAACAAAGAGCGAGCACGTACAAGAAAGGTACTGTATATGAAAAAGTCTCAAACACACACACACACACACACACACACACACACACACACACACACACACACACACACACACACACACACACACACACACACACACACCACACACACACACACACACACACACACACACACACACACACACACACACACACACACACACACACACACACACACACACACACACACACACACACACACACACAAAATAAGTGGGTGAAGCCAGATAACACGAGTACAAGTTAAGAGTGAAACCCAATACGAGAGAAAACGAGTTCAGAGGCAGAGAGAGAGAGAGAGAGAGAGAGAGAGAGAGAGAGAGAGAGAGAGAGAGAGAGAGAGAGAGAGAGAGAGAGAGAGCAAATAACAAGGAGGTAGTAGGGAAAGAAGAATGTACAGGAAGATAAGCAGAGATAAAGACCGACCACGGAGGAGAAGAAGGGGGAGGAAGAGGAAGATGAGGAATTGGAGGAATGTAAGTGGAATACGATATCAAGAAGAAAATGCGTAGTCGGAGAATATGATGAGGTAGATAAGGCTAACCAAAATATATAAAGAAGAAATGCATGATGAAAAACTTTGAATAATATTGGAGTGGCGGAGAAGAAGATAACGACAGGTAACAGAAGGTAAGGACATGAAGCCAGACTGGGAGAACATAAGAATAACAAGCAAAATATGAAGACAAAGATGAGGATTAGGATGAGAAGGAGGTATAAACGGAAGAATAATAACAAAGAGTGTACAAAAATTAAGAAGTAATACAAGAATTAGAAGCAGAAAAAAGAAATACAAACGTGAAAGAGACAAATAGAGACACGAAGAAGATACAAATGAAAGGAAGAAAAGAGGAGGTAACACAAAAAAAAAAAAAGAGGAGGGGGAAACTAGCAGGACAAACAATACATAGGAGGAGGGTAAGAAGCATCGTTTGGAGGCAGAAGCAGAAATGAGGGATGGTCCTGAAGGCAGAGTGGGTGACGAGAACAACACTAAGAAGATAATGAAGAGAATATGGAAGAAGAGGAGGAGAAGATGATGATGGTGAACAAAGGGCTGATGGCGAAAGAAGAAAATAATGATTACGAAATAATGAAGAGACAGAAGGAAATTAAAATATAATGTTAACAGTAAAAGTAATATAAGAAGAAATACATGTGGGTTATGGAAAAAGGGAAGCTAAAATCCACACACCTGTATTTAATCCACACACCTGTATTTAATCCACACACCTGTATTTAATCGGTCAACAAAGATAATCGTGTTCACCACACTGATGAATAATACCATTGAAATATCCTTTAACCCTTTCACGCATTTATGACGCAGAGGTTGCCAGATTAGCAATAAGAAATAGAGTTCTCTCACTCTTTTAATGACCTCTCCAAAATTAGTTTTCTGCCCACAGCTAACACATACCCCTGATGGTAACAAAGGCTTTAAAGTATCCCCAATAGGCTCAAAATCGCGTCATATGTCGGAGAGGGTTAAGATATAATTAAATCAGCTGAGGATAGTGAGCACCATGAACAGTACCATTACCTGCTTGAAGGATCCAATTATCCCAAGTGAGGCGGACAGTATTAATGAAGGTACAGGTACAACATTAATGACACACTCTGAGGCACCTTTTAGTCATCATGGAGTCAAGATATCGTCAGGGGTTTAGTGGGTTGTTAGGGGGGATTAATCGGGGAGAACTGGTAAATTCGAAATGCCGACATTCTCCATCCCCGTTCCTCCCCGGGGATGAAATATATTGAAAGGCACGCTACCGATATTGGATAATAAATATGGGGCAACGAAGAATGCTGAACTGCAGGACGGGAGACAAAATAAAAACAATGTCAACATGGAAAACAAACTACCAGAAGCTAAAAAAAACATGGAGTAAGTAAATGTATGTATGTATATACTCAGGCACATACCCATTGCTAGGAGTGGCCGACACGAGACAGAACCCAAACAGAAACAATATTTAACCCTTCTTGCCCAGGCTCGACTTCTAAATGACATCACTAGGATCCGGATGATATGGCCGAAAAACGTTGTAATAGGCATAGCCCTATCTTTGTTATTATAAGGGCTAGATAATTCACACACATCTCTAGACGTAGCCATATTTCGTATCTGTAGACTGGCTTTAAATAGAGCTCTCTAGGTCAACTGGTTCAGTTGTGATGACGATTTCCGTGGAGAGCATTTAGCCGTGGATCGAGCAATATAGGACAATAATTAACATTAATCTTGTTCTACTAAACAATAACAACAACAGTCCAACTTCTCCTTCTTGTTATTGAAGGTGCGCGTTGCTCCGACTGGCTTTGTTTACATACGGTTCGACTCACGGCTTTCAAACCACGCTTAATAGGCTTTCAAACTTATGGATTTCAAAAGGACACCCGGGTTTCTGCCCATCAGCCGCGGCGTCATTTTAAAATGACACCCGACGGGAGGGGTTATAGTTCCTATTCATCTATTGCCTGACGCTGTGATCCCCGAAGGAGTGGCCACGAATGAACCGCCCCCATGCACCTCTGTCCCCAGTCAGTCGACGCCCCTCCTCCCAACCAGCACCGCCTTCATCCATATACTTCCTCACTCCATCCTTCCACCTCTCCCTCTCTGTCCTTCCACCTCGCTCTCATACACCCTCTTAGTCATTCTCTCGCTTCCCATACAATCCATATGGCCGAACCATCTCAAGTTGTTCCTTTTCACACTTTCCAGCACATCTACCTCCACACCAGACCTCCTTCTTACTTCCTCATTCTTCTGTCTATCCCTCCATGTAACTCTGCACGCACTTCACAAGTAACTCATTTCCACCGCTCTCACTCTTGGTCTGAGTCTCTTCCTGAACGTCCAAGCTTCACTTCCGTAAGTTAGTGTCGGGAATACCCCCCTGTCATGCAAGGACTTCTTCACTTCCATACTGACCACCCTATTTCTTGTTACTGCTTTCAACGTTCCTACAACCCTCTTCCCCTGTTGCGCCCTCTCCTTCACTTCTTCATCCACAGTCCCATCTTTACTCAACACACTGCCCAGATACTTAAATTAGCTGACAATCACCATAGCCAGACCGTTCAACTTCACCTCACACTCTGTGGCTTCACCCCTTTCGAAGACCATAACCTTGCTCTTCCCCGCATTTATCTTCAGATTCCGTTTTTCGCACACTGTTACAAATTAATTTACCAGACCCTGCAACTCCCATTCATTATCGCTCATCAGAACTGTATTATCAGCAAACAGCAGTACAGGTAGATTCCACTCATTTCCCTCCCTTATCAGCGACTCACCAATATCCACTGCTCTTCCTTGTGTGATGTCTACCAGCGTTGGCAGAATCGCCTCTCGTTGGCCACTAGCGCTCGCCAGGGACATCGAAATGGGCTACAGTTATCAGAGAATGTTGTTCTTTCTTTCCTAGTAATCGCATTGTCACAGACAGTCCAGTGGTGGTCTTTGTTTTCGTCTGTGACAACGGGTTATATTTTATATCAACAGTAGTGATAATAGTACCAGCGTGTGAATGAGAAAGACTTTCAGAGCGAGGAGGTAGTAAGTGTCTGTATGTACGGGTGCATTCCTGCCTCTCGCTCGCTATTGGACGGCATGTCTGGCTGTGTCCAATGACGCCTGCATCTGGTGACGTCTCGGCCCGTGATTGGCCAACCATCGTGCCTTTGCGGTCTCCTGTGTAACTTACCTCCTCCATGAGGGTCCCCAGGAGCTGTCCTCGTCAGGACAGGCTTGGCGCGCGTGCTTCTAACATCCCTTTGCATACTCTCTCCCGATCACCACCTTTTTCACTGTTTCTCTCGCTCGATTCTCTCTTTCCATACTCTAACCTTTATTAACTGCACAATACTCCCCTTGGGTTCTGCATACGGTTTTCATAGCCGGCCCATTGTATTGCATGCGCCGTCCTCAGAGATATATATATGTACTTAGAATAGGTTTGAGGGTTCTTAGTTAGTATAGGTTAAGAACTTTGTGCGTCTCCATTATTGATTTAGTGTTTCTGCTCTTTTATTTAATGCTAGACTGGGATAAGGTAACTGTAGTCGTTGTCTCCGATATGTGTACGGTTTGCCTACATGACTTCGACCGGTCCTGTGGTAGCCTGGGTTGTCTTTTCGGTTGCGTCCTTTGCGAGTGCAGCATTGTGTTGACTGAG
Organism: Paralithodes platypus; assembly: GCA_032716605.1. Lineage (NCBI taxonomy): Eukaryota > Metazoa > Arthropoda > Malacostraca > Decapoda > Lithodidae > Paralithodes > Paralithodes platypus. The sequence continues at coordinate 2,480,788 of CM064508.1, read as the reverse complement.
GTTTTGGCCTGTACCAGTTCCACACTTTGCTGCCTCTTTGCTTGTCTTTAGAGGGTCGCCAGGATAGAACCAGATACTTGTGATCTGGGTCTATCGAGAGAGTCCCCTAGTCAATTAACGTAACTTAATTAAAGGATGCAGTCTTAAGGACATCGCTAGGCTACGAGCCTGTCTTGCTCAACCCCAGATCCTTACCTAGAGTATCCCAGCTAGACATTATTAATCGAGTAGACATTTGTTAGTATTTAATATAAGCTCTTTGATATGTGCGCATTATTATTCACAGCATTTATTAGTCTAGGTTGTTGCTGAGCCGCACAACCATAGCAGATTGTTTCGTTGATGAGGAAGTACTTCTTTTAGTGTCGAGCATTGCTACCGTTGCGCATTTATAGTATTCTCGTGTCAGTTAACATTATATGTCCTATCTTTTACTGTATTAGATTTACACGTGTGGTGTCCTGCCTCCTGCCTTTATATAGTTCTAAATCAGTACGAGCATCTTATGAGCATCAGACTTTCTTCAGAAGTTTCCAGGTCTATGCTGTAGGATTATACTTCACTTTCTTTCAGATAGGAGTGAAGAGTTATTGTTGTTTAGAGTAACTGTATTGAAGCATCTTTTTATTTTATTAAATCCCTCAGTGATTTAATTGATCTTTCCATAGATTCCTTTTTATGCATTTTAACGTAACTTGCATCTTGTTTGTTATCAGGCTATACCAGTGCAGGTTAGCCTGAAGTAGAGTACATTTATGCCCAGTTAAGGATACCCCGGTATCGCAGATAAACCCTGGAGGGTATAGGTGTTTTGTTCGCCGGCATATAAGTTCGAGGGTTTGGATCTAGCGTACCGTTATTGCATAGTGCCCTATTACTTGTCCAATCATTGAGTGTCCGTGTTTTATTCGTAGTCTCAGTCGTAACAAATGGCGACCTTGCCTAGTATCTTATATTAGTCGTCATAACAAATGGCGACCTTAGTCTAGGATTTAGTGAACTAAGAAATAATGGCAGGATTTTTTGTGGAGATTTTTTATTTTAATCACCGTTTGGGGTTCGATTGTTATTTCTCACAGTTTGGCAGTGGACATTTGTTTTTGAGGAATATTTTGGACATGTTGGAATTTTTGGGGCAACGTAATATAGCACTTGAGTTGTCTTCAAGCATTTTTTGAGTGAATAGTGCTACAAGAGAGTTTAGGTACTTCTTTTTTTTAATAAACTTTGAAGATTTCCGGTGGACACTATGTCGAACGACGGATCAGTGCACAGTGAGGACACAGTACGGGAAGCAGGCGAGGAGGTGGAAAAGGTGGAGTTGTCTAACGGCGTTCGGGTGGTGAACAATGAGGAGGATGCTCGGATTTTTTTGGAGGAGCCTGTGTCGGCGGATCGGGTGTCGGGGCTAGACCGGTACGGACTGCAGTGTGTAGCCAAGGTCTTAGGGTAGTCCGGTACTAACGGTTTGTCGAGAGGTGAGCTGGTTGCCTGGGTGCTCGGTGGGGTGCATGGGGCTTCGGGTGGAGTGGGAGCTGGGGCCCCTTCTGCCCAGCCCCCATTCCACTCGACTCCTATCATGGCGCCCCCTCGGGCTCCGGAACCGGGTACGTTCCCGCAGGCCGATGCCCGCTGGCGGTTGGGTTTGCCTCTAAGTGATTCACGGGGTGGGTCCCCAATAGTAGCACCCCCTCCTCAGGGTTTGTCTTCCGAGATGTTGTTTCAGCTCGAACTCGCCAAACTCGAGCAGCGAAAGCATGAGGCTGAGCTCGAGCAACGAAAGTATGAGGCTGAGCTCAGGCAGCAGCAGCAGCAATGGGAATCTGAGCTTAGGATTCAGGCTGAGGAGAGAAAGGCCATACGTGAGGCTGAGCTTCAGGTTGAGGCTACAAAGTACTGTGCAGACATAGAGCTTGAGAAGTCTCGGGTGGAGTCGACAGGGCAGCGTCTCGGTTCTGGGAATCGAGGTCTTGATCAGTCTTTATCACACCTTCTTAAGTTAGTCCCTGCATTTAACGAGTCGGGTGTCACCGAGTTTTTCCTGCGTTTTTAGAAGAAGTGCCGGGAGCACCAATGGCCCGAGGTAAAGGGGGCAGCCCTTGTGTCCTCTAGGTTGGTTGGCAAAGGACTCAAGGCATATGATGCGTTGCCCTTGGAGACTTGCATCGATTATGAGGTATTGAAGGAAGCTGTTCTGCGGGCGTACGAGTTACAACCAGAGACATATAGGTTGAAGTTTTGGGGTGTTACAAAGGGTCGTGAGTGCACTTTTCTAGAACATGCCCGGGAACTGTCTGATGCTTTGAGAAATTGGCTGAGGTCAGAGAAGGTGACGACGTTCGAAGAGCTTGAGCAGTTATTTCTTCTAGAGCAATTTTTTAAATGCACAGGCGGCGACCTGACTTTGAACCTCAAAGAGAAACATCCTAATACTCTACAAGAGGCAGCTGAGTTGGCTGACCTGAGATTATCGCTGATTTGTGGGTGCGGGTCTGCACAACGGACCAATGCAGTTAACAAGGGGCGCAACACTCCACCCCCCCGAGTCAGTGATGCAACATTTAATAACAAAAGTAAGAGCAATGATACTAATTTTGATCACAAACCAAAAACCGTCCCGTTTAAGAAAGGTCAGGGCCCTTCCCCACCTCAGGGGAAGTCCAAGGGTGAAGTAGAGTGTTTTAAGTGTCATAAAAAGGGGCATTTTGCACATCCCTGCCCTAGTAACCAACCTGCAGCAGTCGTGTCTTTGGCTAGCAACATTGGGGTGTCTCTGAGGTCTTCTGCATTTACCCGGGGTGATATGTCAGATGCGGGGGCACAGCCAGTGAAGGAGTGTCCGGAAGGCTCGAAACCTGTCCGCGATGCTTTTTGCGACCATAGAGGGCGTGGCTGCGTGAGTTGGGCTGGTTGAAAGCATGGGTTGGAGTTGTTGCGTGATACAGGTGCATCCCAGACTCTGATGAAAAACTTTACAGACCAACCTATAAACGCGGCACGGGTAGTTGTGGTGCAGGGTATTAATGCTACACGGTCATACCCGTTGGTTCGAGTGGAGCTGGAGGTTGATGGTGTGACACGAGAGATAGATGTTGGAATCGTAGAGAAACTGCCAGTAGAGGGCGTCGACCTTCTTCTCGGCAACGACTTTGCGGTGCCTACTTCTGAGGTTCCACCCTTAGTCGTTGCCGAGAGGGCGGCCGACGTGAGTAGGGAGGGCCAGGAGTTGGTCGAGAGGTGTCAATTACAACAGATGGCGTGTTTTGTCACCCGATCTTGTGCATCTAAGGTGTCAGAACCTATTCCTCAGTCTCTAGACCAGCGGAGGAACGGTCGGAAGGAGAAAGCTAAAGTTGGGAGAAGTTTTGTGAGTTTTGATCCAGCGGCTCTTCTTGGCGACTCAGTGTTAGCACCAATGTTTAGGTCCGGAAGGACCCCAGAACCTGTCACACTTGGTGAGGAGGTAGGGTGTGAGAAAACTCCGAGACAGCAACGTTACACACTTAAGCAAGATAGGATCGAACAGTCCAGTATCGGGGGAGGCCATAAGTTGCTCCGGGAGCATTTAGATAGATTGGCTCCTTCGGATATCTGTCGGCTGCAGATAGATAATCCTGAGCTTCAGAAGTTTAGTAACGGTGCGATTGAACTTGATGAGGACGGGGATGCAAAGCCGGGGGACTTCTTTCGTGTGGAGGGCATATTGTACAGGCGTTTTCTAGATCCCAGACGGAGTTGGGAGGGTGGGTCGAGAGTGGTTGACCAGTTGGTAGTGCCTAGTGTGTGCCGTGATAGCCTACTGAGGTTGGCGTATGATGTACCGTTGGCAGGGCATTTGGTTGTACGTAAGACGGTAGCAGCACTGGCGAAATTGTTTTGGTGGCCAGGTATGAAGGCACATATGGCGTCATGGGTGGCAATGTGCAGTATCTGCCAGACAGTAGGTAAAGCAAACCAGTGTATTCCTAAGGCTCCGTTACACCCTATTCCTGTAATCGGGCCAACATTCAGTAAGGTTATAATCGACATGGTTGGCCCTCTACCCCCTACTAGTGCAGGCAACAAGTTCCTCCTCACAATCATGGATGTTGCCACTCGTTATCCGGATGCATACCCCATGAGAAATGGTACAGCTAAGACTGTTGTTCGTAACTTGCTATTGTACTGTTCTAGGTACGGGTACCCGCAGGAATTGCAGTCAGACCAAGGATCCAACTTTACTTCTAACCTTTTCAAGCAGACCATGCAGCAGCATGGTAACAGTACAGTTTGTCTCTTCAGCCTATCACCCAGAGAGTCAAGGGGTGTTGGAGAGGTGGCACTCAACTCTGAAAAGCATGCTGCGTTGTTACTGTGTTGAGAATGGCAAGGATTGGGATCTTGGGTTGCCCTATGTATTATTCGCTGCTCGGGAGGTACCTGGTGAAAGCCTAGGGTTCAGTCCCAATGAGTTAGTTTTCGGACATCAGGTCAGAGGCCCCCTCAACATGGTTAGAGAAATCTGGGAGGGCACAGCAAAACCATGTTCCATGTTAAAGTATGTCCTCGAGAGTAGAGAGAGAATGCTGAGAAGCCTAGAGTTGGCAGGTAGGAATTTGGTAGGGTCGCAAGCACTTATGAAGGACAGGTACGATGAGAAGACAAAACTCCGGGAGTTTAAGGTGGGGCAGGAGGTGTTGATTCTGTTACCTCTGCCAGGTCATCCGTTGTCTGCCAAGTACGCTGGTCCTTATAAGGTGGTAAAAAAGATCTCTGACCTAGACTATCTTGTGGCTACTCCAGATAGGCGTAAAAAGAATCAGCTGTGCCATGTGAATCTAGTGAAAGAGTTTGTGAGGCGCCCCGCTGAGCCTCTCGCGGTCCCTGTGTTGACCTGCACCGGTCATGGAGGAGAAGGAGTGAGGGACAGTGAAGCCCAGGTGGAGGAAAACTGGGAGTGTCATGTCTCTGCTGACCCGTGGGCGGGGAACACCAGACAGGTGGCTGACGATGCTCTAGTGCACCTGCCTGAGCAACAGCGTGCAGCCGTGCAGCGCCTGTTTGCTTCATACCCCACTGTGTTTGCAGAGCATCCAGGCCTCACAACTCGAGTGGTGCATGACGTGGACGTGGGAGATCACCCCCCCTTTAAATCAGTACCCTACAGAATTCCACCCATTAACCTCCCAGCCCTCAGAGCGGAGTTAGAGTATATGTTGGAACGGGGGCTGATTGAGAAGAAGGCAGTTAGGTGGACATCTCCTGTCACTCTGCAGCCCAAGCCTGACGGGAAGGTTCGCTTCTGCATTGACTTTCGGAGATTGAACGGGTTGACTCCCACCAATGCTTATCCCCTTCCCCGTGTTGACGATAGTGTAGACAAGATTGGTAAGGCACAGTTTCTAACTAAGATAGACCTAGTGAAAGGCTACTGGCAGGTGCCCTTGTCTGAGTGGGCGAAGGGGGTATGCGGGTTTGTGGTGTATGGGAACACCTACCGTTGCAATGTGATGCCGTATGGCCTTAAAAATGCCCCAGCAACCTTCCAGAGTCTTATGAATGAGTTAGTAGCTGACATCCCTAACTGCACTGTCTACCTAGATGATGTTATAATCTACGATGACAACTTTGAGAGTCCCTGTGAGCACATAGAAGCCTTGTTTCGGAAGCTCAGTGAGGCCAGCTTAGTGGTCAATCTGGGCAAGTGCGACTTTGTCCGGGCAGTATCTTGGGTTTGTGGTAGAGTTAGGCCAGGTGTACCCCCCCCCCCCCAAAAACAAGATACAGGCTATTAACCAGTTCCCCAGGCCGTCCACCAAGCGGCAGATCATGAGATTTTGGGGCATGATCGGTTACTATCGCCGCTTCATTCGGGGTTATTCTACTGTGTTAGCTCCCCTGACAGATTTGCTAGCGAAAGAGAAAAAGTTGAAGTGGGCACCTGAGTGTGAAAGGGCTTTTTCGCTGGTCAAGCACCTACTATGCACTCACCCAATCCTCAGGGCCCCTGACTTTGAAAGACCGTTCCAGCTGGCAACAGATGCCAGCGGTGTAAGGGCTGGTGCCGTCTTAATGCAAACAGACGAGGAAGGTTTGGAGCATCCAGTCAGTTTCTTTTCCAAGAATTTAATTCCGCTCAGAAAAACTGCCCTGTGGTGGAGAAAGAACTGCTGGCAATAGTGTTGGCACTCAGGCACTTTGAAGTATATGTTCCTGCCTACGGGCCAGTTGTGGTGATTTACACCGACCACAACCCTCTTAAATTTCTGAACCAATTCCACAACCGGAATATGAGGCTGACACGTTGGTCACTCATGTTGCAAGAATACAATCTAGACATTCGCCATATTGCCGGTTGTGAGAATGTGATTGCAGACTGTTTGTCGAGGGTGGAGGATCCGGCGTAGATCACCACAGGTGTGTGGGTTTGAGTGGAGAAAAACCAGGCTTGCCCCTGTAGAGCAGCCGTCAAAAACAACATTAAAATTAAATAAAACAAAATCACATAAAAACTCTTTCTTTTTGATAGTTAATTGTAAGTTGCCAATGGTATATGTTACGACCGGGACTACGAATAAAACAAGGGCACTTAATGATTGGACTAGTAGTAGGGCACTATACAACAACAATACGCTAGATCCAAACCCTCGAACTTATATGCCGGCGAACAAAACACCTATACCTTCCAGAGTTAATCTGCGATAGCGGGGTATCCTTACCTGGGCATAAATGTACTCTACTTCAGGCTAACTCACACTGGTATAGCCTGATAACAAACAAGATGCAAGTTACGTTAAAATGTATAAAAAGGAATCTATGGAAAGATCAATTAAATCACTGCAAGATTCAATACAATAAAAATATGCTTCAATACAGTTACTCTAAACAACAATAAACTCTTCACTCCTATCTGAAGAAAGTGAAGTATAGTCCTACAGCATAGACCTGGAAACTTCTCAAGAAAGTCTGATGCTCATAAGATGCTCGTATCTTAAACTATATAAAGGCAGGAGGCAGTACACCACACGTGTAAATCGAATACACTAAAAGATAGGACATATAATGTTAACTGACAGGAGAATACTATAAATGCGCAACGGTAGCAATGCTCGACACTAAAAGAAGTACTTCCTCATCAACGAAACAATCTGCTATGGTTGTGCGGCTCAACAACAACCTAGACTAATAAATGCTGTGAATAATAATGCGCACATATCAAAGAGCTTATATTAAATACTAACAAGTGTCTACTCGATTAATAATGTCTAGCTGGGATACTCTAGGTAAGGGACTGGGGTTGAACAAGACAAGCTCGTAGCCTAGCGATGTCCTTAAGACTGCATCCTTTAAGTTACGTTAATTGACTAGGGTGCTCTCTTGATAGATCCAGATCACAGGTATCTGATTCTATCCTGGCGACCCTCTAAAGACAAGCAAAGAGGCAGCAAAGTGTGGAACTGGCACAGGCCAAAACCCTCAGTCAACACAATGCTGCACTCGCAAAGGACAACCCAGGCTACCACAGGACCGGTCGAAGTCGTGTAGGTATAGGCAAACCGTACACACATCGGAGACAACGACTACAGTTACCTTATCCCAGTCTAGCATTAAATAAAAGAGCAGAAACACTAAATCAATAATGGAGACACACTAAGTTCTTAACCTATACTAACTAAGAACCCTCAAACCTATTCTAAGTACATGTAAATATCTCTGAGGACGGCGCATGCAATACAATGGGCCGGCTATGGAAACCGTATGCAGAACCCAAGGAAATAAGTAATTGAATAAAGGCGAGAAGTAATGGAAAAGAAGAAGTTCAGAAAGAGAAACAGTGGTAAAGGGGGTGATCGGGAGAGAGTATGCAAAGGGATGTTAGAAGCACGCGCGCCAAGCCTGTTCTGACGAGGACAGCTCCTGGGGACCCTCACGGAGGAGGTAAGTTACACAGGAGCCCGCAAAGGCGCGATGGTCGGCCAATCACGGGCCGAGACGTCACAAGCTAGCAGGTGTCACATGACACAGCGGGACACGCCGTCCAATAGCGAGCGAGAGGCAGGAATGCACCTTCACCTACAGACGCTCACTACCTTCTCGCTCTGAAAGTCTTTCTCATTCCCACGCTGGTACTATCATCACTACTGTTGATATAAAATATAACCCGTTGTCACAGACGAAAACAAAGACCACCACTGGACTGTCTGTGACAATGCGATTACTAGGAAAGAAAGAACAACATTCTCTGATAACTGTAGCCCATTTCGATGTCCCTGGCGAGCGCTAGTGGCTAACGAGAGGTGATTCTGCCAACGCTGGTAGACGTCACATATAGCTAAAGTCCTAAGTTAAACCTGTCTTTCACTTAGTAGGCTGGGCTCTGTAAAGCTCGCTCAGGGAGCATAGCAGGCTAAATTATACTATTGTGTTTGGGGGGGGTTGTAAGATTTTGTTTATGCTAAAATGTTGTTTTATTTAAGATTGAGCTTTGCATTTCATTTCTGGTGGAGTGGCTAGGTGTGGCGGGTCTTGTCGGCATTCTGCCTTGTCAGATATGGTGCTCACCTAATGTTGATCGTCCCATATATTGGGCAGTGTGTGACGTCTACCAGCGTTGGCAGAATCGCCTCTCGTTGGCCACTAGCGCTCGCCAGGGACATCGAAATGGGCTACAGTTATCAGAGAATGTTGTTCTTTCGTTCCTAGTAATCGCATTGTCACAGACAGTCCAGTGGTGGTCTTTGTTTTCGTCTGTGACAACGGGTTATATTTTATATCAACAGTAGTGATAATAGTACCAGCGTGTGAATGAGAAAGACTTTCAGACCGAGGAGGTAGTAAGTGTCTGTATGTAAGGGTGCATTCCTGCCTCTCGCTCGCTATTGGACGGCGTGTGTGGCTGTGTCCTATGACGCCTGCTGTCTGGTGACGTCTCGGCCCGTGATTGGCCGACCATCGCACCTTTGCGGTCTCCTGTGTAACTTACCTCCTCCATGAGGGTCCCCAGGAGCTGTCCTCGTCAGGACAGGCTTGGCGCGCATGCTTCTAACATCCCTATGCATACTCTCTCCCGATCACCACCTTTTTCACTGTTTCTCTCACTCGATTCTCTCTTTCCATACTCTAACCTTTATTAACTGCAAAACACTCCCCTTGGGTTCTGCATACGGTTTTCATTGCCGGCCCATTGTATTGCATGTGCCGTCCTCAGAGATATTTACATGTACTTAGAATAGGTTTGAGGGTTCTTAGCCCTTCTTTAGCGGCGCGCATCATATGTAGAGTGAAAGAAATTTGGACTATGTGGCGGCTCACAACATAAGTCGTGTGGCATTTTCAGCACGTAATGTTGCTGAGAGAGAGAGACAAGTGGTGGCAGGAGAGTAGCGAGCGTATGACTGCTCCAGACCACCGCGGTGGACCAACTGACATGAATTCCACCCTCCTCCACCCTCTCACACTCGCTACACAGTGAATTGTTTAGGGAAAGTACCGAATTACATGGTTTTTGCACTCGTGTTGCGCGATTGTTGCAAGAGAACTAGCGGTCATACAAGGATCGTTGGGGTGTCATTGGAAAGCTCCGTTTATGCCCTTTGAGGGATATATATTTATTTCACGCTCTGGGTCTTATTTAGGCATGAAAATGATCACGTAAACAGCCCTATTTTGGGTAAAAACACTCCGCTGTGGCTACATATTATTTACCGCCTAGGCCGCTCGTGAGGTGTTAGTTAGTATAGGTTAAGATCTTTGTGTGTCTCCATTATTGATTTAGTGTTTCTGCTCTTTTATTTAATGCTAGACTGGGATAAGGTAAATGTAGTCGTTGTCTCCGATGTGTGTACGGTTTGCTTATACCTACACGTCTTCAACCGGTCCTGTGGTAGCCTGGGTTGTCTTTTCGGTTGCATCCTTTGCGAGTGCAGCATTGTGTTGATTGAGGGTTTTGGCCTGTACCAGTTCCACACTTTGCTGCCTCTTTGCTTGTCTTTAGAGGGTCGCCAGGATAGAACAAGATACTTGTGATCTGGATCTATCGAGAGAGCCCCCTTGTCAATTAATGTAACTTAAAGGATGCAGTCTTAAGGATATCCTGTCTTGCTCAACCCCAGTTCCTTACCTAGAGTATCCCAGCTAGACATTATTAATCGAGTAGACACTTGTTAGTATTTAATATAAGCTCTTTGATATTTGCGCATTATTAGTCACAGCATTTATTAGTCTAGGTTGTTGCTGAGCCGCACAACCAAAGCAGACTGTTTCGTTGATGAGGAAGTACTTCTTTTAGTGTCGAGCATTCCTACCGTTGCGCATTTATAGTATTCTCGTGTCAGTTAACATTATATGTCCTATCTTTTACTGTATTAGATTTACACGTGTGGTGTCCTGCCTCCTGCCTTTATATAGTTCTAAATCAGTACGAGCATCTTATGAGCATCAGACTTTCTTCAGAGGTTTCCAGGTCTATGTTGTAGGATTATACTTCACTTTCTTTCAGATAGGAGTGTAGAGTTTATTGTTGTTTAGAGTAACTGTATTGAAGCATCTTTTTGGTGTATTAAATCTTGCAGTGATTTAATTGATCTTTCCATAGATTCCTTTTTATGCATTTTAACGTAACTTGCATCTTGTTTGTTATCAGGCTATACCAGTGCAGGTTAGCCTGAAGTAGAGTACATTTATGCCCAGTTAAGGATACCCCACTATCGCAGATTAACCCTGGAGGGTATAGGTGTTTTGTTCGCCGGCATATAAGTTCGAGGGTTTGGATCTAGCGTACCGTTGTTGCATAGTGCCCTATTACTAGTCCAATCATTGAGTGCCCTTGTTTTATTCGTAGTCCCGGTCGGAACACTTGTATTTCTTCCATGTCTCCATCCATATATACAGTAAACAACCACGGGGACATCACACAGCCGTTTCAACCCAACATTCAGGTCAAAGAACTCGCTCTGCTCATTCTCCACACGTACTGCCGCCTTTGCACCTTCACTGCTTTCAGCATCTTGCTATCTACTCCGTATATTCTAAGTACTTTCCATATACCTTCTCTATCCACTCTGTCATAGGCCTTCTCCAAATTCATAAAGGCAACATGCACCTTTTGTTGTTTCTCCAGATATTTCTCCACAACACAATTCATATATATTATATATATATATATACAGTATATAGGGTGTCCCAGGAGGAAAGGTATAACTTTCTAAAATGATAAAACAAGATATTCTAAGAATAAACATTTTAACAAAAAGTTCAAATCTCACTAGTTAATAAAATATTGGAGGTTTTATGTAGTGTCCTCCCCCGCATCACTGTAATGGACTCTTCCATGTCAAATAGTTTCCAATTGGTACAAAGCAAGCTAATATGTCTATAATCAGTTATTAACTTATAGAATTATAATATCTCAATAAAAACATGGTCAAATAATTACATTTAGATGGAGGTATGGTAGGCACTAGGACAGCTAGGCCAGCCTTATAGGGAAATACTGAAAATACAATTTTCAACATGCAATATCTCTATACTGGTCGAGATTTGGAAATAATTTCTATAGAACATTTTAGGCTTAGAATATTTTGTTCTATCATTTTCCAAAGTTATGCCCTTTCTACCTGGGACGCCCTGCATATATAGTCTACCTGGGACGCCCTGCATATATAGTCTACCTGGGACGCCCTGCATATATAGTCTACCTGGGACGCCCTGCATATATAGTCTCATTTAGTGGTAACTTATTTTTAGGATCCTTATGTCACATTTATGTCATTTTGGTGTCGGGGTTAGAGGCACTTGGTAAGCTGTGTATACCCTTAGTTTAACTGTGTTACTGTAGGTCGAGGTGAGTTTAGCTTTGTCTTTTTACTTTGACGTGCTTATCTGTGTTTATATTATTTGCAGAGTGTTGAAAACTTCTATTTTTAATCTAGGTTTTAGATACTTAAGATCTTGGTGTGGGAAATTCTTTTGATTTCACTTTAGTTTCTTTTTCACACAATAAGTTAACTTTATTCATATTTGTAAATATTGGATCCATTAGACGATGTAAATTGTACACCTATTTTCATTTGTTTTTACGATCATGATGTTCACCTGAAGATGGTCGCTAGTGCAGACTGAAAATGGGTGAATAAAAATGGTGTTTCATGGAGTTATGTATCTTCTATTCCTACTCATATATATATTAAATAGATCTCAATTCATCTAGTTAAATAGATCTCAATTCATCTAGTTAATTTAACTACATACTATGAGCACACCAACACAGGTGTGGTATACAACGCATTATTGTATTAACTTTTCTCAGTATTTGAACAGCAAAGATAGACAGCAAACATTAATAAGCAGATACTGGTAATGCAAGTTCAACATATGACAGTAAAACTATTATAAACACATGATAAAACAACACAAGCACCTGCACCTTCCCCATTCAAACCAATGCCGGAAAAGCATGCATACTGGAAACGGAAAACTAATAAGAACCAATGTAATACAGTAGGTATAACAGAAAAGCAGGTGAGCATGAACATGGGACCAAAACACGGAAAATGGGAACCCGATCCTGGCCCTTGCTTCTATATGGTCACCAGTATGTTTTGTTTTACTTTCCTTGTTTTTTAAAGTGGACAACTGAGAACAGTATATAAATATAGAAAAAACAAGATAAAGATTGTTTATCAAAATGAATACGGTATCATTTACACAATAAATCCGTTCCTCCAAGCAACTATTAAAGCTAATTACTCGAATATCGATAGTCTTGTAGACGACTAGATAGTTGTGTAGACTACTGGAGTATGTATCACCTCTAAAGATTGGTTCCGTCTTAATTAATAAGACTGGTTGAAAAATAATCCGGCTTTTGGCTGGGGGCCCCTAAAATCAACGTGGTGATACTTTCATGGTCGAATTGGATTCGCTCATCATCTTTTACTTTTCTACTTACTACTTCTTGTCTACACTTTACTTGACTCTAACCTTTGAGAACATTCTCTCATTTGACTATCCAACCCACTATAACATTAACTATATAATTAACACCCTTCGTGTTTACCCATGGGAGCAGTCTTTACCAACCCGGCTTTTCAGTCGGATTAAATTGGGTTATTTCATTATAATCTTTTGTCTATATGATAATTACATTTGTAACAATATGAATACGAAGTTGTGAAAACAGTTAAGACACAAAATACAGCAATACTTATCAAAAACAATTTTGAAAAAGAAAGTTAGACTATAAGTTATTTGCTACCTTTTCATATTAAGGCATTTGCTGCGAAGTGAGGGAATAATTGGTCAACTTATAATTAACCGAATACGGAATAGGTGAATCTTCAACATTCCTATTTATGTTTGGTTATGACATTATGTCTTACTGGCCTTACTCTGGTTTTCATGCTCTTGTATTGATGTGCAATTGTGTTTTAAGAGATATTTCTTCAACAGTGTTTACAATCTTAATTTGATTTGATTGCATGCGTGTTCTATCTCTTCTGCCCTTAAATTCGCCTACTTTTTCTAAGTATATGGCTCAGGTTATTTAGATCTCTACCAGTCAAGAACATTGTTAACTCTTCACACCACAATAATTCCGCCCACACTCTCTACAATACACACAGACACACCCTTACTAATCCGAACTAAGCCATCTAGGTGAGGTAAACAAGATTGGGTCATCCCTTTGCGGACGGACTGGTCCTGAGTGGATTAATGGGGTGTTATTTCTGGACACCCTTCTGTATCATGTTACGTTCATTAGTTTTGTTTTAAATGTTAGACGTTCGCCCAATTGGTTTGTCTATTGCAAGACTTTTCACCCTATTTCTGTGTCAATATTAAGACCTTTCGTGCCATTTAAGTGTCGATTTTCTCCTGGCGATCAATAGCGGCCCTGCAATTGGAGAAGAATCGGCCCTTGGCCTCGACATTTTTCTGCCGAAAAATGCACAAATTTGTCTTAATCTTTATTGGAAATTTAGGTAAGAAACAAATATCTATCTATCTATCTATCTCTATATATATATATATATATATATATATATATATATATATATATATATATATATATATATATATATATATATATTCATATACTGTATATATTTAGAGAAGCATACAGATATTTTTGGCTTTTATGGGTTTGGAAAAAGCGTATGATCGTGTGGATCGAGAAACCATGTGGAAGGTACTAAGGAATTAAGAAATTGGAGGAAATTTGTTAAGGGTAGTCAAGCGTTTTTATGAAGAGAGCAGACTGTGTGTTAGAGTAGGAAATAATAAGTTGAGTGAATGGTTTGAGGTAAATGTTGGTTTGCGACAGGGTTGTGTAAGGTCACCGTGGCTGTTTAAAACCTTTTAAGCGCTAACGTTCCCATTTTGGGAACATTGAAATTAATATTCCTAAAAAATCAGCATACATATATTCAATGAGCGCCGAAATAGTTTCACTGATATATATTCAAACATATATATTGGAATAATACATGTTCTTTGCCATTTACACATAATTATTGATGTTCTATTTCCAAACCAATTCACAATTTTGGATATTTTGTGTTTTTAATTAATTCATTGCTAAACCAATTGATCACTAGTTTGCAAAAATATTTGTTGTTTTTCATTAGATACTGTTATTCTATTTAATATTAGCAAAACAATAGATTTGCATAATATTGGTACATACATAGTACCATATTTAGTATGTTCCCAAAATGGGAACGTTGGCATATTGCTCTATCAAAAGTACCATATTTTCACAAGACGCTGTCTACATGTACATCCCTATCTTACAGGCTGAAACAAGCTAATGCCTGTTGAAACTGGATCTCTCCACAGTATATAAGCTCACCGACTGTGAATTGAATGTTACTCTGCATAAATCCGTCACCAGACAGCCTCAAAAATGGCCAAAGTCTTGCCTCTGCTGGAAATGTTCAAAAGGAATTGTCAGCAGTTTGGTGTCTTTCTGAGCATTGATGAAGCTATGATTCCATATCATGGTCACCATAGTGCTAAGCAATTCATAAGGAACAAGCCAGTAAGATTTGGATACAAAATGTGGATGTTGTGCAGTGCAAATGGCTATCCATACAATTTCTCTATCTACTGTGGCAAAGAAGGTGACTGTAAAGCCCCTCTGGTGTCCCGTGTGGTCAGTGAAATGTTGCAGCCAGTAATACTGACCATCATGTAATATTCTTCGATAATTTGTTCACAAGTCATACATTGCTGACTGAATTGACTAAACATGGAATTCGAGCCTGTGGGACAGTTCGTGAAAATAGAACAGGAAATGTCCTCTTCCATCCAAAAAAGAAGTTGAAAAGCAAGAGTGGGGATATTTTGACTACAGATCAGATGGCATTGTATTGTGTGCAAAGTGGAATGACAACTCTGCTGTGACTCTTGCAAGTAACTAATATGGTGTGAATCTACTTCAAACAGCAGAAAGGCGTATGAAGAAGGGGAACAAAAAGTTAGTCTCCCAGCCATATCTCATCAAAATGTATAATAAGGGAATGGGAGGCGTTGATGTCTGTGACATAATGTTACCATCCTACAGACCACGGCTACGTTCAAAGAAGTGGTGGTGGAAAAACAAAATCCAAAATGCTGAACATGGCAGTTGTGGCTGCTTTTAGATTCCACCAACATACTGATGCATCTGGAGCTACATCACACCTTCAGTTCAGGAGAGAAATTGCACGAACAATGATAAAGGTTGAAGAGGTTAGAAAGAGGAGTGGTGGGCCCTCAGCACAACCAGCCAAAGAAGTGAGGTATGACGGAGTCAATCATTTTCTGATGCCATGTACTCAAGGTAGATGCACTCTATGCATGAAGAAAACACGAATGGAGTGCACACAATGTGAAAAGAGGCTGCATAAAGGGTGCAGTGAGTCCTATCGCAAAAGAGGCTGCATAAAGGGTGCAGTGAGTCCTATCGCAAAAGAGGCTGCATAAAGGGTGCAGTGAGTCCTATCGCAAAAGAGGCTGCATAAAGGGTGCAGTGAGTCCTATCGCAAAAGAGGCTGCATAAAGGGTGCAGTGAGTCCTATCGCAAAAGAGGCTGCATAAAGGGTGCAGTGAGTCCTATCGCAAAAGAGGCTGCATAAAGGGTGCAGTGAGTCCTATCGCAAAAGAGGCTGCATAAAGGGTGCAGTGAGTCCTATCGCAAAAGAGGCTGCATAAAGGGTGCAGTGAGTCCTATCGCAAAAGAGGCTGCATAAAGGGTGCAGTGAGTCCTATCGCAAAAGAGGCTGCATAAAGGGTGCAGTGAGTCCTATCGCAAAAGAGGCTGCATAAAGGGTGCAGTGAGTCCTATCGCAAAAATAGACTAAATGCAAAAATATATGGAAAGCAGAAATATAGTGACTTATAATTTTGTTAGTCACGTGATAATCAAATTTTAGTTTGTTTATGATATAATTGTGAGTTATGTTTTTTAAACAGCATAACGTAGGTTCTAGCTTGTAAACACAAAATAACATGCAAAAAGAGAAAACTGTATTTCGATATTACTTTTGGGTAAATATATGTACAGTATATGAAATTGCCAACGTTCCCAATTTGGGAACATCAACAATATATATGAAAACGGTTTGGAAAGGAAAAACCATACTTTGAATGTTATATGACCTTTAATATGAGCTTGTATTTAAAAAAAACAAAATACATCACAGGATCATAGGTCAGCCTTCAAAAGGTTAATATATACCGTGTATAGATGGTGTGCTGAGGGAAGTGAACATGAGAACTATGGGTAGAAAATTGGGTTTAGTAGGAAAGAATGATAGAGATTGAGAGTTGAATCAGTTGCTGTTTGAAGATGACACAACGTTGGTGGCTGTTTCTGAGGAGAAAATGCAGCAAGTAGTTAAAGAGTTTGGTGTGATTTGTTGGAGGAAGCTGAAGTTGAACGTCAATAAATGTAAAGTGTTGGTGTGTAATAGGGTGATCGTAGGGTAAATCTAGATGTGAGACTGGATGGGGAAATACTGTCACAAATAGAATGTTTTAAATAACTAGGAAGAACGATAAGCAAGAATGAAGGTATGGAAATCGAGGTAAAACAGAGAGTATGTGAAGCAAGGAAAGTTTTCGGAGCAATGGGAAGTATGTGGAGGGTGAGGAATCTCTGAATGAATGTAAAAAGTGCTGTTAGGAGTAACTCAAACCATTGTGGTCACCCGGTAATGCATCTTTATTGTTGATGATTAACTGAAACAAAAACAAACATTGTAAAAACAACAACAATATTACTGCAAAGCCGTAGCTCCGAAATCATTTCAATAAGAATTAGTGTGTCGATGATTAACAAGAATTACAACCAATAGTTGAAGACTACAATATCGTAACCAACTCCATAATAAGTTATCTAATTAGTAGTTCAATTATATTACACAAAATTATTGTTAAACCTTACAATAACAACTACATATCCCATGTCACCCACACCCCAAACACCAGCTCGTCACATTGACCAGATACCGGTATCCAAAGAAATAATTATTCAAATCTTAATTCTTTAATAAATTATTGACACTAAAGGAAACACTTTGTCCATATATATGAACTAGTATTATTTACTATCTGTTCCGTAATATTGACAAATCAATTCTTCAAATATTACAAACCGGTGATACCAAATATATTCTAGTCAATGAAACGATGTTGTGTCCTGCTTGTAGTTAACAATTCACATTGCATGGAATATTACCACACCACAAACCAAATTGTATATACAGTATTATGTCCTGTCAATAACTCGCACAAAGCTTCAATCCCTTACAGTACGGGTGACGTCTTTACTCCAACTGACATAGGGCTATCCAAATTAACTCAGGACTAATCTCTATAAATCACCCAGGTACAAATTACATTATAATCATCTTTCTTTTATTACCACAGAACTTTCCTAAACTGCAGACAAGCGTTTAAATATAGCCAACATAAACTCTAAACGACGTCACCCATACATAAAAGGTTAGTTAATATTTTAGCTTTAACACTCACCGTATAATTGAGAGCCACGAGTTACGTCCTGACTAGTACTCCAGCCCCACCTCAGGGCTGGTGTAACCACTATCCGGTCTTAACTGATACTGACCCAAGTGCCACACATTCACCCTATCGTAAACTTTTAAATCATAATGTCATGCTTTGAAGATTTACAGACACGCTTCAAATGCCTCAAACCACATATGAAAAACTATCTGAATCCTCACAATAACTAATTTTGACCAAAACACATGACACTCCGAAAATCAAACTCATATACCTGAAGCGTCCCAAACTAAGTTCCAATGCTTCAAAACACAATCATGAATTTTCCTAAATCATAATCTCCTTTCCAAAGCTTTTAATAAAACACATTTAATATTCTAGGGTAAAATATATCTACATGATATTTTTGTGTCAAGACCAAAAGTTTGCTCATATACCGGTAGGATTTTGGCCATTACAAGTGCAATGTATAAAGGGATTGTTGTATCAACAGTGATGTATTGTGCTGAAACATGGGTTCTGAAGGCAAAGGAGAGAAGAAAGCTGGATGGGATGGAGATGAGCTGTTTGAGGAGTATTTGTGGTACTAGTAAATCGTAGAGACAGAGTGAGGAATGAAGAGATATGTAGGAGCGTGTAGCAGCAGACGCATTTGTTGGCCAGAATGGCCAGAAGGGTGCTGAGCTGGTATAGTCATGTTGAACGAATGGAAGATGAAAGACTTACAAAAATAATATGTGAATCATATACAAGGGGAGGTAGATACTGTAGGTAGGAAGAGCTCCATTGAGATGGAGAGACTGTGTAGGACAAGCGTTGGAAGATGGAGGAATTATTATAGGACAGGAAAGAGAAGTGGTAATAAATAGGAATTAATGGAGAATGCTAGTGAATAGATGAGTGTAAATGCGGTCATTTGGGAGAGAGGGTCATGCCAGTTGGTGTAGATAATACTCCATCAGGGGCCTGGCCAGGAGAGCCAGTAGTAATGAAGGGTACGCCTGGAAGCATGGTGGGCAGGCTTGTATTGCTACAGCTTCGCTGAATGTCTGCCTGTGGAAATCGGAGCCTCTCCGGGAGATCTGGGACCTGGGAATCTAGCTGGCGACCCCAAATAGGCCTGGGTCTCTGGATATTTCTCCTGGACGACCTAGATGTGTGTGCGATTGTGCTTTGTTTTATTTGTATGCAGTGTTGTGAAGTCCATATTCGGGCTCTGTGTCGAGTCGCCCCCCAAAAAATAAAAAAAAAAAAATAAAAAAAAATGGGGTAAGTACCGGAGTACAAACATATATAGATAAATAAATCTGTACTGTATATACTGTATATATATATTTATATACTGTATATATATTATATATATATATATATAATTATATATATATATATATATATATATATATATATATATATATATATATATATAATATAATCTGCCCTTAAAATGGGCTGACTTACTGTAGGAATAGGCTGTGGCGGTGGTAGTACCATAGTTTATAAATGGCCATAATCGTAGAAATGACAACAATATAATTAATCGGAAAGCAGTTTCAGGTCCTTTAATTCTGAATTTGAAACGAGTCAACACATCACTGTCAAATCGCTGACTCTCTTTTCTCTCTCTCTCTCCGTGCACCATCCTGTTCCTGATGAATATGTATGGAATATTTTACGGTGTCGTGTCTTGGGTGTCTCAAGAGTGTTGGGTAGCAATATGGAGTGGTGGGTGGGTTGGTAGCAATATGGAGGGATAGGGGGGTGGGTTGGTAGCAATATGGAGAGAAGGGTGAATGGGTAACAATATGGACGGGTGGGAGGGTAGGTAATAATATGGAGGGATGGATGGCTGGGTAGCAATATGGATGAGTGGATGGGTAACAATATGGAAGGGTGAGTGGGTAACAATATGGAGGGGTGGGTGGGTGGCCATATGGAGGGGTGGGTGGGTGGTTGGCAATATGGAGGGATGGGTGGTTGGTGGCAATATGGAGGGATGGGTGATTGGTAGCAATACGGAGGGATGGGTGGGTGGGTATCAATATGGAGGGGTGGCTGGTTGGGTAGCAATATGGAGGGGTGAGTTTGGTGGGTAACAATATGGAGGGATGGGTTGGTTGGTGCATAGCAATATGAAGGGATGGGTGGGTGGTTAGCAATATGGAGAGGTGTGTGGGTCGGTAGCAATATGGAGGGGTGGGTGGGTTGGTAACAATATGGAGGAATGGGTGGGTGGGTAGCAATATGGAGGGATAGGTGGGTTGGTAGCAAAAAGGAGGGATAGGTGGGTGGTTAGCAACATGAAGGGATGGGTGGGTGTGTAGCAATATGGAGGCATGGGTGGCCGGGTGGGTAGCAATATGGAGGGATGGGTGGGTAGATAGCAATATGGAGGGATGGGAGGGTGGGTAGAAATATGGAGGGATGGGTGGCTGGGTGGGTAGCAACATGGAGGGATGGGTGGGTGGGTATCAATATGGAGGAGTGAGTGGGTGGGTAGCAGTATGGGGTGATGGGTGGGTTGGTGTGTAGCAATATGGAAGGATGGGTGGGTTGGTAGCAGTATGGAGGGATGGGTGGGTGAGTAGCAATGTGGTGGGTAGGTGGGTGAGTAGCAATATGGAGGGATGGGTGGCTGGGTGTGTAACAATATGGAGAGCTGGGTGGGTGGATACTGGATAGCAATATGGAGGGTTGGGTTGGTTGGTAGCAATATGAAGGGGTGGGTGGATAGCAATATGGAAGGGTGTGTGGGTAGCAATATGGAGGGGTGGGTGGGTGGATAACAATATGGAGGGGTGGGTGGGTTGGTAGCAATATGAAAGGGTGGGTGGATAGCAATATGGAAGGGTGTGTGGGTAGCAATATGGAGGGGTGGGTGGGTGGATAGCAATATGGAGGGGTAGGTGGGTAGCAATATGGAGGGGTGGGTGAGTTGATAGTAATATGGAGGGGTGGGTGGGTGGGTAGCAACATGCAGGGGTGGGTGTGTAGCAATATGGAGGGGTGTGTGAGTGGGTAGCAATATGGAGGGGTGGGTGGGTGGGTAGCAATATGGAAGGGTTGGTGGGTGGATAGCAATATGGAGGGATGGGTGGGTGGGTAACACTATGGAGGGCTGGGTAGGTTGGTAGCAATATGAAGGGATCACAAAATGGTAGAATCATTAACTAGATAGATATAGGGAGGGGATATTAGCTAGATGGAAGGGTAACAGGAGGATGTAGGGGTAGTATTTATTATAACTAATGAAAGAGTGAGAAGAGGAAGGGGGTAGGTTCTTAGCAAAATGAAGAGGCTAAAAGGCGGGTGGAATATACAAGTGATTCAGAGTGTGAGGAGAGGAGGCTATAATCTCTCTGGATCAACAAGTGATAATGGCGATAGATTGGGTAATAATAACATGATTAACTGGAAACCAGGATGATATACAGATACATACACAAAATAATGGATGGTACAGAGAAACCGTCCTAGGTGTTGATAACAAAGGATTATTAATAGACCGGCATATTGATACAGAAAAACACAGATAGATAGGATTATTGATATACAAAACAATTGATAGATAATAGTATTGGTACACCTTTTGTTGTTTTCTATATTCCAACTACTCCCTCTCGGGCATAGGCTGAGAGCCTGCACATCCAACCATTCAACACGGTGAAGCCCGTGAGGTCTTGTTCCAGTCTGGAGAGAGAGACAAGTGAGGCACTAGAGTTCAACTCACGGCTCAAAGCAGCCCCATCTCTGAAGCTGCTACGTCTTCGTGCTTCACTGTCTCTCCACCTAGACTCGGACCCTCACTCTCAGAACGCCACCTATTGAGCAATTAACTCACTAGGCATTGCCCCCCTGTAGCATATTTTGAATATGGGAATATTCATACAGTGCTATTCTATCAGGGAACAATGAGGGTATTTTGTTGGCGTTTGGTGGGCTTTGTGGTAATGTACTGATACTAGGTACAGCACAAATTCCATCCCAATAATATCTTCCCATTGGTATAGCGGGATTCGAACCCTAGACCATTGGATTACCAGGCCAGTGGCAAGACCACTCCACCTCACCTCCCTTATATGTCTACCTACGTATTTAGAGACAGAGTTAACGTGAACACATTATACTAACCTATTGAATTCCACTGTAGACAGGCATGCTCTACCTTACAGTAGCCTAACCTTATTAAACTTGTCTACCAAAGTTTACCTTTCATCACCAGAATAGAGTACCGGTACCCTCCCATATTATAATCTAAATTAACTTTGCCTTAATATATAGATTTCCAAAACTATTCATATCAATATCTATATAGTACTAGTTAGTTAATTAGACTATTGAAAACATAATTTTATAACACATAAATTACATAATGCGGACACAACCATAATTTTTGTCGACCGTAATAATGAATACACATTATAATATATTGAACACCGATATACATAACTCTTGTCTATGCCCTACAGATATTATGATACAAATACACTAATTGTATGGTACCGGTACACGATTGATCTTTGGTGCCAGGGCCAATTCGTAACCTTAACATAATGCTATGCTTGCCCAGTTTTATTTCAGAAACTCGTCAAATATTTGTGTGAGCAGGTATTGCACGCGCGAGTGTGTTTACATCTAAGAACTCTATTTGCCTTGAAGAGTGGCCTGGAAAGCTGAAGGTGGAGAGGGAGTGTTAGAGGCTATAAAGATGGAGAGAAAAGTACAGTAAAGATGAAAGAACCTGAGAAAATGGGATGAGGAAGTGAATCAATAAAGCAGAGAGAAAAGGATGGAGGGAAAGGTGGTGGTGGGGGGGGGGGTAAAGAATGGACGGTGAGATGGGGAGGTGGGGAATGACGTCAGACGAAAGCTGAATCCTTTTTTATTTTCTCTTCTGTTATATTCTATATACTCAGGCCAAATCCCCACCTTTCCTATATTTAAGTTCTCCTTTTTGTTTTAGAATGGCCGACTCAAGACAGAGCCAGAATAGGGACAACACAACAGAAAACAATGAAAACACACAAACAAAACACACATTCATACACATCTAGGTTATATTTGCAAGGAAAAGTTGTGGTTTATAATGTGTCTATGGAAATGATAAATCGACCAAAACAGTGCTAGTACATGACAATTTTGGTATATTCCTTTTCATATTCATTCGCCGTAAAACTCTATTGTCCCGGTTTGACACCCAGTGAAGTTGGATGTGGAGATAGAGAGAGGGAATTGGGGATTGAATGACAGATGTGGAGAGTAATGAAGGGAGGAAGCAAAATAGGATCATCCTACTTTCACACAAACAGTACTGTAGTTAAGAAATTCTATAGTTATTTTTCCAATTGTATTTGGGTGAGATTCGTTCAATATTTGCATTAACATTCTTCACATACAATATCTCGTGACACATCTGTACCAAACGTACCTAATATGGCCTAACACATCTGTACCAAACGTACCTAATATGGCCTAACACATCTGTACCAAACGTACCTAATATGGCCTAACACATCTGTACCAAACGTACCTAATATGGCCTAACACATCTGTACCAAACGTACCTAATATGGCCTAACACATCTGTACCAAACGTACCTAATATGGCCTAACACATCTGTACCAAACGTACCTAATATGGCCTAAACATCTGTACCAAACGTACCTAATATGGCCTAACACATCTGTACCAAACGTACCTAATATGGCCTAACACATCTGTACCAAACGTACCTAATATGGCCTAACACATCTGTACCAAACGTACCTAATATGGCCTAACACATCTGTACCAAACGTACCTAATATGGCCTAACACATCTGTACCAAACGTACCTAATATGGCCTAACACATCTGTACCAAACGTACCTAATATGGCCTAACACATCTGTACCAAACGTACCTAATATGGCCTAACACATCTGTACCAAACGTACCTAATATGGCCTAACACATCTGTACCAAACGTACCTAATATGGCCTAACACATTTACCTAACGTACCTAATATGGCCTAACACATCTGTACCAAACGTACCTAATATGGCCTAACACATCTGTACCAAACGTACCTAATATGGCCTAACACATTTACCTAACCTACCTTAACTTAAGGGAGGATATTAATATTAGTATTGTTATTATTATCCCTGGACCGCCAACAGACGTGAACAAATACCCCCAATATCCCCCTTCGAGATAAATATGTGCCTTTTTCGTCATCAAATGGTGTGGCCGAAGTTCGGTCTCTACTAAATTACAAGTTCGCTGTCGTTCGCCATGAAAATATTGACACCTAAATGGGAAGAAAGGTCTTAAAATTGACAAGATATTGGTTGAAAGGTATTAAAACACCCAAACTCATGGGGCGAACGTCTTCAAATCTTTAATTCGTGGAGATACGCATAAGGGAGAACGGAGTCCAGAGAAACAACCTCTTAAGCTTACCTACACTAACCTAGCATAACTTGTATAACATAACCTGAGTGGAGGAGTGGAGGAGGAAGGAACGAGGTGGGGAGGAAGGGAGGGTGATGTTTGTGTGGAGGGAGGGAGGGTGGTGGAGAAAAGAACGTGATGTGAAGGAAGGGAGGGTTGTGTTTGTGTGGAGGAAAGAACGTGGTGTGGAGGAAGGGAGGGGGTGTTAGTATTGAGAGAGGAAGGATTGTGGAGGAAGGGAGGTGGTGGCGGAAGGAAGGGACGGAGGGTGGTGGTGTGGAGCTAGGGAGTGTTGCAAAGGATGGCGCGTGGTGGGGAGGAAGGGAGGGTTGTGTCTAGGGAAGGAGGTTGGTAAGCATTGCGGGTGGAACAAAGTGAAAAAAAAACACAACATCCAATCAGTTATAAAGGGAAGTGTGGAAAAACGAGAAAGAAGGAAGTTACAGAAGGTGGGGCAAGGTTATGATTAATGGTCTATACTCTATATGGTCTTTTCCGACGCTATTTACAGAGAAAGATGGCGAGGATGGGGAAAGCAACAGGTGCGTGCACAGGGGGCGTATTAACGGGGTTGAGAAGGATGTGGGATCGGGGTGGAGGTGTGGGAGGGGTTGATAGATGGAGGAGGAGGGGGGTGGAGAGAGGCTGGGGTGTTGTGTAGAGGAATGGAGAAGGAGGGGGGAGTGGGGGGGTTTGGGGTTTGGCGAGGTACTCTCACTCACTCACCCCCCTGAGCATGAGATCTAAGCAACGAGCTTAGAACACCATGAGAGGTAAGCGAGCAAGAAGAGTGATACCTGGGCCTGCCAAGTGTAGGATAACTTTCAGATGCCTTATTTCGCACTTTCGTTGTTGTTGCTGTCGTTGCTGTCGAGCTCACGCCGCGTCCATACGCTTCATGGTGTTAGTGTCGATCTGCATCGTCTGCATGTCATAAGCTTAGCTATATAATTCGGCAATGCATAACGTTTGAGCTTGAAATGCACACACATAAGTTTGGATTCCCAATTAAGATAACTATCGTAATAATATTGATAAATTATGTTGGGAGATGAATAAAATAATGTTGACAAATAAGAACCATTCATTTCAGCAGACGCCAGACGGACTCACGGAGGTAGGGCTGATGTTGATGATAAGGTAATATTTTCTTTATCTTGCCTGAAAAAGGGATTAAAGGCCGCGTCATACAGAGGTCGACCGCGACCCGACAGTAACCCGAAGGCAATGACTTGCACTTTTCACCCGAAGTCCCCGAATGAGACTCGTACCCCGACTATGACTAGAAAGCAATTTGAATGCTACCCGAGGGACTCTAATGCGTCTCGAATACGAGTCGATGTTATCCCGTATATTACTCGAAACTAACCAGAAGTTGAACGGAATTGAATCGACCATGAGTTGACATATAGGCTATTATACATTTGTAATATATTTAAATCGTCTAAAAGAAGCCAGCTTTTGTTTAAAAGGATGGCACTGGTACTGAATGGGTTAAGCTAATGTAGGTAAGCAGACTAAGGAGATTGATTAGCATGGGTCTAGATTCCATATACCTAGGCATACAAAATTGCACCTCCACCTACGGGAACTATCTGCTCCTCTTGCATCTCGTTTGGGCTAGGAAACGAGCGTGCCGAGCTCTGTGCTATAGAGGTGCCTACTATCCATAGACTACCCATCAATAATAATTGGTTTAGCAAAAATACAAGGCATAGGCAGTGCCAGTAACATAACCACTTAATCACCGGTATTTATAAGTGAGGATCAGTGAGAGAAATTGAGAACAGTCCTAGATTCCCAATAATCAATAATATAGTGTTAACAAAATAGTATCAGGGATAACTAAATGTTTTCTTCTACCAGGTAAACGGGTTACGCGTTTTACGGTTTTAAAATAAATATAACGCAATCATTATACATTTAATACCCATTATTTTATGTTCTAAAAGTCATAATGCCATTAATCCTAATAGTACTAGGAATGGGGTAATCGCTAACAAAAATTAATAACCGAAAATGCAAACTGTGAATTATTATTATTATTATTATTATTATTATTTTTTTTTTTTTTATTTTTTTTTTTTTTTTTTTAACAAAGGTGTGGGCCCCTTGGGGGTGCGGGGCCCTAGGCCATGGCCTACTCGCCCCCCCCCGTAAATCTGTCACTGATCATATATACTGTATCATGGTAGAGTAACAACTTAATATACCGGTAGTAGAGGATGTACCCATTAACCCCTCTTTGGCGGCACGGCTATAGTCGGACAAGAGAACCCCAACCTAAAGAGCGGGGCCCGGCTATAGTCGCATGCAATTTTGAGCACGTAATGTGCTCTGAGAGAGAGCCGAGCGGTGGGAGGAGCATAGGTTCCCTCTGACCGGTCGGCACGGCTCCCGCGCGACAACTGAGGCCCCCTCCACACTCATCCTTACTCACTGCCAAGCTACACAGGGAATTATGTAAGGAAATTACCGTATTTTAGGGATTTTGCACTCGTCTTGCACGATCATTGCAAGAGAATCCGTTGATGTAGAAGGATGGTTCTGGTGTCATTGGAAAGCTCAATTTTCGCCCTTTCAGGGATACATAATTGTATTACGCTCTGGCTCTTGTTTATGCATGAAAAAGACCACGGAAATAAGCTCGTTTAGGGTAAAACCCCCCGCTTGGCAGGTAGTAGAAGTTACCGCCTAGGCCGCTCGTAAGGTGTTAAGTTGGTAAATATTTTCATAACAAACTAACAATGATACGGAACTATCATTTGGTATGTTATATAACAGTAGCGATTCTGACATTAGTAAAGTGTGTAGGGAGGATTGCTTAGCCTAAAGTAAACGATCAATATTGAATACAGTAACTGTGTGAAGTATGAAGACACATCCCCTAGATGTTATTCAGCAATATTAGTACCACGTCCATAAACTAGATAGCGTTGGTTGCAGCCTCAAATCGATGCCAGACACCGCTATCTATGGTATAATTTATTTTAATGGGAGGCATAAGGAAGTTTCCTATCTCCCTTATACTTTCTCTGGATCTAAGGCCTCACGCTATTTAGTTGTGGTATCACTGATCCTGAACCCTCGACGTCATGAAAAGGAGAGAATTAGCAACACGAATCCCAAAATGAAGTGAAGCATTGCTTCGTTCACATCTGCTCCCTACTCCCTCCCACATGCCAGACACCGCTATCTATGGTATCATTTATTTTAATGGGAGGCATAGGAAGTTTCCTATCTCCCTTATACTTTCTCTGGATCTAAGGCCCTACGCTATTTAGTTGTGGTAACACTGGCCCTGAACCATCGACGTCACGAAATGGAGAGAATTAGCAACACGAATCTCAAAATGAAGTGAAGCATTGCTTCGTTCACATCTGCTCCATACTCCCTCCCACAATTTACAGTCGCCACTCCTTTTCGTGACGTCGATGGTTCAGGGTCAGTGTTACAACAACTAAATAGCGTGAGGCCTTAGATCTCTCGCTCAGAGGGGTACCTTTCTTTTATGAGTGAGTGTACCAGCCAGGAAACACAAGATGGGGTGGCAGATCAAAAGATACCCAAAGGTACTGTACACAACAGGAGAATCACACTCACACGCCGTCCTCGCCTTCTGTCCCCTCCTTCCTCAGCGCCTCCTCACGAACATTACCAAGGCCTCACTCACTACGAAACACGAACACAGACCCGGACTAACGAAGGAACCTCACTCGCCGCCGGACACTAGGGAAACTAACTACAAGTGAAGGTGGTGGTCAGTGCCTGTGGTGTGTGTGTGGGTGTGTGTAGAGGGGGGGGGGGGGGGGGACACTGGCTGGCAGGCAGGGTTACCTACAAGGTATCTTAATCAAAATATCATAATACGGCTAGATTAATCCACATACTGTAAGTCGCTAAAGTGTAAACATGCAAAATCTAGGTATATTAGATAAATGGCACTCTTTTACATATAGCTTATAAATGGATCGAAGCTCCAGATTAGGGTTAAAATCTATAAAGTTAGAAGTCAATAACTGCCGTTCGATCGAAGCATATATCTCTTGATCTAGCGGTAAAATAGCTATATTAGCAACACTGCTTAAAGTTGCCAACTAGCTTGTCTTGCTTTTCAGCTCACGTGTTGTCAATCAGTACATGTCTAAATACTAATAATGTTTTATTAAGGACAATTATTGGTTTATATAATTATTCAAGATATACGGTTGATTATACATTGCCTAACTGTTCTGACGGGAGGAAGGCCTTATTAAGAGGGGGGTTCTGCCCCTCCTCTCTCTTGTTTAGCCCCATTAGTTTTCAGATTTTACGACGTTCGGCCCATTAGTTTAGCGATACTAAAGCTGTTCACCAAATTTCTTTGTCAATATTAAGACTATTCGTGCCATTTACGTGTCGAAATCTCCTGGCGAGTGATAGCGAGCCTGTAATTTAGGAGAAATTAGCGTTCGGCCGGGAAATTGTTCTACCGAAAAATGTACAAATTTATATATAAAGGGGATCTTGGGGATGTTTTCTAAAGCTTGATGGAGGTCCAGGGAGGAAACTTAACAAATAGTACGTAAATATATACATCGACAAATATATAAACCCTTCCCCAAAGTTCGGGGTCCGCCCTTATATAACTTAGATAATATAACCCTTAGATAACTTAGGGTTAAAGAAATAAGACAGTGTCATACAAGCCATGTTGGTGGATATCTTTATCAAGGTTTAGTAATACAATATTAATAATATGTGTATTAGGATGGTGGAGTTATGTTGGTTCTTAGGACAGGTACAGACTTTAATGTACCGCCAACTTTAACACCTTCTGTACCGGTAACGCCCCTTTTGTTTTATATGAGCTACATTTAGACGATTTTATGAAGCTTAGGAAGGAGTGGTAGCTAAAGGGATTAATATTGATATGTTGTGTACCCTTTTAATTGGTTGACATCCTTCCTCAGCTGAATCACATTATCTAATATTTGACAGTGTACAATGGAAAGAATGTCACCGGTATTGAATGGTTTAACTTCCACATGTCTTTTTATATATAATAAAACCGTCATATAATAACAGCCAGAATAACATTAAAGATTGCTTCATTGTATATTGACAGGGTTAAGACAGCTATAGTACCCGGGCCTCACAGGGATAACAGAGAAACAAAGGACATGAAACACGGACACTGAAATATAGATAAAGGCCAGGTTGAGAGATCTGAATATAAGTAGGAGACACTTGGGTAAGAGATAGTTAGATACATAGATTATATATCTATAGAGATATATACACAGCGAAATAAAGATAGATACATTGAATGACATGGATAGATTGATAGAAGTTCTTATAGCAATGGTATAGTACACGTAGCATGAAGGTGAGCTAAGTTAGGTGGCAACATGCTGGTATAGCTTAATATTTGATGCTGCAATAAGAGATAACTGTTCGTGTAACACCATCTTTATAGTGTTGATCAATGCTGATGTGGTCCAAATATTAACCCAACATGGTCTCTCGGAAAACGTGTTTGTACAAATAAAAAATAAATAAAATACAAAATCAATAGTCTATCTCCCCTCGTGGTGCCTCAATTATCGACAAGTAACAACATTCAACATTAAATCCACTCATTACTGCCCTTTGAATGACCAAAATATGGTTTGTAGTCTACAGCATTTATCATAAATGTGTGCCCGAATGGTCAATACATTCAATGCATATTAAGTCCAATTAAACAATTATATAAACATGCCGCATTCATCTGGTTCGAGCATCAGTAATGGTAATGCCCTTTTCCATCGTCCCCATATTTACACATCATGATCCTACACAATCGGAATATTTTTGAGGTAAGAACATAGAAAATACCATAAACTCACTTGACATTTACCCTCTCGTTAACCTTTACATCACTCCTGTAAACCTATGTCCTTTTCTGCCATGGACCTTCACCGTTATATGTACAGTACAATATTATATAACATATTATAAACTGACGTGAGGGGCAAGAAGGGACTGGAGTTCTCGAAAAAGGGCTCCAGTCCTGACGTTATTCTTGCCTTACAGTGTGCTGGCTTAATAATCCAATAGGGTTGATAGCCTCTTTAGTCCTATTTTAACTAACTGTGAGGGGCATGAAAATGCTCGGATTAAAACGAAGTATCAATATTTGTATTATAACCGGGACTTTTTCAGTGTTCCTTTTTTCAGCACCGAATACATCACTACTGTTGGTAATATTAGCCAACCAATCCTAGTGTTGATCACTCTCACAAACTAACAGAAGGCTCGCTAAAATTTGGTTAACATTACACAGTAGATAAATAGATTGTTAGTATGGCGTTTTAATTTCTAGCCAAACATGATATCTGCCCCGAAGCATCAATGTAAACTTCAAACAATTCGTATAATTACTCCAGTCGGGTACAAATGCTGTGTCTAATTGAGATTTGACTAATGTAAAGGGGTTTCACTTAACGTCAGTTTGGTCTCCACTTTGCTGTTGGGGGAATCTGTTATCTAATTGAGGGTGGTAATTACTGCTAATGAATTACAATATTATATAATTACTTATCAAATATTGAACTAACATATCAAAATTACAGTTGCCCACAGACGTTCTGCTCCTTTTCATAATATTATGTATGAAAGAAAAATTATTATGAATTAATTGCGAATGTGGTATATTTTAATTATCAGTTGACTAGTCAGATGAGCTAACCGCTGCACGAGAAAATACACTTGTATTTCAATCAAGCGTAAAGTAGAAAAGCCCTCCACCAATCACCTCGCTCCCTTCTACTTGCTTGCCTCGCCAGCTGATTTTGACAGTTCTAAACGTCAACACGCCACACCTTCCCAGCCAGCCAATCAGCGGCCTCCATTTTCGGAGCACAAAGCTGAACTTTCCACCTCACCTCTAAATTCGCTCTCGTTCTCTTCCCGGACAGTTTCCTCTGGTTGCAATAGATTCAATACCTCGGTGCCAGCCCTATACCCCCGTAAGCCACTGAAAAACATTTGCAACCAGCTACCAGGAACTTATTATGAAGAGAAAAGAGTGGAGGTGGAGAAGGCTAGAAATCAAAGCGAGCGGGCTGCCACACGAGCCGCTCAGCCAATCACAGCACGGGAGAGCGGGAGGCGGGACTATAAAGCAAGGGGAGGAAAGGTTACTGGGGTGATTCACCCCTCGGAACTCACTGGGTTAGCTTCCAGAAACCCGCTTACTCTCTCTCGCTTGGGCACTAAAGGGAACTCGGAGCCAACCATTCCAGCTACACTGCCCCCACCTAAAGTTCCACCACAGACCACCCCTGAATTATCCTCACTGTCGCCCACTAGGAAGATACACCTTAAGTATCCGGCCGCCTGTCGTCACATCACTGGTTGACACACTCACAGCCAAGCGATTCAAGAGGGACGACAATTAGTGGACGGGAGTGAGGACTTTCAGAAGAGCTATTGACCAGCTCTGTGGTGGTAAAAACAGTTCCAGCACATACACTTGACCACATACAATATATATATATATTTGTAAGGACCCATATTGGGCCCGAGCAAGACTTAAAAAGAAAGAGAGAAAATGCTTGACTAACCTAGTGGTTCCAATAATAATTGATGTGTCCTTATAGGACAGAGTAAAGAGAAAAGATCCTAGACTTATATGTACATAAAATGATGATGTGTTAAGAATAGTTATTTTTGTTAGCAAAGGCGTCATGCCGAGAATTGTAATTAGATAGGATCTGATAGGAAAGAGTTAAGTATAAAGTAAAAAGAGGGGGAAGATCAATTCTTAAAGACAGAGGGGCAACCAATAGGCTCAGGGGAAAACAGTTTTGGTTAGTTGCCCGATAGGTCAGTTATAGGTAGGAAAGGACACTAGTCCATATAAATAACAAACTCATTTGTTAAAAAGGAAACTATAACCATTATCATTTGAGAGGACAATTGGGTCAGTTTTGGGGGAGCGTTAAGGACGTCACGTCCAGTATAGTAATGTATTCATAAGAATTTATATAAACGATTATAACTGTGAATCTTTTCCGTGTAGAGGTTTTGAGGTACGGTTTACCCATTTAAGAAATATTATTGATTAAGTATTTATTGTGAATATAGCTTATTTGTAATAGGATTGCGTAAGCGTATAATCGGAAGGTGTTATCAACTAGATTTATCAAAGTAAATAGTGTAAACAACCTGTTCATTTGAGTAACTGTGTGATAGAACCCAAGATTGTATTTGAGAGGGAAATCTAAATAACTTGTAATCCCGGCCGGTTCATTTGTAGGAATTTATTGTATATTCAGAGAGTGTTGAGGTACCCTTGTTGTAACGACGTCTTTGTCATATGAGTTAATGTAAGATATAGGAAATATTAGTAAAGAGATTATATGAGTTAATGCCTTGGTCTCGGGAGTAGACACAATAAGCCCAGTAGACGTGTTTAATTCTTAAGGATAGATACAGAATATAACTTTTGTTTAAATAGGTAAATAACGATTGATTTATTAGGCCCTGGTCTAGACACAGCAGGGCTCGGAAAAAACTATAGTAAATTAGAAACTAATAACGTGCCTTTGGATCGAAGTCGACTTGAGTCAATACCTGAATAACGGGAATTCAGCTAGGGAGTAACGGGAGCTCTAGGGTTCCAAAGTACAACCAATCATGAATCGACGTAATATTCAATCCGTGTCTTGAACTCATCTCGGCCCGAACAGAGAAACAGTTATTAGAGTAGTTAGGAAGTTTTGTTAAATAAAGTATACAAACTTCTAGATGACTGTCGATTTATCCCCAACGTAAGTAGTATAGTCGAGAAAAGAAAATAAGTACACAATGCGTATTGTATATCCACGTATAAGATTACGGAGAGGAACAGAAAATATGTGGGGAACGATACTTACGATTCAATTCATATTTAACACTCAGAGAGCGGGTGGTAGGGTATTTTACACTCTGCCGCCCAGCGTTTTTTTTTTAACCCTAAATAGGGTTGTTTCCGTGCTCATTTTCATGCATAAACAAGACCCAGAGCGTAAAACAAGTATCTATCCCTGAAAGGGCATAAACAGAGCTTTCAAATGACACCCGAACCATCCATGTACGACCACTGGTTCTCTTGCAACGATAGTGCAACACGAGTGCAGAAAAACTAAAATAAGGTAATTTCCGTACATAATTCCCTGTGTAGCGAGTGAGAGGAGGAGGAGGAAGGTGGAATACAGTTCAGTACACCCACAGCGGTCATGGGGAGCGGTCATAAGGTTACTACGCTTGTCCCACCGCTCAGCTCTCTCTCTCAGCAACATTACGTGCTGAAAATG